>JACEVL010001058.1:365000-372500 GCA_020284085.1 Aporrectodea caliginosa
CCTATTCCATCCTATCCTGCTAACCTATCCCATCCTTTTCTCTCCTCTCCTGTCTATACTATCCTATCCTATCCTATCCTATCCTATACTATACTATACTATACTATCCTATACTATACTATCCTATCCTATACTATACTATCCTATCCTATCCTATCCTATCCTATCCTATCCTATCCTATACTATACTATACTATCCTATACTATACTATCCTATCCTATCCTATCCTATCCTATCCTATCCTATCCTATCCTATCCTATCCTATCCTATCCCTATCCTATCCTATCCTATCCTATCCTATCCTATCCTATCCTATTATATCTATTCCTATCTATTCTGTTAAGCTCTGTTTAGCCATTTGTTTCCTGTTTTATACTATTCCATAACATTTTCCATTCAATTTTCTATTCACTTCCATTTTCTGTTGAATTTTCTGTTGCACATTCTATTGCACTGTATTCTATTCTATTTATCGGCCGGTTTGACGGTCGGTTGGTCGGTCCATATGAACTGTGTAGCGGGCGGTCAATAAGAGCCCTCGTGCCTGGGCAGTGGCCGTCCGCAGAAGGCTTGTGGTATCGATCCGCCCAGGATGAAATAATCCCGTCCGATTGAAGCGGCTGATGGCACTAAATGGCGTCAGAAAAGGAAATTCGTTGCCATTTCGATTAAAGAAATCCGAAATTACGCCCTGGAAACCTAGTCATCGTTATCGCCGGAGCCCATCGTACTTCGAAAATTAGCTACGATGTCGATTTTAGGACTAATCAGTATAGGGTAAACAATATACGCAAGAAAATTTCGCGGAAAATACCGATTTAATAGTTACAGCTGTACGGCAAGATTAGACCTAGAACACGTTTAGTAAATAACGGTTTATCCTATTACAACAGGTTCCTTAAAATGCAGCTCAACAATTAAAAAACTTTTATACTAGGCCTACAATCAGACACATAGCCAGACTTAAGTTCAAGAAGAGGCAGCTTCACAGACCATTGGCAAAATCCTGGCCATTTGGTCATTGGTCAATGGAAGTTCCCGTATATAAAAAAATCAAGAGGAGGCAACTGCCTCCTCGTGCCTCCATGTAGCAACGCCTATGACTACAATATCAAATAGTGCAATAGTATAGAATAGTAGGCGTATAAAGGATATATATAGTATAGGAAGCCTATAGTGGAGTGTAGTACAGTAAGCCTATAGAATAGCATAGCCTAATATGCCAACTGTACTGTAGGCCTACTATATTATAGTATAGTAAGTACAGTACAATACAGAACAATTAACTATAGTTTAGTAAAGTATTCAGTAATGTGTTACTGAAGTATTAAATTCATGAAAATATATTGATGAAATATATATTTTTTCATGAAATACAAGTGTGGCGGACAGGCCACAAGGCAGAATGAATGATCTATAAATAGCTTAATAATATTGATTTTCTGTTATACGGCGTCGCGCCTCTGAGTCGCTAGGTGGCGTGGCCGCATGTTACATACGCTCGATTCGTTTATAATAAAAATAATTAAAATTATACGGCCGCTTAATATTTGCCATTTTATCGTTTCAATATATTAATTAAATAAAAGTACATCTTCCCACGTCCTATAATTGATGACTAAAGAAATAGGCATCGCTTAAATTAATACTTAGGCGTTCTATGGGGGGCGGGGGCGGGGCGGGAGGGGGTAGGCCGTGGCGCATTGGATAACATCTGGCAAAGTGACCGAGAGGTACCGAGTTCGAGCCCCGTTGGGCGGATTTGCTTTGTGTTTGCAGGCTGTCTGTTCTGTTAGTAGTTAAGATTTGTGTCTTGTGAATTGCATAATTGTACACTGTAACCGGTTGCGGTGTGTCAACCGGATTGTTGAATAAACGAAAATATATTATTATCGCTTAGACACCTACCTTATATTAAAAACTTTGGTAGGGACGCCTTTATAAGCGTTGAGATGCTATTTCATACATTGATCACGGATGAATATAGACTGCCTCACCGTGCATCGCTTATAATGTAGAGTAGCGACAGTTTACTACTCTGCATATACGATACGGATCTTTTGGTATCGTTCGGTTACGGTTAGCGAAAAATACCACACACCAGTGCGGTAAGCGAGTGAAATCGGTTCGTGAAAGTTACGGGCGCTTCGCGTCCAAAACAAGACTAATCAGTGCGCTCCGGAGTTACAGCCAAGGCAAACGCTCTTTGGGTGTCCGGACCGTTGCCGCTGATTCGGCAGGGCTGGGGGCCCACCCTCTCGTGATCGCGAGACGGTTTGAATCCCGATTGCGCGAGTTTAACGGCTGAGCATAACTCTGGGTAAGACCGATCGTGAGATACAAAGGCTCACAGGTCTAATTCGCGTAAAGTTCGGAGTACGCGAGTTACGGGGAAATCAGTTAACGGCGAGTGAAAAATCAAAGTCCGGTTTCCGCGTAAAGTTCGGAGTACGTGAGTTACCGGGAAATCAGTTAACGTTGAGTGAACAAAGTACGGGGAAAATTCCCCAGTGATCCGGGTCGATCAAATACGGGGGGGCGACCCCGTTGGTGACAGATAGATACGGGGAAGTTCCCCGCTGATCCGGTTCGTTAACATCTGGTAAACTTGCACTAAAATCTCAACAATTGCGGATAGACCCCATCCGCATATTCTTTTCTATTCTTTTCAACTTGCGGTTCTACCGCACCTTTTCTACTTACGGGACTTACAGAAAAATCACAGTTAGGCTATTTCCGCGGTTTACCCGTGGAATATCTTTCGTTGCGTACCTAGCGTCGTTTATAGTTACTTCCGCGGTTTCCCCGTGTGAGAAAATCTTTCTTTGCGTACTTACTTCAGCGTTTTCCCCGCGGTTTCCCCGCGGAATCTATCTCTACTTGTGGGACTAACCGCAATAGCTCTATTCGCGGTTTCCCCGTGTAATATCTTTCTTTGCGTTCTTAACGTCGGTTGTACTTACTACCGCGGTTTCCCCGCGGTAAATCTCTACTTGCGGTACTAACCGCAACATCTCTAGTCGCGGTTTCCCAGCGAATTCTTTACTTGCGGGACTAGCCGCATATCTCTCTGTTCGGAAAACTACCCGACAGATCTGACCGTGGTTCGTTCAGGTGTGTGAGAGACAGTACAATTCCCTAACAGGGAAGTAAATACACAGGTCTGTGAGAAACAAAGGGGTAACGTTAGTGACACTTGCCCCTGATTCCGGCAACGGAATCGAGTCCGAGGATTCGGAAACGAATCCTGTGAGTCCGTGCGCTCCCGGGCACAACCGTAACGCTCGCTATCTGATTCGGAAAGTTTGATTCAAGGATACATGAGGCGGAGTAAGGGCCCACTCTCGTTGGCAGGTCCCGGATCAGATTGTTTCGGATAGCGTGAAGAAAGGTTGTGTAAGACTTAAGCCGGGGAATGGTATACTCGCGAGACAGAGCGAGTCAACGCCCTTGGTGAGGAGTACGAAAACCCCAGGTGGGTAGATTAACGCAGACCAAGATAGTTAACGATACGAGAGAATCTGGATAGTCGGATATCCAGATCAAAGTGAGAGCAACGCAGACCAAGAAAGTGACCGATACGTGTACGCTCGGGTAGTCGGGTACCCGGGTAGATATATATGCTTGTCGCAACACACAGCTTTGAGAACTGACTGAAGTGCGAGGCTGGGCCCCCTCGTGCGTAGGTCGGAACGAAGTTCTGTGTGTAGATAGTGAAAGTTATAGAGAGAGGACCTTCACTATCAGAGTCCGTAGATTCCTTACCAGTGTTTCTTTCTTTCAAAGTAGCATTTATCACTGTGTTGGTAGTTCTTTGCCAACACAGAGGCGAGTAAGGAACTTACTCCGTCAATTGTGGTGCATGACAATATACGTGGGAGGCCGCATGCCAAACACGGAAATGGACGGAGAGACACATGACGGTAGTAAGACTCATTGCCCCATGGACTTTTGTCTAGGACGAGTTGACGTAGAGAGTTGTTCCAAGTATTGTCTAGGCCGAGTTGACGTAGAGAGTTGTTCCAAGTATTGTCTAGGACGAGATAATGCACAGACTTGTCATAAGTATCCCTGGTTTCCAGAACTTAGAGAACGTTTGGTGTCCCCTTTTATTGGCGAGAGCTTAGGAGTCACGAGATGTAGAGTGGTAGGCCTACGTAGAAGTTCAGTTCAGGCGGAGAAGAAGAGGAAGCCCGTAGCTAAGAAGGTAGGCACAAAGAAGAAGACTCTTGCGGGTAAAATAATGAACCCTGTTCTGAGAAAAGGCCATCCTCAGGACGTTGCCCATCCGGCGACCGTGGAAGAAGCAGAGTCTAATTCAGAGACGGAAGTATACAGTGTTACCTCTCTTAAAGAAGCGGCAAATGCTAAGCCTCCCCTGACAGAAACGGTGACTTTAGGTAGAGATGGAGAACAGCCATGTTACGATGAAGATAGACAAGGCAGTGACTCGGGCGGCTTCAGACGGAAAGTGGGCTGGAGCCGACACCGTCCCGTGAGCAGAGAGGTAGCGTACGGGCGGCGGTCGTCACACATATTATATATATATTCATAAAATGTGATATGTAGCCTAGCTATGATTCGTGTATATAGTCTATAAAAAATATTGCAGATCTACATATTTATTTGAGAGAGACCCACTGGGAAATCTGAAGTTTCTAGACTAATAATTATGTCCTGAGGTTTGTTGATGTCGTTGGAGCAAAACGTGACAAATCTAATCTCAGTATGTCCCAAAAACTCTATCAAATTAAAATTCGAAAAACGATCCAAAAATTAGTTCATTGGAAAATCGATTTCTAACATCGCAGATGTTTTTGAAAACACAGCTCTGATAACAGTTATTCATGCCAATGGCTAAAATCTATATCTGCACGAGGTGTGTTCTTCGTAAAACCTGTGCCACGAGACACACTACTTCACTGAGAAGGAGGCACCATTTAAGCGTTGGATTTCGCCAATCATAAAAATCTTAATTCGTCGACGATTTTCTAACATAGTCACCAACCACCATAGGTTGATAAACACAATGCAACAGAAAAGTCAAATAGTTTCAATTGACGCATAATTCGCTAAGCATATATTGTGTTCAATTTATCAACAGTAACCACTAGGCCTACAATTATTTTTACAAGTCTACAACTACGACTTCATAATAACTTGGCTTTACTTAAAAACGTTGTAAATCGCCAATAATTGAAACTTTGAACTCAGCAAAGCTTGCTTATCAAATTGAAACACTTCGAAAAAGAAAGTAAGTAAAAATTTAAACGAAGATATTAACCTGAGCCCCAATTAGGGCACATTTTATTAGCTGTCATATTTGCCATAATTTACTTAGTGATAATAAAATGTTGATGTCCCAACATTATTAATACCCAGTATGAAGCTCAAACAAGAAAAATCATAGCAGCTCAAAATAAAATCCCATATTAGGCCTACACTGAAATTTCATTTTCTCAGTAGCCTAAATACACAGTGCAGTTTTGGTTTCTAATTCTCAACATTTATGCATAATTATATGCACATATATTGGTGTATATAATATATATATATATACACCATATATGTGCATATATATAAATATATTATGGACGTTTGTTTATGTAGAATGCGATGTGATCGTGTGCGTGTGGATGTTGTAAGGAAATGCAATAGATCAGGACCGGAGCCAACAAGATTCAGGTATAGAAGCCGAGAGATGGATGAACGGCGAAGAACCCTTTCTGGCTCTGCAGCTGAACACGTATTTGATCTGCATGAGAAATAAGAGGAAGGAGCGGAAGGGAGGGAGGGAGGGCGGGAGGGAGGGAGGAAGCAGAGTGGAGATGACGGAACCATTTATTAAGCGCCAGGGTGTTGAATCGGCCAATGTCGAGCTACGAGGGTTTGGTCATTGTGACGCCCGTGATGTATGCGCTTTACAGTCCGATCAGAGAGCAAAGCAATCGCTTATCCTCCCCTTTCTCCATCTCCACCTCTTCCTCCATCTCCTCATCTTTCTCTTTCTCCTCCTCTTCCTTCATCTCCTCCTCTTCCGCCTTCTCCTCATCTTTCTCCTTCTCCTCTTCTTCCTCCTTCTCCTCTTCCTTCTTGTCCTCCTCTTCCTCCTTGTCCTCCTCTCCTAATTCTTATCCTCTTCCTCCTTCTCCTCATCTTCCTCCTTCTCCTCATCTTCCTCCTTCTCCTCATCTTCCTCCTTCTCCTCATCTTCCTCCTTCTCCTCATCTTCCTCCTTGTCCTCCTCTTCCTCCTTGTCCTCCTCTTCCTTCTTCTCCTCCTTCTGCTCCTTTTCCCTCTTCTCCTCATCTTTCTCCCTGTCCTGATCTTCCTCCTTGTCCTTCTCTTCCTCCTTCTCCTTGTCCTTCTCCTTGTCCTTCTCCTTGTCCTTCTCCTTGTCCTTGTCCTTCTCCTTGTCCTTGTCCTTCTCCTCCTCCTCTCTGTACCCCTCGTTCTCCTCCTGTTAACAACCTTCAGTTGGCTTCTACCTCTTCACTTATCCACATCTTGCCCTTCCCCTTCTTCCTCCACTTCGTCCTCCTCCTCGACGTCATCACCATTTATCTGCCTCTTCTCCATCGTTTCCGTCGTCTTCCTCTTTTCCTCTTCCTCTTCTACTTACTCCTCCTCGGCCTTCTCCATATTCATGCTCCTTATTTTCCTCTCCTTTCCTTCTTTCCTCTTACTCCACCTCAGCTTTCTTTATTTCCTTCTCTTCCAATTTCCTGCTCTTATCTTCCTCTTTCGTTTCCATTTCTCCTGATCCTCCTCCTCCTCCTCTTCCTATAGTTCCTCCTTATTTACTCTTGTCTATTAAACGACAGAGGACCGCCATTTAACGTGCACCAGAGGGCGTTCCTGGACCTAGGGTGGAACCCCTTCCTTGACCCCATTCCACCCGTAAACGACAGCAATCGTCGGCCACCCTCCTTCTACTCTTCCATCACCTTCTCTCGCTTTCGACTTCTGAGTTTCCCTTTCTCCGCATTTATCTGTCTGTCTATGTGTTTGTCTGCCTCTCTGTATGCCTACTTGTCTGTATTTTTATGTATGCATTTGTGTATGTCTGCTGCTGCTTGGATTTATGGATTCCTGGATTTATCGCAGCCACTTGGCCTGGAAAGAAAATCCCGCCGTCGGATAACAAAGACACCGAATTCTCCAGCGGAATTAATTTCTTCGTCCAATAAGATAAGATGGCAGAAGGAGGAAGAAGGAAGAAGAGGTGGAGGAGAAGAAGAAGAAGAAGAAGAAAGAGGAGGAGAAGGAAGAAGGAAGAGAAAGAGGAGAAAGAGGACTAGGAGGAGGAGGAGGAGAGGGCGGCGCAGAAGGAAGACAGATGTCAACGGGGAAAGATCAAGGAGTGTCCATATGCAACGACCAGGGCACGGATGACGTCCCGTCTCGAAGAGAAAGCTCTTCATTTAGACAATCCCTCCCTTTCTTCCTCTTTCCCTTCCACGCTGCCTCCCTTTCTCTCTCCTTCCCATCCCTTTCT
>JACEVL010001058.1:375000-395000 GCA_020284085.1 Aporrectodea caliginosa
GTCTCTGTCTCTCTGTCTCTCTCTCTCTCTGCGTTCGTGTATTCCCCCATCCCTTTTTCTATCGCTGTCTCTCTCAGTCTCCCTCTCTCTGCGTTTGTGTATTCCTCAATCCCTGGTTCCATCTCTGTCTCTGTCTCTGTCTGTCTGTCTGTCTGTCTCTCTCTGCGTTCCTGTATTCCTCCATCCCTACCCCTATCCCTGTCTCTCCCAGAGCCTCCCTCTCTGCGTCTCCTTGGGCCAATTCGTCATACCTAATGCAAAGTTTGTGTTGCGGCGATAGTCCGGCGCCGAAGCATATTTCTTGCGTGCTTGTTTGCTCTTGTGTCACGCGGTCAGGGCCATTGATCGCTCTACTGTCACGCTGTCCATGGCGGCCGATAACGCTTCCTATCGCCACAGACCGCATGTGCAGCAGAGCGTCAGGTTTTATGATAGGAAAACCATTGGAACAAGTGGACTTCATTATTAGGACGACAGTAGACTAATATATAAGCCACGCCTCTTCCGTCCATCCGTCTATCCAACGACCCATCCAACCATCCATCCACAAATACATACAGAGACCTACACACACACATGCACACACTCAATCGCCCACCCTTCCATAGATGCGCAATAAAAACAGTGAAAACATAGATAACGTTTCGGGTCACGAAAGCCAGGTTATAAACCCGGCGGCGTCGTCTCTACTCCATATATAGTCATCGCCCACCATCTTAATTCATTCTTCGTTGACTGAATTGCTTTTGCCCGGGTTACACAGGCCACTGTTTTTCGACCACCACCGCCTTCACTAAACTAAGGCGCTAAATAAAGCATCCTACGCTCGGTTACGACCTGTTCACTCGGCGCGTGGACGTCTTCAGTTTTATGGCACGCCGTGGAGTCCTTAATTGCCTCTGGTTTGTCCTTTGACGGAATTGGAATCGACCAGACTTGACTGTGTCGTAAACCTTAACAGCTAATGAACCTCCACAACTTACTGACGACGCGTGTTTTCACTTACACTAAAGCAAAGGTTTGGAAGTTGGGTGATATGGAGTTGAGTGATGTGGGTTGGGTGATGTGAGTTCGGGAGCGATCCTGGTATCTGCTTTTAGGGGCGCTATATAAATCTTCGTAGTGAATGAATATAAACATCATTAATTCTACACAAACTAATTCCCAAGACTGCTATGCCTACTACTACCACCACTGCTACTACAACTACTGCTACCATTACTGCAGCTGATACTGCTGCTGCTGCTGCTGCTGCTGCTACTGCTACTACTACTGATGATGATGATGATGATGATGATGATGATGATGATGATGATGATGATGATGATGATGATGATGATGATGATAATAATAATAATAACAGCAACAACAACAGCAATAATATCATCTTCGATCGTTGTTAATGTGTAGAAAGGTAATAATGGCTGATTATTTCGCAAGAGTCGAATGGTTGCATTCGAAGCGGCTGTTCACCTGATGATGGAACTACAGCACGAAACTACAAGAGATCACCTCCATCACATTCAGTCTCATACCTGGATTCCAATAGTCTCACCTGAGAATATAGATCGCTGAAAGACTGTGTACCGCAGCATAGTTACGCATAGATAAAAAATATTGCTGATTTATTATTAATATTATTATTATTAATATTAATATTATTATTAATATCGTCATTTTTATTATTATAATTACTATAATAATAATTATTATTATTGGTATTAATACCATCAGAGTGATCATCATCATCATCATCTTCATCATCATCATCATCGTAATCATTATTATTTTAAACCCAAAGGATAAAATCCCGAAGATGTAGAAAACTACTATAGGCCTACGCGAGAAAAGTGCATCTCTGGGATGACTGTTTAAGCCCATGGAACAAAATAATAAACTGACCGACTGACTTACTTACTGACTGACCCACTGACCGATCGACTGACTGATTGCCTGACTGACTGATTAACCTATTGCCTGACTGAAAAAATGAATGAATGTCATTGATTGACAGATACACAGACAGACAGACAGATACACAGACAGACAGACAGACAGATAGACAGAAACAGTTATCCTGCCTTCAGACGTGACCTGACTTTCGAAATGGAGCAGGACAGCATCTGTTAAATCATTTGCTCATGCGCTATATAAATCTCGGCGGACGTTGCGACCTCTGTTGATGGTTTACAGAAGCGTCGTTGACAACGGTTACTGAATGTTTTTCAACAGCATTCACATCTACAAGGACAGAGGAATAGAGGGTGGCAGAGAAACGGTCACTTGACAAAACTGGCAGGAAAGAGGACGACCACCACCATGGAAGACAGGTCTGAAGACAGAGGAAAGGACAAAAGAGGAACAGGAAAATAGCAAAATAGAACATCGTTTATCTTTTTTATATTAAGAGGTAATTTACTTATTCTAAACCAGTCATATACTTTCAAGTTCTTGGTTCATTAGTAGGAACAATTTGTCTATCGATTTGCGTGAAGCAAATATATTTGTATCATCCGCAAAGAGCAAAAAGTGCAAAAGTGAGGAAGCATTTGGCAGGTCATTGATAAGTAACAGGAAGAGGAGCGGGCCAAGTATCGATCCTTGGGGAACCCATGTTTAATTAATTTTAATTTGGACATTAAATCGTTGCACAGGACCTGTTGATATCTATTACTTAGGTATCTTTGAAACCAGTCTATTGCCTTACCACGTATAACTATATTTGCAAGCTTTGTAATATTTTATTATCTACAGTACCGGTATCGAAGGCTTTGCTAATGTCAATAAAGACCCCTAGTGAATATTCGTTGTTGTCGATGGCGGCCGAGATATTATTGTCTTGAATATTGAGTATTGACATCGTACCTGAATGGCCAGGTTGGAATTCATGTTGGGATGCATAAACGATGTTCTTTTTTAATTACATAATCATGCACTGTTTATCAAGGATTTAGCTAATTCATATTTCTGAAATGTTGTTCTAGGTGTCCCTAGTTAGCGGGATCTTGATCCCTTTTGGGACTCCTCTTGCGGCCAATCCTGATACTTTATGTTGAAATGTTATGTGTTTTTCATTTGGCTTCAATAAAAGAGATTTGATTGATTGATTGATTGATTGATTGATTGATTGATTGATTGATTGATACAGACGACAGTACGTTACTTTTTCAAGTAGTGTAGAGAAATATGGTAGGAGGGATATCTAATCCGTCCGTAGTTAGCAACGTCCTCATGTCGGCCCTGTTTAAAAATTGGGGTAACTTTAGCTATCTTTAAAGCTGTTTCCAAGGAGCAGTTGATAATTGTCGATAAGCAGCAAAATGTGGCCAAGAACCGAGTAAACTAGACTAGGGTTAATCATCAGGTCCCGTACTATGAGTAGTTTTCAACGTATGACTTAACGCCATTTTTTTCAGCCGGTGTTGTTGGCTGAAGGGCGAATGAATTAGCGCTTGCGGGATTTAGAATTTTAGATATGAATTAATTGTTTTATCAGAAATAGGTATTTTGTCTATAAGTTCTTGAGCTACAACTACTACTACAACTAGAAGTTTCACCTATTTTTCTTTTAAATTTTAGTTTAGTCCTACATGATTTGAGAAGGCCAGGCGTACACCAAACATAATGCATACCTACCCCAAACAAAATGCATGCATGCATACCTACATACTTACATATATACATACGTACGTACATAGGCTACATACATACATGCATACATACATGCATGTATGCATACATACATACATACATACATACATATATACATACATTGTAAATTCCAAATATCTAAAGTGCTACTCTGAAGCTAAGCGCAGGGCATCATCTTATTCACGAGCGAATCGTAATCGTAAACATAGCCTACATACAAACATACATGCATACGAACATACATACACACAATATGCATAGGTGCATACTTGTATACATATGCACTGTTGCAGAGCATTGACCTCGAAGCGCAGCGTGGAAGTCCGTGTAGATTTCGATTAGAAATGGAAATGAATAGGACTGGATGTTGAGTCTGATTGGATTGGACGGTGCTGGATTAGGCGCCCGAAGTGAGCAAATTAGGATAAGAGCAGAGTAGAAGAAATGATGGGATTAAAGCAGAATAAATCCCACGGGAATGGCGCTTCAGCTGGCCAGGAATACCAGCAGTGGCAACACCACCAGGCGGGATTGGAGGAGGCTGGGGCATTATATACGGGAACTGCGTCGATTCTCACTCAGGTGGCAGTCTCATTCATTCATTCATTCATTCATTCATTGGTTAATTCGTTAATGTGTTAATTCATTCATTCACTCACCCAATCACTCATGCATTCATTCATTCATTCGTTCGTTCGTTCATTCATTCATTGGTTTCATTCGTTCGTTCATTCATTCGTTCACTAGTTCGTTCATTCAATGAAATCCAGATCTGGGATGTAGAAAATTATTATCATTACTATTTATTTATTTATTTATTTATTTATTTTACCCGAGGTATCAAGGATCCCTCAGGTGGCCTAAAAATGTCCGAAGACTGCAGGAAAATGCTACGATTCTGGAATGTATTATTATTATTATTATTATTATTATTATTATTATTATTATTATTATTATTATTATTATTATTATTATTATTATTATTATTATTATTATTATTATTATTATTATTATTATTATTATTATTATTATTATTATTACTATTATTATTATTATTATTATTATTATTATTATTATTATTATTATTATTATTATTATTATTATTATTATTATTATTATTATTATTATTATTATCATCATTATTATTATTGGCTGGCTGGGTTGCTGGCTCTCAGTCATCAATTATTAACGTATCTTCTGTTTTCACTCATCTGACGAGCATTGGAAACCATCGGAGCGCTGCAGCAGCAGTCATACAGACGCCGACGTTGCCTCTCCTTCCCACTCCACCCCCTCCCTAAGCATCACGTGGTGTACCCCTTCCTCTTCTCCAACCCTAAATCTGCCCACCCACTCAACTCCGCCCAATTTGGCCAGAGGGCCCGAACGGCAGCTGACGACGACGACAACGGTCATCAGACAGAAAGAACTTCCATAAATTATCAGCGTAATCGTCATTTATGAAGCTCCTTTTTTAGATGTTGCTTAAGCACAGTATGTGCTCCCCGGATTTTGACCTGGCACGGAAACGAACAGAGGAGTTTTGGCTATTGATATAGCGCCGGTGAATAAGCTGGTCTCCCTGACGTGGCTTTTGTCGGCGCTGAGAAATTTTCGAAGATTTACATTACATTACATTACGTAATGTAAATTATATAACAGAAAGGTAAATACAAGGTAACGGTGAAACACTTGTTTGTATGACTCTATAGAAACTCTTCAAAAGCGTAAGATAAATGGTAGCAGTTTCTTATGACGGAGCAATGTAGACACCCAGAAGGCTGGTCTAAAAGTCGAACGATCATTTGGCTGCGGCGCATACACAACCACAGCAATCTAACGACCTTTTCTAACCTACTCCCAATTTGTCAGTTCAGATTGTTGCTTACTATGGGTTGCATGCCCGATTATAGGACAAGATTGGTCACTTGTCCCCCGGATACACATCCTAACATTCTAACCCACATCAAACAGTGTTGAGGTATTCCGGGTTTTTTTGCCCCTCCTGCAAAAGTTTATTTAGGGAACATGCTTAGGTATCAAATGTGAGACAGAGTTGTTGTAATGGCCCAAACATTTGGAATGCAGTACCGATGAGTATTCGGAATGCACCCACATACACCCAATTTAAGAAGCTGTGGAATAGTTACTTGAAGGATTAACCATACTGCATTTAACACTGTTTCATCGAATTGTTTACATACCGGTATTGATCTTCTTAGTAAATTGCAATGTTATTATTCAGTTAAGAACATTATTGAGTTGACCCTTTCTTTCTTTCAACTGACGAAGCAGCCATAATTGATTATTGTTAAAAATGGTGACCATAATTAAGCGGGGCTTGTGCCCGTTTTGGGTCTTCCCTGTTCCCTAGCCAATGCACCGATATGTAATAGTCAAGTTATAATTGTTGTTAATTGGTATATGCATTGTGCTTCTGGAAATAAAAAGTTGTCAGAGTATATTACTAATTGACTGGCCTGTTTCAATCTGTAAGAACCGCCTAAAGGGCTAGAACACCTGTTCACCTTACTCGCTTGTCTTCAGCCTATAGTATACATGTATATTTGGAATCCAAAATCAAAGTTTATTTAGTGCATGGCGTACCAACCAGTTCCGCAGTTCCTTTTCTGACTATGGTTCCGGAACACCTGGTATATTTACTGGACCAAGTCGTTATTTATTCATGTTTTTCGTTCATTCGTCTTCGTTTATCGATCCAAAAACATTGACAAACATATCTTTCATATAGCGTAAACAGGCTATTTTTGGAGTTGCGCGATTATCAAGAAGGTAGCTTGCAGGGCTGTCAACCGAGAGCTTGAGCCTCGAGGCTTCAAATCCCAAATGAAGCAGCATTTTTTGCATTTCAGCATCACCTGCGCCCATAACCAATTCGGCTACAATGGATACACTACTGACCGTCCTGAAGATGGGAAGACAGGACGGCTAGGAAGATGACTGACAACCCACCCTTATATTTGAGGATACCGTTGGCTGACTCTCTAGATAGCTCAAGGGACTCTTCTTCTTTTTCTGCATCGCATTCTTCTTCATCTTTGCATTTTTCTTATTCTTTTTCCTCCTCTTTATCCTCTTCCTCCTCCTCCTCCTGTTCCGCTTCCTGTTCTCCTTCCTGTTCCTCATCCTCTTCCTTTTCCTCATCCTCTTCTTCTTCTTCTTACTCTTCTTCTTTTTTCTTCTTCTTCTTAGCATTGTCATCTTCCTTTTCATCTTTGCATTCTTCGCCTTATTCGCATTCTTCTTTTTCTTCACACTCTTCTTTTTCTTCGCATTCTTCTTCTCCCTGTTCTTTTTTCACAGGTATTGGTACTATTGGAGTACAAATAACAGACCCAGAAAGGACCACAGGCCACTTAATTAAGGCCTCCTATTAACATGCAATGCAAATGGCGGCGACATACTTCAGTGGTAATACAGTATCTCAAATATTAAAGGGAATATCGTAACTAAAAGAAAAGAAATGGGCCAAATTCATGACTATACTAAAGCGAAGAATGAAACTAAGTCGTCTGTAATAACAATTTGAAAATTCTTCTTATTCTTCTTCCTCCTCCTCTTTCTCGTCCTCTTTCATTTTTAATCAGTCTGTACATAAGGTCGTTGGCTTTATGAAGAAATAAATTTGAAAACTAAGCAAGTGTTTTTATTAGGCAAATTTCGACGATGCTTGTGTGCTAAATGTATCTCCTATTGGAAGCGTCATGACTCATGAATTTGATGTAAATGCCTAGTATTTGTTCGCGCCAATGTGCTGCAGAAGTTACTCTTCTATCTGGTAGAAAAGACATGAGGTTAATATAAATATTATAAATAGACATCAACCAGACCACGAGAGGTAGCCTAATCTTTGCTTATATCGATACACAACTCCAACAATTTTAAATTTGTTAGCATTACCTATTTCTTAGAATTTCAATTTTGTGAAAGAATGATCTATGTCCATTCCATTATACACTTCTACCAGAAAGTCGTTTTAGTATAGCTGAGCCTTCTAGTGGAGAAGGATGACTGTAGAAGGTCAAATGAGGCTGGAAGTGGTATGTGCATATGACTCTATAGTCTATGAGAAGAAAATGCAACTTAAGTAGCGCAGAATGGATGGAACAGAACATAATGTATGCTATGGCACAATGGGTAAATAACGTTCTAAAGACGACGGAATACGTAAGTCGCTGTCTCGCAGACAAAACACAAAGAGACATAGACAGACAGATAGACAGACAGAGACGAAGACAGTGACAAGCCAGAGACTGATATAGAAGAGAGACAGAGGAAGGCGGAGAACAGCGACGGGGAAGGGAGAGAGGTGAAGAGAAATAGAGACGAAGAAAGAGACAGACAGACAGAGGCAGAGACTGAGGCAACGAAAAAGGCTGAGACAGATTGGAGAGTAAACGTGCGTAGGAGCAAAAGGTGCCGACCATCTCTATTTCCTGCTAGAACATGGAGATGAAAAGAAACAGGCAGACAGACAGACAGACAGACAGACAGACAGAGACAACCACATAAACAGATATCCGGAAAGACAAAGCAGCAAGGAAACCGACCACAGTCTCATTCTGTCCGTCTGTTCGTCTCTTCAACCCCATTCACAGATCTCTTCCTTGCACTAAAATGCGTTCATCCATACATTTATACAGCACCCGGTCAGAAGATTCTACATCCGATTACTCAAAGAAAACGGGCCTCAAAAACGACTTTACCTTTTTCGACGTCCAACTGGAGAAATTCATTTAGCGCCTCTGTACGTAATTTGTTGACGATCCGTTGCACTCTAGATACGCGCCTGGCATGCAGACGGTCTTCGCTCTCATGCAGCAGCAGCAGCACCGCCTGCGCAGGCCTAGAGGCTAAGGAGCCTGCTCTGCGTCGAAGTAGTGCCTATTAGACGGTCCGACTACCGATTATTAGTACAGATTATCGATAGTCCGTTCGGCCCGTGTAGTTCTATTCAACGGTAGTTGAACGCGAATCGTCCTCGGGATTTCTTAGTAGTTAAGCAGGCTGAACGCACGCGTGTAGAGTTGGTTGAAGCATGTGTAGGCTTGCTGCGCTCGCTGCTGATTGCTCGCGAATTCTAGGCGTCGCTACAGTGGCGAATACTACTGGGCAGAAGTCGGCTGAGAGTTTTGGCACAAAGGAACGAGCGCGGAATTCCAGCTGCCTACAGGAAGTGCTAAACATAGAACGGCTGCGGGATAACAAGTAGATCGCACCGAGTTGGATAAGAATGGCACCTGCGCATTCAGCTATAAAACGGCAGAGATTTTCGTAGGGTCATGGTCGGATCAGCTCTTACATAGTTTGTTTTCTCGCATTTATCTATAACAAAATTCTAAAGCGACTAAATATCGTTCAATGGCGTTATTGCTTTGCATACAATGAAACAGCTCCCTTTTATATATTCTCATATCTTTATCAGAGAATCTGTTTTAATATCAATCATGTTTCCTGCACTATAAAGAGGTGTAGGTCTATACTACTAGGCCTATGTCTTAGTGAATCTCTTTCAATCATTGCATCTGTTGCCCACCATACTGTTGTTTCCAGCAGACGCTCGATATGTTCATACGCTAAAGCCCTTTCCTCCCACGTCGTAAACTCGTATTAATGAGTTGGAAACTTTGAAATGTGCAAAAATGGTTACGACTTGACTAACAAAAATTCGGATTCACATAAAGCCGAAGACGAAATAAGTAAATAAATAAATCTAAATGTGGTGAACAGAGCAATAGTATAACTGAGGTAAATTTACGAAATAGATTAGACACACTAGTCACTCAATCACTGCAGGCTTGAAACTGGGTCAGAATTATTTTGCGCAAAGCATCCCTATGCCAAAGTAGAGTGGACAACATAACAACCAAATCGTTCTATTCTATTCTTCTTTATTGTACCACTCATCACATCAAAGCAAACATAATCTCAGTCAAGTACAAAAGGAGCCCTACAAAAGCTAACGCTTATACAGAGTTAGGCCCCTATTTCTGTGTTACAGTCTTCACATTTCTGAGTTAACATGAGCAAATAGTTCAGTTCTTGAAACAATCATTAATCCTAATTATAGTAGCGAAAATAATATAATAATAAAAATAATAATATTTTTATGATGATGATGATGATAATAATAATAATAATAATAATAATAATAATAATAATAATAATAATAATAATAATAATAATAATAATAATAATAATAATAATAATAGCGTAATAATAACAAACATAGCGATAACAGTAACAGTATATTTAAAGCGAACGCAAAGGCCTACCGTGCAGTAACTGCGCCACTGATCGTTCTCTGTCAGTGCCAGTCGAAAGCCTGGATTATGAAGGAGGGCGACGCTAATGATCTTTGTTATCACTTATCACACAGTGTCGTTAAACTGAAACTACTAGTATCGTGTAGTGATAGGGCCTATACCACTGTAAGCCAACCAATCACGGTCAAAGCTGTCTGCACGAGTCGCCCAGGAATGCCCTGCTGTTCCCCAAAATCTGTGTGCGTTCTCGCTGT
Organism: Aporrectodea caliginosa; assembly: GCA_020284085.1. Lineage (NCBI taxonomy): Eukaryota > Metazoa > Annelida > Clitellata > Crassiclitellata > Lumbricidae > Aporrectodea > Aporrectodea caliginosa. The sequence continues at coordinate 385,193 of JACEVL010001058.1, forward strand.
CTCATTCTCTGTCGCTGTGTCGCTTTCTCTTCTCTGAATATAGTTGTAATCTTTCGATGAATCACGTGAATTTAGCGACACCTACTAAACTGGAAATAATAAACTATGCATGCAGAGATATAGACCAGGAATACACAGTAAATATACACTATAGGCTGACTATCTGTTACGAATGCACACTAGAGTCCAAGTGCCAAAATAGTCAAATTTTGGCACCGATTAAGTGGTTTTATAATTAATATACACAGCAGGGATCTTATGAAATGTGAGAAAGACTGCCACCCACTATAAACTTACCAAATGAAATGAAGCACGAAATGCCACGTGAGATGTCAACTGTAAAAATAATAATATTCATCATCATCATCATCATTATTATTGTCATCATCATCATCATCGTCGTCGTCGTCGTCAATGTCATCATCATCATCATCATTATCATCATCATCATCATCATCGTCGTCATCATCATCATCATCATCATCATCATCATCATCATCATCATCATCACATATTCGTTTATTAGAAGAAAACATTAAGTTGACACAGCCGCAACTTAAACAAGCAATAGTGTATATATGCGGCAGATTCTGAGGCGGTTAGCCAGCGTGGCCTAATAGCCAGACCTGTCTCAATGACCTTCTCAACGCTGTCGGTATATATATGTTCTTATACAGCAGTCGAGGGTAAAATTCCTATCATCATTTGAAGGCATGTTCGTTTATTAATTCAAACAGACAAGTAGGCTTACGCAGTAAGATCACATGATATAGGCCTAGTAGTAACAGATAATAACAAGTTTAACAGGAGTCGAGTTTACTGTATGGCGACATGCAAGGTGGTGCCCATCTGTCCTCTCTTCATTTTACAGTTCATTTTTTTACAGTTCTACCAATTTTACAACTCCATAGGGAGTTGAAGGCTGAGTCAACCTTATGGGGCTAGCGGGTATCGAACCCACGTCTATCTGATCTTCGTGCCTGCAGCGTGTTACCATTCAACCATCTTCCCGCCCTAAAACCACACAAAATGACACATAGCCTAATACGCCACATAAAATGCTACACGAAAAACTACATGAAATGTCACCTGACACGACACAATCATGAGGCGCCAACAAATGTCTGCTGACACCGATCAGGCGAACAGACACCCAACAAATTAACGTTTTGACGATCTTTTAATCGCTCGTCTACACAATTTGACGTCAGATTACGCTGAAAATTCAAATTCTTGAGGCGCGTGACCCGACATTAACAGCGGGCATGCAATAAATTATGACCGAGCGCATTAATACTTCCTATAAAACTATGTATGTATATTCGTTTATTTTGCAAAACTACGCCCCCAATAGATCTAAAACTTGCATGTGCAAACCCAAAGTGAACATAAAACACCATAAAGTTATGGGACATAAAGTTATGTCTCGCTTCTTAATCGCAGATCGTAAATTGAAAATATACGGCATCGAAACTGAATCTTACTCCATCCGGTGCTGTTGTTCGCTGCTTAGAGTCCAACGTCATCAGACAAGATGGCAGCTGGTGTGTTGCTGTGGGTTGAACTGGTACGAATGTCGTCCGATTACGATCTGTAGGCCTACTGACGTCAAAAATTGCATAAAAATTTATTTTATGGTCTGGCGAATGCATTTATGTAGAGCCTTTCCGCAATTGCCATCACGAGTCTATACGCATACTCCAGGGACTTCTGCGTTTCAGCTGGGACGGTCAGTTATGGAACGGGCCACGCGCAGTGTGGTCAAAACTAATTAATGGTATTCAGCTTGCGGTCCAACACACTTCAAGCGAATGTTTACTTACAGGAGACGCTATTGACTACACTCTTACAACTAATGTGGGCTGCAGACTTCAGTGATTGTGTCTCATTACCAGACAGATAATGTCCATTAGGGTTTGGCCGAATCTTGATCCGGAAATCCCTTTTCGTCGGATTTTGCTCTAGACCGATTAATCGGAATCGGTGCATCCCTGGAGGGACTGGACTACCGATACAAATGCCAAAAGAAGAAATTTTTATACCAAAACAGTTTCTTTTTCATTAGTACAAAAATAGTAACCTGTTTCAGCGACCTCCTGCGGTAATCTTTATCATTGAAAATCCGCGTAGAGTATTAAAATTATGAGTCAACGCATCAACATCATGGCGGACAGTTGGTCTTTTTTTCTCAAGCCACGTGATTTAAAATGTAAATTATATTTAAAAACACATAGCATTAATCTTTCCAACTATTTATTTTAAACAGTTCAATATTATTGCAAAATTAGAACTTTGGAACCAAATAAAAATAAATATTGACGATTAATAGGATCAGCAAAATGGCAGGTTTGACTTTATGGGTGTTAGCCTACAGATTTTCGTAACAAAACAATACAGTAGGCTACAACATAGCCTAATACTGTACAGTGCTATCCAATACAGTAGGGCTATAGGCCTACAACGCAAACCAACCAATGAAAAGGTTTATAGGCCTACATGTAATGCAACACAATCTGATACAATAGGCCTAGCTTAGACCTACACTGTACAAACGCGTTCCAGTGACATTACTTTCCGCTATTCACAAGCAGTTATAACTGCAGTAGCCTACAGGCGAATTGTCTCATTATAGATACAATTTGCCTTTCCGTTATTGGTGAATCTGAACAGGTCCTACAGTCGATCAACAGAGGGCTGTAGGTATACGACTCTTATGTCTATATGTAGCCTATGTATATATTCATATTTCTGGGCTTTTATAGAGCGCATTTACAAAAAACCTTGCAAAGGCGCTGTGCATGCATAAAATTATGGCTGTCTAAGAGACTAATCATTGCATTGGTTTCCCAGTCGCTTTTAGTACACTCTCGTCGCTAAAGGGTTAATGAAATGCGTCGCCACAAACGGCGACAATGTTACAGGAATAGAGCGGGGATTCACAGGGAGACTGTTCAAAGTGGAGGGACATACATTGTATGCTGAGGCTATGCAGGGCAGCGCTCGTGAATAAGCTGGTGCCCTGCACCTCGCTTTCGAGTGCGCTTTAGAAATTTCCAGTTTACGATTACGATTACGATTACGAAAATATATGACGTATAGGTGACGTAAGTGTACATTTGCGTGTACGTAGGCCTATAGCCTATAATATATATGTATGTGTTGTATATGGAGTATAGTTTCTCTGAAGGGGTGCTATATAAATTTATGAATGAATGAATGAACGCACTTGCATGTAATTGTCATTTAATTTAAAATAAATCTCCCTTAGATCGAATAAACTACATATAATACAGGTACATGTATGTAGACCTATGCCTATATGTGCATGCGTATGTGTGTGCGAATGGACAAGCATTTGGCTGGAGAATATAACTAAGCAAACGAACAAAAGCGAAGAACAAAAGAAATAGGCCAAAAATAAGCAAACATATTCGCAAATAAACAGACAAGTCAAAATGAAGTCAATATGAATTGGCATGCCATAATTGAATAAGTCGATTAGATAATTAAGTACACGAACAGACGTCATTCACAGTTTCCGGGCAATTGTTTCCTATATACGAAGGTATTGTGCATAGTCTTCCTCTGCAAAAAGGGTCAATTAATTAATTATTTAATCAATTATTGTTTTTAACATAATGAAGCTTACGCCCTGGTAACTCGTCAAATATTTACCACCCACATTATGTTTCTCTGTGTCGGTCTCTGTCTCTCTTTGTCTGGCTGTCTGTCCGTCTTTCTGTCTCTCATGTCACGACTCCAAAGGATCGCCCAGAGTTATAGCGCTACACAAACAAACGATCTTTGAGCGGCGCCATCTGCGAACGATATCCGAAACGCCAGAGTAAACAACGTCTTTCATATCAGACGAAATTCCCTTGAGTCGTCTGATACGCCACTCATTCGCCAGGCGGCGCTTGCCACTTGAAACGACCATTACTCGCTAGAGGGAGCGACGCCACTTCAAAAGTCTATTTCGTCGCGTCGTTGTTTGCACAGTCGCCGACAGAGCGCGCGTTGCCATGGCTTCGTGTTGTAAATGTATGTGTATTGTGTACTCGGTTGCCATGGCGACCGTATGGGATACGCACCATGCACAGAGGCGTCTAGATGTGCTCTCTAATAAATGTAGGTGGTTAGTTACTGTTTGACGGCACTGTGTCATAACGAAGATAATTAGAGTCGCCCTCCTCCTCTATACAGACGTGGGACTGGCAATGCAATGCATGCGGTACTACATCCGTACGAGGACAGTACCTTGGTACAAACGGTGCCCTAGTGGACTGTGAGGTTCGATATCATTCGGTATGCGGCGTAAAGAAGTTGCAGTTCCGTTCGGTAGGTGACGTCTTAGCTCCTAACATGGCCTTCCGTTATAGTTTTAATCATTTATTAACAATTTAGTGATTACTTTATTACGCCCGAAGGCAGAGAGAAACGAATCAAACGTCATAACATACAAGCGCAATGCTGTACTAACATAACGTCAGACTGCGAAATTGTTCGTAAAAGTCATTTATGCAACTAGATTTAGGCCTACCGTTCAAGATGCTGGCGAGTTCGGAACACACAGAAAATGCTCACCAGCGTAATATCGTAAAATATCCTGGAGAAACTTAGAAGTCGAATGAACTAGTCGCCAATAGAACATCATGCGACGTTTCTAAATAATGTGATGTAAGTCTAAACTGCCAAGGCCACAGATGAAGCTTTTAATAATATATTTATTTTTCGTTTATTCAACAATCCGGTTGACACACCGCAACCGGTTACAGTGTACAATTATGCAATTCACAAGACACAAATCTTAACTACTAACAGAACAGACAGCCTGTAAAAACAAAAAAAAAGACAAAGCATATCCGCCCAGCAGATTCCCATTTATTAAAACCAACTAACTTTCTATATAAACAGAGTTCCAACATGCATTCAGTTCATCTTCCTGTCTCACCGTGTATTTAACTACGGCTGAGGCGTAAGTTAATATTGGTAAGCAGTAGTTTTTCTTGTACAGATTGATGTACCAGCTCGTTAAGATCTTTGGCACGTGCGTAGATGCAATTACTGGCGGAGAAGAAAGATCGTCTCACCAGTTCCGTGTTAAAGTTAAGCGATTTATCAAGGTTATTCACCACATCCAGGTATTTTATTGATTGTACCCAAGGAATCAATGCGCCACCCAGAGTCATGGGAGTAATTGCGAGTTTAGCTGCTTTACATACAGCAATGCAATGAGACTTGGAAGGATTGAACTGCAGAGAGAAAGAAATCAGACATAGACATGCAAAGGTCAAGCGTGTCTTGCAGCCAATGACGAGCGTGCACTAGAAATGAATGGGAAACCAGTGCAGCTCGTCGTTTAAGTAATGACAACAAACGACTAGATATCGCTATACTATAATCAACCTAGAATCACACTGAATGCGATTTCAGCTGTATTTCCAAGGTAACGACAGCGGCCAGCCATTGGTCACTAAGAAGTTCTTTCACGTCGACGTCGTATTTGTTACGTCATCTTTACTATATAAGCACAAGTTTTCATGAACGTCGTATTTTAGTAGGCCTATATGAATAGTCTGTTACACATCCCTCTAGAGGTAAGAAGTACAGGGACCGAGCAGATTTGATTTACTCGTATACTGAACAACAATCATTCAAAGAAAATATCAATAGTTATCCAAAGCTGGGATCAAAAGGACAAGAATTCCCGCTATTTGGGTCACTAAATTCTTACTACAGCCTCATGAAGGTCAGAGGCGCAACCGCAGTCTAGAAGTTGGGGGCCGTACTGTGACATACTGTCAACTGTGACTGTACACCTACGACGGTTTAACCCTCGGGCTACCAAGGGGGTGGACCCCCCTACGTTTTTATGCATAATTTTTTTCTTCATATGGAATATAATTTTTACGTTTTAGGTAGCTGTAGCAGATTCACTGGCGCACATTTTGAGGTAAACATCATGATGGAACCTCACGCCGTTCAAAAGTTATACCCGATATAGCCGAGGTACCAGAGGGGTGGATACCACCACCCCCTTAGTTTTTCGACCATAGCTTATTCAGTTTTCTTCGTAGAAGAGAAACAAAAATACCATTCTATATAGAGAATGCAGGGCTACATTTGCTTGCTTACTTTTATGTCTTTTGAACACCGGAAGTGATAAAAATAAATAATAATACGCGTTATATGTGAAAATGGCTGAATGCAGCATCACAATTTCGCTGTATCTAATACAGACTATGGACTAGTTTGTAGGTTATTGCTACAAATGAAGCACCATTATCTTTAAAATGTTCTTGGATACATAGATCAGTTTCAAAACACACATAATCTTATATTTGTTTATCCAAAAAGTACAAAATGTACGCAATAATAGAAATATCGCTAATTATCGATTCCGTTGTTAAAAATGATGTAATTTCGATATACATTCACATAATGTACAACTAAATATACCATTTTGTTCAGAAATGAATGCTGAATCCATTGCTCTAATTATTACAAGATATGATATGTGAAACCAAACGCGAAATCCAAAGGGGGGTGGTAACCACCACCCCTTGGTAACCATTGTTACAAAAAACCTCGGTAGCCTGAGGGTTAACTTGTATTGTGGAAATAAGCGAATATACATGCATTGCACGAATCATGCGTATGACGTCATGCGGAATACAATCAGACAATATTGAAACGCTTGTAACTTACGGTCAAAATGCCGTAAGTGCATAAGCACTGGGAATTTGATGATCTAGTTTAAAGAATATATAGGGGTAGTTTTACGTGTTCAACACCAACCCCAACCCCCCACCGAATAAATGCATTTCTGTAATTAAACACTAAATATGTAGAAAAATACGACTATGCATTTCTGTAATTAAACAATAAATATGTAGAAAAATACGACTATGCATTTCTGTAATTAAACAATAAATATGTAGAAAAATACGACTATGTCCAATGGAAACTCCCGAAAACTAAAAACCTCACGAAATTGTTACCTGGCTATATATATATACGCTTCTGATCTCGTTACACATCTTTGAAAAGCTTTCGATCGACTCTTTATAGTCTTCAGCAATGGGTCAAGAACTCAAATACCAGCCTCTGGCGTGGCATAAAAACCCGTAAACTTGTATTAAGGCAGGAGGTTCTCTGGCGTGGCGTAATACCCTGTAAGCCCAACTATACAAAATCAAGAATAAACAATCAAGAGCATTAGGGTTGGCTTGTGGGTGCGCTCTTATTGGCTCGCTCTACAAAATGAGTGGTGAAATGCCCCTCCATTTCCGTCGACTGGACAACTCGCTCAAGGTTTGATCAAAAATCCTTGGCGCCAAAGATCATCAACTTGCTTTTCAAATGTTTGTTGTCTTAAATTAATTTTTCAGGTGTCACTGCACGCAATTCCGCATCCCTTAAAAATAACGAGGCCAATTGTTTCGTTTCGTTTATTAAACGCTGTTTATTTTTTCCATTCTCGTACGGGAGCGGAGCCACGGTCTAGAAGTATAGGGGGAATCTATTAGAACGTCCGAGTGGGGAACTGCGAGCGCGGAAGCCGGGAAGCCGTGATTGCTGAAGGCAAGAAGCCCCTAACGACTTGGGTCTATGGGCGTCGTTGAATCTATGCGATGAGTGGGCTGTTCCATTTCCCATCCATGCTACTAGCCCCGTCATAGATAATTTAATGTGTCGTTGGAACTTTTGGAATTGAGTACTTAGTATTTTCGAATGTCATTATTTAGTCAATAATCCAATCCCTGTTGAAAAGGTTATTCACAGGCGGTGGCTAAAGTTGGGAGACCGTCCCAACCTGCTCCAAAGTTGGAGGAGACGCGTCCCTCGGGTCCCAAGGGAGGTTGCGCCTATGATGAAGGTATTCCAATAATTACACTGTAGCTAAGTCAAATTTATTCGCATATATCTACGTTTCATGTAATTTTAAGTGTACAGGTTTATGATGCTAGTTATGATGTTTGCTTCTAATTGTTTAATGGCTAGCAATAATAAAAAATACCAGCGTCATAAGGTATAAAATATTAAGTTAGGGCATGAGGGATATTACTTACCGTGTGCTGGATAAACACGGACAGCAGGGATTCAGTCGGACAAAATTCTCGTCGATCGTTTGGTTCCTAGCAGACGATTTTCTTAAAGCTCCAGGACAGTCGTATTATTGTAAGAGTTAAACCGTATACGTTAGAAAGACAGCACAATTCCTATGTAACCCCGGGACAAATGGAAGCGATCTGTTGAAATGCTCGATACGAGTGACTTCGTTCTGAATCTGCGATATTTCTTTAAATTGAATAGTGAGTTCTTAACAAAACTTAAGAGTGTTGGTCTGTTAGATCGGCACCAATGAAGCTAACTGGCTCTAACTTCAGTGAACAGATACAGCGTATTGATATCCAGTGATAAATGATCAAGAGAACTTGGCTGGGGACAGCTCGCGCAGCGCAGCTGGAGTTTGGATAAAGTCGAGGGCCTACAGTAACTATCTTGCAGCACAACATAAGTAAAGATTTCATGCGACGAATTTTCCTTCAGACGAATAATTGTCTCTGCACCGCTTTATCCTGGGCTGAATTCTCATCACCGAAATGTCTTTCTGTTAATTTTCCCACGCCAATATGTCTTAGAACCTTTGATTGAAGCGGCTGGTTTGGTCGCTGAAAGTGCATGAATTGGCCTTGTTTCGTAGTGATAAAGTAAGTAAGTAAGAATATTCTTTATTTGACTACCAGCAAACGCACAGTAGCTTACAGAAAAAATAAAAATAATACAAACATTTATGCAAAGTCATATAACATTCTCATAATAAAACTTCTTTTAGCAAAGGCATCAATTCTAGGTAGGGTGAGATCATGTGGTCTGGGTCGCGTATTGTATGGAGTGACCTTACGGGGAGGGAGGAGGTCGTGAAGGACGTGACAAGGGTTTGAGAGAATTGAACGGAAAAGAGTAGAATCAGCTCTAGAACAGTGTTTGTCGAAACTAGGAAAATCGGCAGGGAGTAAGCCTGAATGGGTCAATTTCTCAGGATACCGTTAAGTCGTTTACGCTCCCCTACAGTGGCAAATCCCCACCAAACAGGGGAGGCATAAAGTAGCCGTGCGAGGGTAGTAGCTCTAACAACGTCAAAGAGACGTTGACCGTGGAGACCGTGAGCGACCAAAACACGTAGCGCGAACATGGATTGTCGGGCTTTGCAGCATATTTTGTCAATGTGTGCCCCAAAGCCAATCCGATCAGAGATAGTGACACCCAAAATAACCATCTCCTGGACCCGCTCGATGCCAGGGATGAGAGGAGGGAGGGCAATAGCTTTGGACCTCGGTCGTCTAACGACCATTTCTCTGGTCTTAGCATGGTTTAATTTAAGATTGCTAATCGATGCCCATTGAGAGATATGATCAAGTTCAGAAAGAGTGCTGTCAATGCAGGAAGCAGGAATCAGCAAGTAGCTATCGTCGGCATATTTAGGAAGGCGGTTTCCACTGCATTTAGGTTTAAGGATTAAGAATGTAATTTAAGAATTTAAGATTAATTAATTAATTAATTAATTTAAGAATGTAAGTATTGCATCTGCTAACTCGCCGTGTGCTTGGGTAGACCTTCAGAAAAGACGTTCTGTCGAGGCGAACCGTGGACTTCAAATGCAACAAGCGCAGGATAAGATTTTCCAGATCTGTCTCCTTGAACGCGAATGTATTGCACATTGCAATGGCGTCATTCCACGTATATAGTGTCGAACTTAGCTAAGTATGCAGTAAGTATTAAGTGTTCGGTTTGACTGAATTTG
>JACEVL010001058.1:400000-432500 GCA_020284085.1 Aporrectodea caliginosa
TCGTAATCAACATTTTCATCTTCACTACGGTCATCATCTTCTTCATCATCATCATCATCATCATCATCATCATCATCATCATCATCACCTTCTTACTCACCATCATTATCATCATACTCATACTCATAATCATACTCATACTCATCATCATCACCTTCTTACTCATCATAATCATTTTACTCGTCATCATCATCGTAGTCGTCGTCACCAGCGTTCTGTTGTTATAGTAGTTGTTGTTCAGCTGTAGTATCAATGATAAATAATCACTGTTGACTCTGAGGCTGGACGTCGCTAGCAGCCTCCTCCGGAGAATCTGTTGCTGCTGCTGCTGTTGCTGCCGCAGATGATGATGCTGGTGACGCCGCTGTGGTTCCACAGTCTGCAGCCAGAGATGCACGTATCGATTCTGCGACTCACCTGAGTGCCAAAGGCATACCTTGTTCAAGAGAGAAACACAGGTAAGCCACAGGATTAGTCTCGCTCTGTATCTGCCTATGTACGTCTATGTTCGTCTGTGTGTCTGTCTCCCTCTCATTCTGTCATGGTCGGTCGCCCACCTCTCTGTGAGTCAATGTGAGTGTCTCTGAGTTTCTCTCCCTCTCTGTCGCTCCTCTTGTCTCTGCCTCTGCCGCCTTATGCATCGTCTTAGTCAATCTTTGTACTTTGTCAATGTGTCAGTGTATGCCTTAGCCTGTCTGTTTGCTTGTCAGTTTGCCTGTCTGTCTCTCTTGCTGAGACTTACATGGACTTCACCAACTGGACGCACAGTCAGAGTGCAGCCTCAACCATCGATCAGAAGTAACAATGATCAGCCAGCCACTAATTGCACATTCAGCTTTATGTTCATTTGATCCTATGTAGAAGTCCGTTCCATGATTTGGCAGTAGTCAGTAGGTCAGACCGGAACTACGACGGAGTCTGCGCAGTCGACTACTTCCTCCTGTGCAACCAACAAGCCAACATGGATAGCGACGTCGCTTAGGGTCCGCTAAAAATCCGCCAGAATAGCAACAGAAGAACTGCAAGGCTAGCAGGTAGGTTTAAGTGATGTATGACGGAGCAGAGAGCTTTGATGATGATAATTATGATCAAGACAATGATGCTGATGAAACAGCTGTTGGTGATAATGATGATGACGATGATAACCAAGACGATGATCACGACGATTATGTTGATGATGACGACGTCGATGATGATGATGATGACGGTGACAAAGATTATTGTGATGATATTTTAGACAATATTATGACCAACATGACAAACATGATGCTGCTGATCGTAAAGTTAACAATGACTTCTGTCATTGTCAAAGGCCAGATTATAATACACCATAAGCATAAATGCATTGTTAGAATGACGAGAAGGATTATGATTTCAGGTTGATATTGACGCTATATAAATAAAGTGTGTATAAGTATGTTTAATGTGACATTGTGTGTACGTATGTATGTATGTATGTAAGACGAGCAGTTGCACGCAGCAATGATTGTAGGGAGTCATACCGGTGTAAAGACTTCAAGCTACATGTAGACCCTACCTCATTTCAAGTTACCCACTGGTAACCTGAAATCGATTTCATATTACCTCTGCCCTACATGTTCACATTGCCCGTTCTCTGATTGAGCCTAAATGGTAAATTCTTATGCTTACAACTAATGATGCGTTCATTAAATAAAAAACGTGAAACATACTACATGTTGATTGAAAGCTAGTCTCAATATCTGAAAAGCGAAAAGTCACAGAACTGTTAATTGTATTAAACGACTCCCACAATAGTTCAAAGTGCACGACATATTACATGCTCCAACCCTAACCCTATACCCTGTGCCTTATCCCTATACCCTATGCCCTAGCCCAAGTTTCTAAATAAACATAAACAAATGAACGTTTTGAGGGGTAATCTAAACTCGTAGAGGGTAGGATGAAATCGCCTTATAGCTATACCGCCAGAGGTTACTTGAAATCGATTTGATCCTACCACACGGTTATCTGAACGCAATTTCAAGTTACCGGGGTATAAAGCGAATGAGATGAGGGATGATCTGAAATCGCTACAGCGGCGACGGGAAAGACAACTGTTTGTTACATTGCAAAAGTCCAGGCATAAGAAGACAAGTGAATGGACATAGGCATCATCTTAAGAAGAGTATATAATTATATATAGGTCGAGGATGACTCAAGTAAAAGGCTTAGCGTTTCTGGGTCAAACTCCTCTCTATATATACCTCTGTGATCTTATCCGACGACCTCTCTCAGCTACCTCTGGACGTTCTCTCCGCTTTTTAGACCAACAAGACTTTCTAGTTGTGGAATGAAATTCCGACTATAACTCGTGCTCTGATGTTATACGGGGGCAATTCTGTTTCTGCTCGTTCTCTTGAGACTTTTCTTTTTTCGAGGGGCCTTTCGCACTGGAAGCGCCTCTGATTAGGTTGTACTGCGAGAGGCGTTTTATAAGTCCGTAAATAGAATAGAATAGAATGAGATTGCAAAGTCAACGTTAAATGCAGAGTCACACCTAGATCAAGAACGTGAAGCACGTGTACTTTCTGTATATCTTGTTTGTAAGTCGAAATGCTGTTAGATCTGGAGGACCACGCTAACTGTAGATTGTTCATGATAAGACGTAATCGGGTTTAATACATGCAGTGAAGGACTGTTCGAATACAATTGTACATCATTGATGACAGGTTGAGTGGTAGCTGGCACCTCTATACTCCACGCGCGCGGAGTACAGAAATGAATATAACTGAAGGACTTAATTACAGAAGTATACATAGATACATACATGCATACATATATTATATTCACTTACTTAAATGCATAATATATTATATACAATGAAAACTACGCAGCAAAGTTGCAAAGACCATTTTATATATATCAGTATATATCTATTTTATATATATATATACAGTATATATCTGTTTATTGTAGATGCCATGGTGAATACGACAAAATGAACAACGTTGTAATTCTGATCCTGAACTGATAAAAGTAACCTGAGCATCATCAACCATCCGCATCCATCTGCTACGAGCAGTTCCACCCATTAATAAAACAAAATCCCTTTCCGTCGTTTGTCTTCTCCTCTAACCAACGTCTCACACGTTAGCTGAAGTTGCGTTCTTCCCATCGGATGTACTAGGGCGATGGCGAGCGGTTCGAAAGTGGAGGGCGAGAGGCCGTCGTCGCGCGCGTCCTCCTCGGCGGCTGAGACAAACACGGGACCTGTCGCAGCCCCGCCAGCGACATTGGCCCAGGTCATCCGGTCGTTGGACTCGACGCTCAAGAGCCACATGGCGGTTCTGTCTAGGCGGATGGACGACCAGCCGCAACCGCTGCCACCGCCGCCGACCAAGCCCCCCGTAAAGCCCGTGCGACGGGAAAGCACGAGGCTGAACGGACTCGTCGAGAGCGTCTCGCAACAAAGCCGACTCGTGAGGAGAGAAGATAAGGTAGGCCAAATGCAATTCATTTTTACATTTTCTTTACATCGCAATATGTAATGTAATGTAATTGAGCATTTATATAGCGCCCCTTCAAGATATCTACTCAAGGGCGTTCTCTGCACTTGTGTCATTTCGTTCTCGGCTGATAACTTACCTCATTCTAATTGCTTATCCACCGTAGGCTGTCTCTCTGTCTCTTACGGACTGATCTTTTGGATGTTGACCTGATTACGGCTTGGTTTTAGTGTGCCATCTGTTGATGCCTTGTGTATTAGACACCTGCGCAATAGAAGTTGCTAATTACATTACATTACATTACTAGCGTGACTAGCCTATATGATGTTAAATGTCATTACGAACGAATTATTACATCAACTAGCAAAACAATGCACAGTGAGCTGAAAGAGTCACCAGTGGCGGGCCCAGGCACACACGAGGAACCAACCAACGGATTTCCGTCGACATCTGAAGATGGCATGGATGTTCAGATGTAATAATAATAATGATAATGATGGTGATGATGAGGCAAATAATAATAACAATAATAATAATATTGTTATTATTTCGTCTTTTCCAGAACAGAACAATGCCTCGAGATATCTGCTTCATTTGCGCCCTCTGTAGTAGTATTCTCAACTCAGCTGTAATGAGTAGACTGACCATACATTGTCGGTGGGTATATGAGACGGTGAAGGATAGGATTCGCCACACACCGTCATATGCCGAGGCTAAGAAAATGAAGATAAGGGCGCCTGGATAATGGATTGGAAGTCCGCCCACGGACCCCGAGGATATGAAAATAAAGTCGCTAACATTTCATTCCCAGGGTTGCTTAAGGGGCTGTAATTCTTTTAGCCATTGCTTTGTCTTGAACCAGCTTGTAACATCTTTCCTTGTTTTTTGTCTCGCCTAACTCTTTCTATTTCATATCTTCACGAAATCTTTATTTGCCTTATTTTTTCTAGCTTAAAAGTTTCTTATAGCCTATTAGTGACTCTTGCTTGAACCTCCCTCTTCGCTGCTGGCGAAGACCTGTATCAGACCTTGGTCACTCAGAACCACTTAAAGCTCAACGCGACCAAGACGTTGGGGGCGAGTGTTCACCCGACGGTCAAGGGGGACGATCCTCCCATTGCCACTCCCAGGTCTGGATAAGGTTGGCTCCATGGTGGTGCTGGAAGTAACTATCGGCAGTGACCGTCGTGCTTCCTCGCATGTCGGTCGCGTTCTGGGATCCTGCTTCTTCTCCCTCTATACGCCGGTTGTCCTGATAGCTCATGGCCCGCCCTCCACGCTGTCGCTACAGCCACAACTACAGCGCGTCTCCTCGGCGCCGCCTCTGCCTGGTGGGGTTTGACAACAGCAGAAGACCGGTCAAGGCTGCAGTGCTTTCATTCTAAGATGCAATGAATGGACTTGCTGTCGCTGGACATGTCGAACGCTGTTGAGTCGCCGTTGGGGACATCGAGAGCCGGCTGCTACCTCCAGTAATAGGGCTATGCAGTCGCTTTATGCTCTCCGTGTTCTTATAGCCCACGGGTTATCGGGTTAATCACTCCACGACGTTGTCCGTGCGACTACTCTTACCAGGATGTTGTATGCCTCTCCGGTATGGTGGAGGTTTGTGCACGGGTCAGGACGGGCGGACACACCTACAGGCGCTGCTGCGGCGACTGGTCCAGCTGCGATAATTGCCCGAAAACAACACAAGTTTCAAATGACTATGCCAGAGTGCTGACACCCACCTCTTCGGTGCTGTTCGTGCAGATCCAGGCCATGTTCTACATGACCTACTGCCCCCCAATTAAAACTGTCCACGTAAACATGACAGAATTCTACCTGTTGCAGACAGTCTGGCACGCATAACACATAATTATTAGGATGATTTACTCGTGATGATATACTTCATAATGTACACCAAAGTGCGGTTAGCAATTGGTTCAAGAAAGGAATACTTTATTTACTTACTTTACCTGTTTCCCTCTTGTGTTTATGTGCCTTTACTCTGCTGCTCAGTAGTTTCCTGCCTCGATTTCCTTCTCCTATAACAGCGATTTTCAAACGGTGGAACACGTATCACTAGCGGTACGCGAGGTGTCGCTAAGTGGTACGGGGAAAAATTCAAAAACATTCAAGCTTTCTGAGTTTATGCCCATCTTTCTTTGATTAGCCTGTTGTCTTTGATTTGACCTTTGCTTGTAGTACGCCAACAATCGATTTTTTTACCTGGTGCACGGTACAATAAAAATAAAGTTTGAAAACCGCTGTCCTATTACATTGCCACGCGATTGCATGATCTTGCCTTTTCTTTGATTATTTTGTTGAGTAATTGTGTCTTGTATTCTCTTGTATTGCTGTGTCTGCCATAGCTAGTGCTATCTTGTCTACGATCGCCTAAGCTGCTTATGATGAAAGAACTCCAACTGAGAGAGAGACAGAGACAGACAGAGAGACAGAGTGACACACACACACACAGAGACAGACAGACAGACAGGGAGAGAGAAGGACTCAGAGGAAAGATCAGAAGAGAGCGGCGTCCCTAATTCCAGACAGATGAACATCCCAGATTATCATACCTACCTCTCCTTGTCTCGCCAAGCTAAGGTTAAAAGCTACAGGTAATAAACTTGTTCACACGTACTGTATCTAGAGAAACTCTTCAGACTCATCTTTACTAAGGCTGCTGATTTTAATGATTAATTAATCGAGTAGGTCCTAATCGTACAAATTTTACTCGATTAATTTCGGCTTATTGATTTTCTTACTTATTTCATGATGTCGAACGGTCACTTCCGGAGTAAACAATATGGTTAACAATGATTATATGAAACGTTTGAGTGGAAAATTAATCGATCATTTTGCATTTAAGGTAAATACTGATGGAAAAGTCGAAGATGGCGACAAGATTAACTGTCTCCATGGCAATAAACAGTTCACTTACCGTGGTTCAAAGTATATTGTATAAAGAAAGTAGCAACTGACTCAGTGACTACATTTTTAACAGTTTTTCACACTTTACGCAACATATACCAAAAATTAATCGAATTTAATCGATTACTCGAAGTTAAATGTTGAAGATTAATCGATTAATTTTTTAAATCAGTACCAGCCCTAATCTTTACACGTCTCTATGTAAGCTCCAAACAATAACATTTTACTTTGCTACGCACTGGAACAGCGTTGAGCGCTGGGGCGTTCTCTGTGGTTCGTCGAATGCTACTGTATGAAATGCTCTGTCTAGTTCTGAGCGTTATGTCAATTCTCTGATGTCAGTCAGAACTGAACTTAAAACTCACCTGTTTTATCTTACTAACCCACAGTAAATTCACTTCTGTTTCGATCGGGATTGTCTGACGGATTATGGCTTTAGTCTGAATGATATAAAAAAAAGCTAGAAGTAATGGTGACAAGGCAGTTTTATGGTTATCAGTCGGGTAATAACATGTAGAAAAACATAGTAAAAGCTGCATTGTGTACATTGCAATTTACAATTTAAAAAATAGCCCCAAAATAGCCCACTTATGAAATGACACAATTTAGGCTGTGACTCTGTAAAGTTGGCATATTTGTACGATCTTGGTTTCTGTTTCCATATTATATAGGGTCAACGATTTGACAACGATTTCACGTGAAGCTCTTTCCATTATAATAACTAACAGCGCTATAGAAGTCATTCGAGTATAGTAGATCACAAACTCATCAGAATTATAACGTTAATGGTAACACTCTTGTCTTTACGCCTTTATAAAGCTGCTTTTAAGGTAGATTGGTCGTTAACGGATGTAGGTAAATAGCTCTTGTTGTCTTGCGGCCGAAATGTGATTCACCTGAGGCGTAAATAGTAAATACGATCACAGCAATACAACGATAGGACGTATTTTAAAGCTGCGTCATTATGTCCTGCATAGCCTGGTTTCCTTGCCGTGCCTTTTCTTGCCTTGGTTTTTCTTCCCTTGCATTTTCTTGCCTCTTTTCCATTGCCACATCTTGCCCTATCATATCTTGCCGTGCATTTGCTTCCTTGCATTTCCTTGCCTTCCATTTTTTCCATTGCCATTTCTTGCCTGTCATATCTTGCCGTGCACTTGCTTGCCTTGCCATTTTTTGCCACGCCTTTTCTTTCACCCTTGACATGGCTATGCAAGAAATTCCTGCTTTGCCTTTGTTTTTCGCCTCTTTCTTCATTATCTTTTCTTTCCAAGTTTTATTGTAACCTACAATTTTCTTTTCTAAACTGGTTAGTATACTGATTACTGACGAAAAACAAACTGTTCCAATCTGTCTGTCTGTCTGTCTGTCTGTCTGTCTGTAACTCTGTGTGACTGTGTTTGCTTGTCTTATTCGCGTGACCCCTATTTGTCTGTTTGTACCTTAATCTCGCTTCTTTTTCACCGTATTGCTCCAGATCGAGAAGAAGTAGAGTAATTAAATACCGCCTGACCTCATTATCTTGGTTGCCATGGCTACGGGAAATACTTCTTGTTTCGGCCAAGACCTACCGTCGCTACACACGTGACTCGAGGACTGAGTCCTTAATTATTATAGATCTTTCGGAGAACTGGAGAACGATATTGTTGCACTAACTGGGCCAATTTTCTTCAAACAACGAAGACAGAAATTATGAGAGGCAGCTATCCAATCTCTGTCTGTATGTCCGTTTATGTTGCTGTCTCCTTCTATCTGTCTCTTTCTATATGTTCCTTTCTATCTGTCTCTTTCTATCTTTCTATCTGTCTCTTTCTACCTGTCTCTTTCTATCTGTCTCCTTCTATCTGTCTCTCTCTATCTGTCTCTTTCTATCTGTCTCTTTCTATCTGTCTCCACATACCCAAAAAATAGTTCATACAATGTAGATGTGTAAATGTGCGTGCACGTATGCACATATGATGTATGCAGCATAATGCCATGTAACAGAACGGTTCTACAGAGCCTATGCAACAACCTTAAGTACATATGGACTAGCTAGCCTATAGTGTAATGGACGAGCTCATCAAGGACTAGTTCATCTGTAAGCAAAAATTGCTCAAAAACAGAGACTATCATCAAAACGGCGGATTCATGTTAAAACAAAGTCCCATCGACCAAAAAATAATAGTTGACACTAATGCACCACGGACCAGTGATACTGGTCCGTGGTACATTAAATTAAAGGACAAGGAATTACGTCAGACAAATTAATCTTCTTAATGTACAGCAATGGCTTACACGCACGTACACACACACACTCACACATATACCTACACACATACCTACACCTACACACCAACATATATATATATATATATATATATATACAAATATATATGGATATATGTATGCATGTGTGTAGTGAATGTATGTATGTATGTATGTATGTATGTAAGTATGTATGTATGTATGTGTGTATGTATGTATGTATGTATGTATGTAAGTATGTATGTATGTATGTGTGTATGTGTGTATGTATGCATGTATGTATGTATGTATACAAATGTAAGCAATCATGTATGTATGTTTGCATGTATGTATGTATGCATGCATGTCTGTATTTGTGAATGTGTGCATGTACGTATGCATGTATGTATGTTTGCATTTGTGAATGCGTGCATGAATATATGTATAGATTAATTAATTAATTAATTAATTAATTAATTAATTAATTAATTAATTAATTAATTAATTAATTAATTAATGTAGATGTGTGTCTGTATATATTGCAACATTTATAGTGCATTGGAGAAATCTGCATTGACCTGGCTATGTAAACAGATCTAAATGGTTTGGGTTAATTATAGAAACGACGTCTGATTTGATGGTGTCATTAATCCTTCTTAATTGGCTGATTTCTGACAGGTGAAGGTGTACATCCGAGTGGTGTTCCTGAAGGTGGGTGAGATCGATACGATCCATGATCGATTTGCTGCCGAGGTCTTCATCCAGTCCAAGTGGAAGGAACCAGCGATGAACTGCAAGAGAATGGTAATACTATGGGTAGGATAAATACAGGCGATATATAAATGTAATCAAGGCGATATATATGACACGTTCAGCTGCCTTCCTTATCTGTGTTTCTACTAATCATAACCACATAATTACAGATCTAACTACCTAACATACGTGTAGCTAGCACTGTCATCCACATCTCTCTGCCTATCTACTATATTTGCACACTTCCCTGCCTTCTTATCTGCCTTCTATTATACTTACCTGTGGTAACACATCCACCTCTTTACCTTTCGATATGAATACGTAAACATATGTGCGAACGTGTTTTCTGTGATAAAATTGAAGTTTAATACTGGTTTCTTGCGTGTTAAAAAGAAAAGAAGAAAATATTGAAATCGTCGGACTGTGTCAATGTGAACTGATAACCACGTACTACCGTATAGATAAGATACTTATAAGTAGAAGTAGCAATTAAAGCTGAGTCAGGTCGCATAGAATAAGGGAAGTGACAATATGCATGCATGCACAGGTACCGGTACATTAATAAAAGAAGTAATAGAAAAAAATAATAGAAGTTCTGCTGTGGTCGGCTTAAGTTACATATCTTTGCCTATCTTTGCCTCTCTTTACCTCTTTTTCGCAAGAGCTTGAAGACCATTCTCTTCGATCGAGGTTTCATTGTGTTAGGAGCGCCTCCGACGAATATCTCTCTGACGTGGCGCTATATAAATTTCGGTTATAACTACAAATTACAATACATACACGAGTGCCTCACACATATATACAAACATATACAAACATAATATATACAAATATGCAGTGCATACCAATTGAGTTTCGAACGCTCGACACAGTGGTAGTATGGCTACCGGAGCACCTGTTGACCAGCAGACCATTCACAGGATGGATTTATTTTGTGGCAGAACAATGCGTATTGTAATTACCTCTATGGTGAAAGTTTCATTTGTCGCAGCGTCCAGTCTGCTCTGTAATCGTCGTTGGCGATAATACGAACATAATACTATTGTGAAAATTCTGTTCTTAGGGCTTCTGGAATAGTACCATGATACTTCCTCGCAAACTGTCCAGAATCTTGTTGATGCAATATTTGGTTGCATTTAGCCTGGTCTTAAAGACGAACAGCAGGGTGACCTTCCATTTTTATTGTTTTCGCGATGTTTTTAATTTAGGATGGTTTTGTCTCTTTTCATAATTATATCCATACATTTTCCTATTCCGCGTCCCTAAATTTACTCTATGACGTGATTTTTAAATCGGATTCGGCCCTCAAATCCTTTCTACATAATTATCTAGACCTATTTATTTTCATATAACTCTCTATTATGCTTTACTATGGCCCTTTCATAGCATTTTTAAAAAGCATTCTTCCTTTCTTCCGGAATATCTAAGGCCTTGCCCTATTTTGTGACACTCGACATGGCGTTTTCATTTTTACGTATAATTCTTTGTGACATTAGACGTTTTCATGATAATTTCTATCGTTTCTTTCAATTTCACAGATATCTGTATGGCCTGGCATTTTTCTAGACTTTCTTTATGTTTTTATTCTTGCTTTAATCATTTCTATAGACTCTATCATTTTCAATAATCTCATCTAATTTCCTCACATTTTATATAGTGTTGTTCGAATATCATACCACTCTTCGTGGTCTTTTATTAATATTCATACCATTCTCTATATCATTATTGGTTCTCAAAATCATTCTCTACGATCACATCCATTCTCGTATGAATGGTCGTATTCGTTTTCATATTATTCTGCATGGTCTAATTCATATTCGTATAATTCTCTATAGCTTTGTTGAATTTCATTGCGTTTTGTATCTTAATGAAAATCTCTAACGCCTCATTTCGATTAAATAGCAATCTCTCTGGTCTTTTTATTTTTCAGAGCATTCTATGTAGCTTTATAAGAATTATTCATTACATTTATATGGCCATATTAATTTGGTAGGCTAACATTCTCTGCAGCTGTAGACTTTTGTTATAGTAATCGGTATGACCAGATCCTTATTCTTATTGCATTCATGCAATAAAAGCTGAGTCCTCTGAGTTTTTATTCCTTTATTCGATGCAACCTTAGAACTAATCATTTTGATAGTATTAGCTATGGCCCTATTCTTTTCCATAGCAGCATTCTTTCTGTTTTCATAGCAATCATTATGGCCAAGAGAGGCGTTACTAGTGATGTATGTGCATCGACGCTGTAGTATCCGCTCAAGTTTCAGTCCGTCCACGTGCTCGATGGACCGTTATAATTAAGTCCGAGATCAGGTGCGCCGTGCATGAAGTGGGCACTGGACACAGGTGAACGGTGATTCAAGACCCAGGTGTGTAATGTCCAGGAGAACTTCACAGATTACATTACTCAGAACACAGAATGAATAGGTGTTTAGAAAGCAACACCCTCATAAGTAGTGGATCACGAAACTGGTAGCTTGGCCTACATACCAGATACTACCTGTTTCGTAAAAGTGATGTCACACACCTGTCAAGCCTAGTCTAGCCTTAACTAGTTTATACTAGCTCCTTTGTGAGGTTCTTGTAAGGCGCTATATAAATGGCCATATACATGCATGCTGACCTTGTCTAGTCTATAACTAGTCTATAACACTATAACATTCTAGACTAGACTATTTAACAATCTAGACTAGACTATTTAGATTTGTCTACAGTATACTATACTACACTAAATTAGACTAGGTGGATTAGACTACAGCATACAAGGCTAAATTCTGGACTATACTATATTATTCTTCGCTGGGCTAGGCTAGACTAGATTAGACCAGTCTAGACTAAATTATTGAATTCTAGCAAATTCAATTCCATTCAGTTAAATCATCTATATTCAATTCAATTCTATTCTTTTCTGCTCTATTCTACAAGAATCGATTGTATTCCATTCCACTCTTTGTAGTCTATAATTATTCAAGTACCAGAACGTGTTATACTGTGATTACCAGTCGAAGCATGTCTGATAACATCCCGTATAAATCACCAACGATCCAAGAGAGCTTCTCTGCTTGACTTCTCCTCGATTTTTCCTATTGCACCGAAATTGACCAAACAATTAATCTGGCTCCTGCAGCAAGGGCGATATGATGCAGCGCAGGTGTGGATTTGCCTCCCTAATGCAGCTTTTATCTGCAGGCGCTGAGAAATTTCCGAAATGAGTATTTTTGCATTTATGTTAAATGTATGTCTTTAGCCGACAATATTAATGAGAATGTACGTAAGGCGTTGATTTGCATGAGTCAGAAGTCAGGTAGAGCGAGGATTCGTCACAGTTGGCTTCCAGGTAGGGCCATTTCTATCTAGTATTTGGAAACAGGTTCTACGAATGTTGAAGTCTTGGCGCTTGTCCGCGTTCTAAATGGACATTGGAGCCAAAGATTTGAGAAGAATGGACTGACTGAATGAAGAACTGGATTGGACGAGATTATGCTGAAATCGCGTTGAAAATACATTTTCAGCTTTTATTGCATGCATACATGCATACATAGTTACATACATGTATGCGTGCATACATGCATACATAGTTACATACATGTATGCATGCATACATAGTTACATACATGTATGCATGCATACATGCATACATAGTTACATACATGTATGCATGCATACATGCATACATAGTTACATACATGTATGCATGCATACATGCATACATAGTTACATACATGTATGCATGCATACATGCATACATAGTTACATACATGTATGCATGCATACATGCATACATAGTTACATACATGTATGCATGCATACATGCATACATAGTTACATACATGTATGCATGCATACATGCATACATAGTTACATACATGTACGTACGTCGTGTATTATGCATAAGCGCGGATGTTCAGGTACGTACAGCATGAGGTGAACCTTGGTCCGCCAACTGTGGTTGAAGTGTTTGTTGCTGACTCTGCATAGGGAGGGAGTTGTGTCGTAGTCGCTACTTTCAGAGGTTGGTATACGGTATATGTAGGGTCGCTGAACTGGTGATGGGGTATTGTCGCCTGGTGGAATGTAGGCGATCGCGAACGCTGTATACAGTCGTATTGGGAGCAGCAGCAAAGTCGGTCAGTAGTAGCTGGTTCAGTCCCTTAAAAGCGGTCTTTTGCAGGCGTCGCTGTGCGTCATGAGCGTAGCTGCTGCGACAGTTCTGGAAGACGGTTCCATTTGAAGAGGTCGTCAATTATTGTTGTAAATTAGACCGCAGGCCAATAGGGCAACATGAAAGATTACTAGGTGGTCACTTCTGGCTTCTGTAACGCTGCAGTACCTCGTTAAGAAAGTCGTTGATGGCCTGATTTACATGTTACTTAATCCCATATATTTCGGCTGCCCGCTTCCAGGCGTTGGATCCATGGGTAGACCGCAGCGGTCCTTGATGGATTCGCTCCGATTGGAAAAAACTATGGCAGATGTCCAATGGTTAGGTGCTTTACCACATTATGGCATCGTCCTTCAGCGGAAGCGACAAAGCGGAACGTAAACCTTAGTTCAAAGTCTTGATAAACTCAAGCACCAGTGTTGGGTAAACTCACACAAGAAATGAGTTAAATCAAAACTCAACTCATGCACCTCAAAATGAGTTTAAACTCAAACTCAACTCATCCTAAGTGAAATGAGTTAACTCAAACTCAGTTGTTAAATGAGTTAACTCATCAACTCACTTGTCTCATACCAGCACGTTCTAATCGAACGTTGTACAAATACACAGTTACCAGGAAATGGTATCATCAGTTTATTATTACTAGTATAACTGTTATTATTATTAATGGGATAATGGATAAATCAGGTTATTATTACTGAGTCAAAGTAAACACCACAGTCCACATGTTTCACATCTCAAACATGACTGGTATTAGCTTTAAGCAGAAGTTTTTAAAAGTTGGTGTGTGACAGCCTGTTCCGATATTTAAAAAACCGGCTTGTTTCAACATAATATGTGCCGAGTGAGTTGAGTTTGAAATAATTGAGTTATAACTCAAACTCACAGAAAATATGAGTTAACTCAAACTCATAACTCACACTCTTTAAGATGAGTTAACTCAAACTCATAAATCACAGCAAGTGAGTTAACTCGTGAGTTTAAACTCATCTGAGTTAACTCATACCCAACACTGTCAAGCACCGTCCTCTTGTGGTGGCGCCTGGTGAATGGTGAGCGGCGACGGAACTAAGGTAGCGAAGCTTCCAGTAATATCAGCGTCTGAATCAAAAGTGAATTTCGTGTCTGGCGATAGCGATTGTGGATTTTACGAAGAAATATCGATTGGCCGCGGAGTGGGTGAGAAGGATGAGGTTGTCCGGAGGAACTTAATGGTACCAGAGACAGATACAGAGCGAGACACAGAGAGAGACACAGAGAGACACAGAGAGACACAGAGAGAGAGAGAGAGAAAGAGAGAGAAACTAAGAGAAAGAAAACAGAAACAGACAGACAGAGGCACAGAGAGACAGAGAGAGACCGAGCAAAAAGATTTAGTCGATGCTCTGAGATTAGGTGACGGTGAAGTACTCGTAGCGCCCGATAAAGAGGAAGGGGTAGCCATCCGCCGGAAGAGTGCTTAATGGGTGTAGGCGTAACGGCAGAAGGAGGTTGCTGACCGCTATTGGAGAAGTAGCACCCAGTTGTTCAGTTGCTGGGTTGGTCTGGGTGCGAAGTGCAGTATCGGATGTTGAGGGACGGTCGGATGTAGCTTTCGCGGTACAAGAGAACAAGAGGGAGGGGGAACCATTTGGTTCGCCAAGTTGTAAGGTTGAGTCGATCAACACTCGGAACAAAGACTCGATTGAAGGGAAGTTTATGTGAGATACACGTGAAGAACAGCAAGGCACGATTCCACTATATGCAAACTTAAAACCATCGCTTTATATTATAGTTCTTCAAGAGCCGTCCGTAGACTTAACTACTGTATAAAAACAATATTTTTATTGCTCTGTTTCTTAGAGTTATGGAACCACAACGTTTCTTCGTATACCCAAGTTGCCATGTTTTAAGGCATAAATATTCTATTGAAATTACATAGAGGTGTCCCTACTTAGCGGGATCTTTGATCCCTTCAGGGCCTTCCCTTGTGGCATTCAACAATCCATACTTAAAAGTGCAATCTGATTTGTAATATTATTGTTTATCGTTGTTTGGCTACAAATAAACGATTGATTGATTGATTGATTGATTGATACACTTTTAAGGCTAGATTACTTACTAAGTTGCATAACGATGTCTATTGCCTATAACCGTATTTTTCTCTATGCCTCTTTCCACCTGTCTGTCTGTCTGTCTGTCTATATGTATGTATGTATGTATATATGTACATGTATGTATGTATGTATGTATGTATGTATGTATGTATGTATGTATGTATGTATGTATGTATGTATGTATGTATGTATGTATGTATGTATGTATGTATGTATGTATGTATGTATGTATGTATGTATGTATGTATGTATGTATGTATGTATGTATGTATGTATGTATGTATGTATGTATGTATGTATGTATGTATGTATGTATGTATGTATGTATGTATGTATGTATGTATGTATGTATGTATGTATGTATGTATGTATGTCTGCTCTCTTTCTCTCTGCCTTTCTTTGTCTCCCATCTCTCTTCATCCCACTCTGTCTAATCCCATATTATACTGTGCCATGGCCTAAACACACTACAACTCACATCTCAATACCTGCATACGTACATATACAGTGTATAACTGTATATACACGTGATATGCATTCACGCATACATACCTACTTTGCGACTATACTTAACCAAACTAATCAGGCCACTTCACATTAGACTAGATGCATGACTATAGAGATTTACCGTTTATTAACACCGTTTATTAAGAGTTTAATTCCCAAAACGTGTCCATCAACATGTCACTGTCATTCTCCATCCAGTTTCGGTCTGTCGCGCCTCCTGTCGTTCAACTGTCCTTTTTATAGCGTCTTTTCCCATTATCCTCAAACACTACACATGACTATCTTACATCAGACCAAGTAACGATAAATTCATTTAGAACAAACTAGACCTCCGTCGCAGATTCGCCTGTTGTCTGTGCCAGTGCCAGTGCCATGCCAGTGCCAGAGTTTGATAAAAGACTAGGTTAGATTAGGCGGTAGGGCCCGGTTATTAATGACCGTAAATCTTCTAACAAGACGACAGTTATTGACCGTTGATGTCAGGTTCTCGCAGATATTATTTTCTCTGGCAAACTTCTTGCGATAAACTCAGGAAACTTCTCTCTTCTTCATCTTCTGGATCTGCCCGCTGCATTCGACACAGTCGACCACACTCTCCTCCAGCAACTACTGTATAACTATATTTTAGCAAGTCATTCGCCACGCAAGAGTGCGTGACGTCCTACCTGACTGGAAGACACCAAACTGTCCTGTATGCCGCTTCCTCTTCCGTAATCTTCATTATCTAATTAATAGATGATATGAGAATGTAATCGGTGTGTATGTTTGTGTGTGTTTCGGACACATTAAATCGAGGCGCTTGGCGTGTACAGCGGTCGTTGTGTTGGTTGTTTTTGCGTACTTAGGATCCTGATGAGATCGATTGGTATCAATACTGGAATCCTCGACTGTACGTTGAGAATGTTTACGGCGAGGCAAAGGAAACCGTCTGGTATTCGTTGAGCTTTGATCACGCCGGCAGAGCGACCGTCTACGAGAAGCGGAGATTGAATGGAGCGTTCTTCGAGTATATGGAACTGAACCAGTTCCCATTCGACAGCCAGGTTGGTTCCAGCTGGACCACATCATCATCATCATCAGCAGCAGCAGTTCAGTCATCAGTATCTGAATCAGCATCAATGATAACAGCATAATCCTCATTTTCAGTTATCAAATATAAGAAAATCACCATCATCATCGCCATCATCATCATCATCATCATCATCATCATCATCATCATCATCATCATCATCATCATCATCATCATCATCATCATCATCACAACAACATGAACTACTGCTGGTGCTATTGTTATTACGGCGACTACTACTATCACTACTGCTACACCTACTGATACCACAACCACTGCAATCCTTTACGTTATTAAAGTCGTAATAAACTGGACTCATTTCGCATTCGGCCCGCGGGCAACGGGTCCGCGAGTCCACTTTATTACCGGTCCTCTCATTTCGGTCGGTAGCGCTGCTAAGAACATGGCCGCCCTTCGATGTTGTTTACAGAAATATACAAGAACCAGATTGCTCACCGTTGCGTAGATTCAAATTTTCGTTCGGGCGGGAATGCGACCCCGCAGAGTGATTTTTCAAATTCTTTTCAACCGTCTTAGAACGGGCGAACATCTAGTGATGATAATAATAAAAATAACAATGACGATGATACCAATGATACTAATGATGACGATGACAATAACGATTCCAATAACGCTGATGACAATGGTCGTGAACTGTCGTCACAGGACCTGACGGTGACGGTGTCAACGGAGCGTGACGAAACGGAGATCGAGCTGATCGAGGACATCAGCGAAGGCTGTGCCATCAACTCCCATTCCTTCGTCGATGAACAGGAGTGGAAGCTTCACAAGGTCGTCAACACCTGGAAGAAGACGACCGTTCGAACGACACAGTCGGCCGTCTACCGACACCCAGGGTTCTCAGCCGCATGCAAGGCCTCACGACGACCAGGGTTCTTCATCTGGAATATCTTCGTTGTTATGGTAAGAGATGCATGGGTTTCTTCATTACTTATTACATGCATGCATGAATACATACGTACGTACATGCATACATACATACATACATACATACATACATACATACATACATACATACATACATACATACATACATACATACATACATACATACATACATACATACATACATACATACATACATACATACATACTTACTTCTATTTATTTACTTGCTTACTTACTTAATTACTTACTTAAACTTAATTACTTGCCTTACTGACTTACTTACTTACTTACTGACTGACTTACTTACTTACTTACTTACTTACTTACTTACTTACTTACTTACTTACTTACTTACTTACTTACTTACTACCAACCTTCCAGTTCTCTGCGATTGACTACCAAACCGTCTCGCTCTCCCTTTTATATCAGAGACTGTAGGTCAGCATTTCTGCACCAAACATCTAAAAATAGTCTTCTTGTTTACAATATTCAATCAGTGTTTCGTTAGTACATTCGAAATCGGTTTAACACCTTTTTATGTAGTCTTGCTTTTGCTACCTGACCGCTGTAATCCACTCAGGCCTAGGATTCTTCATTGAGTTGACAGACAAATAGCGTGTTAACAAATGCATTATCACTACCACCACTACTACCACCACCACCATCACCACCATCAATACCATAGGCGTAACTTTCTATTGTGACGGTGGTGTCCGGTCACCACCACTTTTAAAAGTGGTGGTGACAGTCACCACCACTTTTTGATCCTGCAATTAAATATATTTTTAACATTAAAGCATTTGGCTGTCTACCGATATGTATGTGCCTACCGTCTAGGTTATGCATACTTAACATCGCATTAGCGGCAAGGCTGATAGAGGCCTCCACACTATATTTACATAATTATATTTACATAATTATATTTGGTTTCATAATTTGGAGACGTCATCAATTTTGTTTCTATAAAAGGTTAAATTATCAAATTTCATATGGAAAATGGATAGATTCATTGTAAAGAGACCGCGAAAGGTTATAATTGTGCATGCAATGTATTATGTTTCGGTGGTAGGCTCTAAGCCTCTAGCTTCAGTCTATGGTAATTTAGCCGGTAAAACCGTAGTTTTGGCTTGTAAATTATTTTATATTGTCAATTTAAACTGGAAGCTGGATCGATGAAAATAATTGTTGGCCTAAATGGAAGTTGAATTTATAAAACTAAATCTTTGTTTAAATAGAAGTTGGATTGATGAAAATAATTGTTTCCGTAAATAGAAGCTGGATTGATTAAAATAAGTCTTTGCTTCAATAAAAGCCGGATAAATTAAGTTTTTTGGCTTAAATAGAATTGGGATTGATGAAAATAATTCTTGCCTGAAGAGAAGTTGGATTGATGAAAAATTCTTAGTTAAATAGAAGTTGGACTGATGACAATAATTCTTGCTCACACAGAAGTTCGATTGATGAAATTTGTTTCGTAAATGGAAGCTGGATTGATGACAATTATCATGGACTTTGGTAGACTGCTTATTTACCAGCGTCAAGACGTCAAAAATAATTTACCAACCTGAACTACGGGATAGCCATTTAGCGTTGACGATGACTATTGTTACCATTACCTTGATGATTGGCAGTAGGCTACAGTGGTAGAATGACGATATTCATTTAAAAGCCGCAGTAGCCGGACAATGCGTAGCGTGTCTCTGAGGCTTCGACACTGCTAGTCTCTTGTCTCCTTCGCAACTGGACTTGGAACACCATCGAACACTCTCTTGACAACCCTCTGACTTAACGCGGAGCTTGTGAATAAGCTGGTATCCTGCGCTTAGCTAGCTTTCCAGTAGTACCGTAGATTAAGAATTAGAATGAGGGGATTTGTCACCACCACTTTCTGGGGCAAAGTTACGCCCTTGATCAATACTACTACTACTACAAAATCGTAATCATTTTAAGAGATAGGGTGTTCTTCTTCTGAAACATCTTCGTCGTTGTGCTAAGAGATTCTGAGTTCTTCATTCGGATATGTTAAGAGATTGGAGTTTTCATGAAGAACATCTTCGTTTTCATGGTTATGAGATAAATAAGCATCTTCATTATCCTTTGTGCAGTAATAGGTGTTTCTGCTATGCTCCGCTTTACACTACTACCCTTTCCTGTACTTTGTATACGGTATACGAATAGTCACACTAGACGGTATAGTTTAAGTTCTTCATATTATGCATTATGACGAACTACCTAATCAGCATTTCATATCGTTTTTTTCAGTTCTTCATATGCAGTATGTCGTTTGCCACGTTCACTATTAGTACGGACCTGCCTCAGTTTCGGCTTCAGACGTCCTTCATTCTTCTGCTGACTACAGTCACCTTCAAATTCGTCGTCAACCAGAGTCTGCCAAGAATTTCATACCTGACCTACATGGTAAAACTCCTCATACCACTCCGAATTTAAAGTTTGAGTTATCTACAAGCACATGTCTCCATTAAAATGTGCATATTCTCTGTCTTAGGACGAGCAAACATCTAGTCAATAGTAATGGCAGTGTAACTAGCAGAAGCATTGTCAATTGTAAATTTCAAATAAATCTAAGTAGAAACTCGTCAATTCGTCGATAAGAAATGTTGAAATTGTTACCAATTACCTTAGGAATTACGCCATATAAGAATACCTGATTACACAGTAGTTCTACGTTTTATCGTATCGTATCTTATCGTATCGTATATGAGAATTTATAAAACGCCTCTTACGGTACTAGCTATTCAGAGGCGCTCTCAGCGTGAAAGCCCCGAGGGCTTATTTGTATTGTGGGTTGGCTTATTGCAATGCGCTACGTCTTGATTGGTTTGTTGAAGGATAAGTACATCCTGACTTCGATGTCCATCCTGTGCTGCATCTGTGTATGGCACGCAGTCGTCAACACAGTATCCGCCAACCTCGACCCAACGCAGGCCAAAATTGCCGATAAGGTTGCGCTTGGAGTACTCGGCTTCGTTTACATTGGCTTCCACTCGGTCTTCGTCCTCTTCATAGTCTTCATCGTGAGTAGAACAGAAACTATAATAACGGTAATCTAATCCGAGGATTTCTTAGAACCATAAAAAAGTAACGGTAAAATTATACGCAACGCAGTTAGTTTAGACGCTTGTACAGACAGACTCTCCGAAGAAGCACAAAGATGACGGTAATGTCCTTGTTTATGGACCTTTACAGAAACTTCTAAGAAGCATCAAGATAACCATAACACCATTGTTTATATGCACGTCTACAGAAACTACTCTCAGTCATGGTCCCGAAGTCGAAGAAGTTTTCTGTTGAACTGAAAACATAGCCACAAATATCGAGATTTGTTTAATTTATGACAACTTCATAATTTATAAATAGTAATAAAATGATGTACTCGTCGCGCAGTCAGCACAGCTTATCTTAAGCGAATTATGTCTGCAATTATAATTTTATTAAATCTAACTAAAGTGGCTCAAACTAATAGTTTTATAATAATACAATACTAACTGTATTGTGATGTACAGTAGACTAAAAAGATTTATAGGCCTACTACTTAATGCTTAAGATATGAAATAAATAAATGGTTTGCAGTTGTTTAATTTTTATTATAGACATATATAATTAACTCCATCCGTGATTAAGAACATAAATGATTAAGTGTCGCGTGGTAAATGTCACCAAACCGTTTAAAATAGTTTAGAATAGTTTCCTGATTCTATGGTTACTAGTATAAAACGTTTCTTTTTTCAGACGAAACAACAACCAAGAAACGTTGACACAAAAGAAGAAGATTTGGTTCGAAATTCACATTTCTGCTCTTAGCTATATGACGTAATTTCAGTTAACAGATATTATCTTAAAAAAATCCATTTACTGTATATCTTCATAGTTAAAATTTATCGATTGAAATTAACGAGAGAATTCACCTGTAGGATTATAAGTCTTATATATTGAAGGTTGATGTGTGCCTGGAAAGAAGATAAAGAGAAAGAGGTTAATTAAGCATAAGAAATAGGTTAATTAAGCATAAGAAATAGGTTAATTAAGCATACAAGAATGTGAAAGAGGAAACAGAGGAAGAGGAGGAAGTTATGCCGGATCAAATTCAAGAAAGAAGATTAGAAAAAGATAGAAAGAAGGTAGGGAGGTGAGGAAGAAGGTCACGAGGAAGATGGAAAAGATGAGGATGGATAGGAGGAAAAGGAGAAGTGATGGGAGAGGCATAAAAAGAATTGAAATGGGAAATTCAGGTAAGACCACAGACCAAAAAATGGCAGCAAATACTGATTGGATAAATGGTGTTAAAATGAAAGTCAGCATAATGTAAATGGATAATAATTATTGTTATAGCAATTGTAGGCAGCTCGTCGTTAAAGGGTTAAACAGCGCAACTCCAAGGGCAAACTAATCGTGGACGCTATGTGCGCTAACCTAGGCCTCCATGGTGCTTTTTAATCCGATGATGAACTAGAATAATATTGCATAACTTAGCAAAACAATGCATACAATGTCATGGTATTAAATGTAAGCTGAAAGTCAACTATATCAGCGATGAACATTGTTCTGCCACTAGGAGCAGGTTCGCCAGTTGTCTTTGACGGCAGAGGTGCCTGAGACAGCAGACAGAAGACTTAGCACCGTGACGCAGATCAACGGTTTCGCACTGCCCTCCGACAACGGCCGGTGGAGACGCAGTTCCAGGGGTTCGATCCTCCTCCACCACCCCGTACCGAACAACGGTCGTCCCTCGCTTGACGTCATCGACGACTAAGGGCCTAATAACCGTTGCCAACCGTTGTGCATCGAACGAGGATCGTACCTTTTGAGGTTTGAGGTCTGATTCTGGCCCACCGCTGCGCATCGAAAAAGGGCCACACCTCTCTCGAGAAATCATCCTCTGAAGATCTTCGACTACGGCCAATTACCGAGGAATCGTCCTAGTTTGAGAAGAAGAAGATTGCAAGAGTTAATTTGAAATAATACATTACTGATTAATTTTTAAATTACTCGTATTGAAATGAGAATACAACGGCGTGAAACGTATTCATGCACATCCGTAATTGGCTAATGTAGTATAGTTTTATAAGTGCAATGTTACCGTTTAGGAGTTAAGCCTCGGGGTAAATGCTAAGTGTTGTTTTTGAGCGTTGAATAAATGGAGAAGAGAAAGGAATTAATTGGAAAGTGAAAGACGAAGCAGATGAAGAAGAGAACTGGGATTCTGAGAAAATTGTCAAAAAAGAAGTTTATAGTAGACTTAGCAGTTTACTAGATGAGAGGCAATCCACGAAACAAGGTCAGGGTCTGACAAAATTGCGAAACGGAATCTTTAAAATTGGAACGGGGAGGATTATGCAATGACGCCGCCGATTGGTAAATGAAGCCCATTACTGATTTTTTAGCATTATATTAGATTATGCTATCAGTTAAGCTGATTGGACGATGGTTTAAAGATTGCGACCACAGCCGAGCTATTTGCGGACTGTTTTAGCCATAGAGCCTGAATCCGGGCCTTAACACCTGGACTTTTGTATTTACATGTATAATTATATGCATCTAGACACTACGTATCGCGCTTTTTAGGTGCTTCTCATCAGAGTAAGTTGTGTTAAAGTTCATTAAGTACAAGAAGTTCAACTCTAAAAGAATAATGTTCATATAACCCTAACATACTTAGGTATGTCGATGCTTCTGGTTTTATAGCCTATAACGCTCTGACTTTTCACATGACTGCGATTTAATTCGAGTACTTGAAGCTGATTAGAAGTTGTGTCTTCGATGTGTAGAGAGATGCATGATCAGAATAAACTGTTGACTCAGACCGACGAAGAGTCTGTTCTGTTTTAAGCCGAATTAAAGTCTGAAATGTTCTAAATATTATTGTAAGGCTATTTACCACGCTTGCTACAGAACAACGAATTAGTTAGTAAAGATCGACGTTGTTTATTTTGTGGTCCAAAGCCTTTGATCGATTTGTGTCTTAATGATGCTCCTGAAAGGCGCTATATAACTAACGAGCACACTGTGACGTCTGACAGTGGATATTCTGTCCGAACACTTCTACTTTATGTAGCGTCAATACCCATCACGGACTATTTTAGAGGTGGATTGAAGGATAGGCTTTTCTCAGGAGTTTATGCAGTGACGTCTACCAATGGTGTTGGGAGATTGATCACTATTAGTACGAAGTGAGGGTTTAACGTATATTAGTTTATAGTCCTCAGTGACTTCTGAGTCTCTTATAAGTCGGCCAGAGTGGAAGTTTGTTTTCCCATTCCAGGTGGGTGGGGGGGGGGGATAGGCGTCACTGAGTGCATGTAAGCCATTTAAAGTTTAAAGTCCAACAACAAAGCCTTCCAATTTGCAATAATCAAAACAGTCATCAAACAGTTCATCAGTGACGATTTTGATGACGCCTGCATTTATAATCCAACCATTAACAGCCATTTTCAGATATACTTATATCATTATTATAGACCATCATTTAAACAGTTCATCAATAACAATATTCAATAACTCCTGCATTAACCAACCATTAACAGCCATTATCAGGTAATAATTATTAGGGGTGAACTCCTAGGTCACGGACTCGCTTGGCTGTTAGACAGCGCCGTGATTTTTCGGTTGTGGGCCTTTCCATCTGGTATGACCTCCCGCTTGAGCTCCACTGAGTCCACTCTTTACTTGTAGTCCACCCCACAGGGTTTTACAAGTCGTTCAAGTCTTTTTCTGTAGTCGTTGCTGTACTTGGTGCGCTCCTGAGTAGGTTCTTGAAGAGGCGCTATATAAATGCTCAGAATGAATGAATGATAGACCACCATCCAACAGTTCATCAATGACGATTTTGATGACTCCTGCATATAATCCAACCATTAATAACCATTAACATATTAAAATTATATTATTATAATAGACCTCCATCAAACAGTTCATCAATGACAACATTAACTCCTGGATTTATAAACCAATCATTAACAGCCATTAGCAGGTTATAATATTATTATCATAGACCACCAGTTCAACAATGACGATTTTAATGACTCCTATAATATTTATAATCCAACCATTAGCAACCATTTTCATATTATAATTATAATTATTTATAATTCAACCATTAACAACCATTATCAGATTATAATTATATTATAACTAGCATTTTTTACCCGGCTTTGCCCGGAGTTTCCCCATGCGTAACTTTATCTCTACCTTATTATATAGGCCTATTATTTGTTCCCTGGCTAAATAGCGCCCACGCTCACATAACCGTGTTCTCCCTAGATTTGATTCCCTTACCAGGCGTGGCTTCTTAGCTAGGATGTTGTACAGTTAGACATATGTTTTCTAGTTGACCTAATTTTCTTCTAATTATTGTTTTCTTTGTACATAAATTATATCTGACTTTGTATGTAAAGCGCTGAGCGTTTGCTTGCGTTCAATAAAGAACATTCTTACTTACTTACTTACTTACTTAAATAAATAATATAATAGTAAACGAAGCTCGATCGTGTTCCATTACAGCGCTCGTAATTTTTCGGAACGGCGCCCGTGGCGCATTGGATAACATCTGGCACAGAGACCGAGAGGTACCGAGTTCTAGCCCCGTTGGGCAGATATGCTTTGTAGGCTGCTATTAGCGCCGTTGTATTGCAAGCTGTCTGTTCTGTTAGTAGTTAAGATTTCAATTGCATAACATGTAAATGTACAGCGCAGTGCGTTTGTCAGGCGCTTATTAAAGAAAAGATATTATTATTTATTTCGATTGCGCCTCGCGTGACGTAAGACAACATTTCTCTTACGTCACGCCGCTCAATCGAGGTTAAAATATGCATATTAATGGCCTCTGTTAATGGTATTAAGGTAGGCTCATAATTTTGAAGTTTAAAATGTCTATTATATGTCAGCGTTTAAATAAAATTGCGAGCTGAAAATAGTCGCATTGATCTAGACGTGGCGTAATAACGTTTCGTGCGATTTTTCAAATCGCTAAAGCGTTCCGTTTCGGAGCCTTTAGAAACAGACAAACAAACATAAGGAAGGACAACGTAAACAAACTAAGACTTATATTATAAGATTATTACAGACCACCGATTCAGTGGATGGCTCCTATCATCATCATCATCAGGATCCATGGGCCGAAGGCCCGTAGGTGTCCAACGCTTGCATCAGATCCATAGGCCGAGGCCTGTTAGGAGTCCAATGCTTGCATTGGATTTCGCATACGTATTTTTTCTTTACGAACGGAGTATCTGCACCCATCCGTTCGACCTTCGCACTTCTCTCTTAAAGAGAGTTCCAGGCTTAGGACTGGCTCTGATATCCACTATCTTGTGGTATCAGAGGCGGCGATGCCGCCCACGTTTGCCAGCTTTTCAGGGTTCCTGCTGAGCCTGTCCACCTCGCGTAGCGCCCTAGGTGGTACTTCAGCCAAGACCTTCACCACTGATGGCATAGCCTCAGCAGGCACTCCCCTACTTACTGTTGCCACCCCCTCACCACGTTGAGGTGTGAGTCGGACTTTGGGATGGCTCCTATAGGTTGATATAATTATCAACCTATTTGTTGTTACATAATGTCTAATCGTCGATGCTTCTTTCACTTAACTCTTTCATCTGTCCATCATCAGAGTGAGAACTCCGCGACTGTTCGCTTTCTGACAGTGCCAGTCCCAAGCCTGGATAAAGGAAGAGGGCGACGCTAATGGGCTTTTTTTACCACACAGTGGTCGTTAAACAGTAAACAAGCAAGAATCAGAGTGAGACTTATAAGAGGAAAAGGAAAGCGCCCTCCTCTCACTGGTTCTCACTTGTATTAATTATTCAAATGCCCTTCCATAAGCATTTCATTTCTGCTTAGTGGTGCGCCATGATTCAGTGGTAGCGTTCTGGAGTGTCAACCTAAATTTCCGGAGTTCAAATCCCTACCAGAGCGGACAAAGGACAGATTTCTGTTCCAAGTTGCCTCGTATCGTTACACGCAGTCCGCTGAGCAGGCTCGAAGCCGCAACCGTTAGATCACCACAGATCAAACCGCTACCAATAGACCAGCCTGTCTATTAATTATCCACATGTATCCAGGCACTTTATATAGCGCCTTTTTGCCAAAGCGAGAGAAATGTTAACGGTCTGGTTCTCGGTAAACACGAGCAACTCAGATTTCCTTTCCAATTTGTGCTCAGCCTCTGTTCTTTCCTCTCTGTTCTTTCCTCTCTGTTTTTCTCCTTCTATTTCTGCCTTTATTCCTTTGTCTCTTCTTTATTCTTTGTCCTCCGCTCCTCTCTTCCTGTTCTTGCTCTTTCTACTCTTCGTTTTCATCATCCACCTTCTGTTCCTCTTTTTATTTTCCTTTTACTAATAATGATCTCACTTCTACTAAATTCTACTACTATTACTGCTATTAAAACTGACCTCGTCCATTACAACTACTGCTGCTGCTGCTGCTGCTGCTACTGCTACCGCTACCGCTACCGCTACTGCTACTGCTAATGCTACTGCTACTGCTACTGCTACTACTGCTACCGCTACCGCTACCGCTACCGCTACTGCTACTGCTAATGCTACTGCTACTGCTACTGCTACTGCTACTGCTACTGCTACTGCTACTGCTACTGCTACTGCTACTGCTACTGCTACTACTACTGCTACTACTACTACTACTACTACTACTACTACTACTACTACTACTACTACTACTACTACCACTACTACTACTACTACTACTACTACTGACACCGCATCCACAGCTACCACTACTATTACCACTGCCATTACTGTTAATACAGCAACAACTACTGCTGATACTATTACTTCTAATACTAATACTATGACAACTAGTATTACTCCAGAACTTCCACCACTCTGATTAGATCCGATATAAGACAGTGAAGCGTTTCACATGATGTGTCATCTGGTAGGTGAATATTAGGTGCTCAGCACTAACGGAAATAAGCCAATACTTAAATGTAGGACAAATTTAAGAAGCGAGATAATAATCTGACAATACACTAATGTAAACGAATTTATAAATGTATTTTTTTATTCAAACATTTATAAAGCGCCTCTCATATGGTGAACCATTCAGAGGCGCTCCCAGTGCGCAAGGCGACAAGAGAAGAAAAAAGTTGTTAGAAAAGCAAAGGTGGAAGAGAGGTTACTAGCTTGAATTCCAGAGCGAGTAGGTGGAGACAGCGCATTCCAAACAGAGGGAGGTAAAGGACCGGGACTGAGCCAATGTGAGCCATGTGTTTTGATAGAAACTTACAACTCACGTACCCAAAAGATAAACTGAAATTACACCAGCCACCAGCAAACCCTGAATGGCGAATTTCACCCCAGGACAAACACCGACAGATTTCCTCTACTTGGTTGTGATCTCGAGGTAACCTTGGCCATCCAAAATCGATTTGGCAGAACTCTCCGGAAGGGCCCCCTACTCCGGTAGTTTGGGCCAGGTACCTAATCTGTCGAGAAGATTCATTGCTTCGGCCGGAAGCGGCTGGATTCTGGCTCCATCCGATAAATATCGAATGGACTGAGCACAGTACGAATAAGCCTTACGACTATCGGGGGATCAACTGCGGGAATGCTACCCCGCTAGTTACGAAACCCACCATATACAGCGCCCGTTGAGACTGCCTGCGCTAAATGTCAATGCTCAACTAAATGGCTCCTGGGTCAAACACTTCCACTGTCCGTGATCATCATCATCGTCGTCATCATCATCATCATCATAATCATCATCATCATCATCACCATCATCATCATCATCATCATCAACAACATCATCATCATCATCATCATCATCATAATCATCATCATAATCATCATCATCATCAACGTCATCATCATCATCATCATCATCATCATCATCATCATCATCATCATAATCATCATCATCGTCATCATCATAATCATCATCATCATCATCACCATCATCATCGTAATCATCATCATCATCATCATCATCGTCATCATCATCACCACCACCACTAACACCACCACCGCCAACACCTCCACCACCAACACCACCAACACCACCACCCCTTTGCGCACATCAGGAAGCCCATCCATCCATCCTCATGCAAGTACGTAGACCAAACTAGTATGCGAAGAAATATGTACAAAATCCGCTGCAGGAACGAAGAGTAATTTCGACACGAAAACTCGGCAAGAGCAAACTCAAACATGTACGAAATAACCGAGCCAATACTGCAAATTTTAGACGAAATAATCCCGAAATTACAGAAGGCATATCTATAACTGCCGTGGCTGGTGGCATGTCACTTGACGCTGGCATTAATTAGGCTTTGCAACTGGTGAAAAGTTCTGCAGGGTGAAACCTTTATTAATGCATTCTATCAGTTGATATATTTCATGTTGCAAAATCAGCATTGCATCAGATATTTTTAACCTGTTTCCAATGGTTTTACA
Source organism: Aporrectodea caliginosa (assembly GCA_020284085.1). Lineage (NCBI taxonomy): Eukaryota > Metazoa > Annelida > Clitellata > Crassiclitellata > Lumbricidae > Aporrectodea > Aporrectodea caliginosa. Next base: position 429,529 of record JACEVL010001058.1, read on the forward strand.
TTGCAATTTTCCAAAGTGTCTGTGCAATAATTTATTTAAAAGCATTTGTTATTTTTGTTTCAGTTATCAGTGTACTTAACGTTTCTAATCTTACGAAGAGAGGTTTCGATTCGTTACAGATGACTTTGGTATGTTCTCCTTTGTATCATCGGGGATTGGGTTGCTCGATAATATAATGGTTAGCTTGCTGGACTGCCAATCACGAGGTCGGGGTCTCAAATCCCCTCCAGGGCAGAAAATTGGTTCGAGATTTCTGCTCCACCTGAACCCCTAGCCAACTCAGCTATAATGTGTACACTGGCCGCATACTATCGGTTGGAAGATGAGACGGCGAGGGAGAGGACTGGCTACCAGACTTGGAGAGGATTGTTTGGAAATTCTCATATGATGATGGAAGCTGAAGGAGAATTGACAAAATAAGTGGAGGAGTAACATAAGCTCGATGAATGAGGAAGGAAGAGTAGAAGGAAAGAGAAGACTAAGAGGAGAATGAATGAAAGGAGGAAGAACAGTAGAAAGAGGAGGAAGAGGTGTAAGAACATGAAGAGGAAGAAAACGTGGAGAAATATTGAGTGGAAGAGAGGGAGATGGGGAGAAAGGAGTAATACAAAAAGATGATGAGTAAGAGGAGGAGCAGGAGAAAGAGAAAGAAGAGCAGGAAAAGGAGGAAGATGATGACGAGGAGGAGGAGGAGAAGGAGGAAGATGATGACGAGGAGGAGGAGGAGAAGGAGACAAGGATTCATGGTAAAAGAGAAACAAGTCAGGGAATCAATAGAGCTGAAGTGACAATAGCAAACGAAGGGAGTAGTTTGAGCACTCGAGACCTAAGAGTACTCTCTGTGTCTAAGTCGCAGACGAGCAGCCAAACTAAACGTTGAAAAATGCCAAACGTAGAGGAAGGTTGGACTACTTGCATGTAGGGTGACAAAGGACATAGGCCTATTTAGAGAGACTGATAATGAAAAAAATAGCGATAGATAGAGCTCGAGGTATCAGCAGAGATAGAAATAGGGATAGGGAGAGATAAAACAGACAGAGACAGAATGAGAGAGAGAGAGAGAGAGAGAGAGAGAGAGAGAGAGAGAGAGAGAGAGAGAGAGAGAGAGATGGAGGTAGATATTGATATAGTGATCGCTATATCGACAGATACAGGGATAGATAAAGATAAATTGGCGATGGAGACAAGGACAGAGATATCTAGTGATACAGACAGACAGATACATACAGAGATAGACAGCGACAAAGATCGATAGGAATAGAGATATAAATAGAGATAGAAACAGTGATAGATCGAGATCGATAGCGATCGACATAGAAGAGATAGATATAGGTAACGATTGATAGAGATATAGATTAATAGAGTCAGAGAGGTAAAGCGGACCGAGATAGATCTACAGAAATAGACAGATGGCCAAATACAGAGAGGCAGAGACAGAGTTGCAGATAGACAGACAGACAGAGACACACAGGAAGAGAGTCGTCATAGGCGAAGGTCACACTGTGAGGCTACGTGGACTCAGCTGACCAGCGCACTTGTCCAGCTGCCCGTCAAATTATTCTGATTGATGGCGTCAGAAAAGCATCGAAGCGGCGGCGTTCACTTCGCAGGAGCGGAGCCTCTTTCCTTCCGCTCAATTGGACGGACCGATCCCCGTCTCAGCCTGCAGCACGTATCGCTCCGTCTCTCTGTTCTCTTCTATCTGTTCCTTTCTCTGTGTGCCTGTATGACATTGTGTGGCTGAGTTTCTGTTTATGCTTTCTGACACCCGTTCCTGTGTATGCGCATTCGTATCTGTGCTTTCTCTTTGCTGTCTTTGTCCGTCCTTCTTTGCATCTGTATGTTTACATGTTCTCATGTATGTGCTTTCTGTCTCTCCGGCTATTTTTCTGATTCTGTTTCAGTACCTGAGCTCCTATTCGGGGTCTGGAGTTACAGAGTACACATTCATGGAAGATGAGCGGTAGGGTAGTAGGCAGTAGGAGATGGTAGTAGGAAAGGAGAATGGTATGCGATGAGGAAGGGAGGTATACGGAGGATGAATGAGCTGGATATTATATTTTAGCATTTGAGGAGTTCCTTTCGTGTAAAACTCTGCCACTGCTCGCACTGTGGCAGTGCAAGTCCCAAGCCTGGATAAAGGAGGAGGGCGACGCTAATGGTCTTTGTCATCACACAGTGTCGTTAAATTGAAATTACTACTTTCGTGAAATTTCTAACGATAGGCGCTATACAAATGCCCATTTACTTGACAAAGCATTTTTCAGTTAATGTAGCACCTGTTTAGAAGAGAGGATTTTAATTTGAATGACATCACAGTGCATCAAACTAATGCCATTACATTACGACGACGTTGCATCACTTCACCTCGTAATACGTTACATCGCCCTTCTTACATGCATTAAATTTGAACGGAAGAAACAACGCTTCATTTCCAGCAAAACGTTTAGCTACACGAATCAATCAATCAATCAATCAATCAATCAATCAATTTATTGTTCCCAAACAATAAGATAAGAGACAACACAACAAACATAAACGATTAAATACAACTCTAGCATAGTTCAGAGGTACAACATGTTTGAGTAATGAAGAAGATGAATGATCCAAGAAGAATATAATCAATTAAGCAGTAGGTCAACATGAGTCACAAAAAAAGAAGCTAACAACGTAAAGTGATGTGGGAGCAAAAGGCACCCCAAAGGGACAAGTCCCGCTAAGAGGAGGCCTAAGATGATACAGAATAATTAAAAGATGACGGAGGTTATTGTTAAACAGAATAAGGGGAACACTGACTTGTGTAGTTAGAGGCAGTAAATAAAAAGAAAAAAAGGTATACAATAATGAATATAATCTTAACTAAAAACTAAAAACTAAAGACTATAATACATGCTCCAGTGTGTGTGCTCGTAGCAAACGCTTAAACCAGGGGAGGGTGTTGCAGGTACGGATACTTGAAGGTAGGTTGTTCC
>JACEVL010001058.1:437500-450000 GCA_020284085.1 Aporrectodea caliginosa
GAAGAAGAAGAAGAAGAAGAAGAAGAAGAAGAAGAAGAAGAAGAAGAAGAAGAGCGGAAGAGGAAGAAGATGAAAAGAAGAGGAGGAGAAGAAAGTGAATAGAAAGGGCAGCAGAGGTAACAGAGCAAGAAGAGGAGAAGGAAGAGGAGGAGGAAGAGTAGAGAAAAAGAGAATAAGAGGAGGAGAAAGAGGAAGAATTGCATGCTTCTACATTTCTTGGTCTCAGTATATAGCAGCATTTGGCCAGTCCTCTCGAGAGCCCGCAGTATCTAATCTGTACGGTCAATGTGCTCATTTTACAGCCGAATTCGCTGGGTGCGCAATTGGCCCAGAGGTTTCAAAACGTAGTTCTGTCTCTAGAAGGGAGTTTAACCCCGATCTCAGTTGACAGTCCAGTTCGCTGACCACCAGACTACCACGAACCAAGAAAAACTCCTATAGGAATCTCAATAAAAGTGGGTAATCGGTCGATAGTTAATGTATGGGAAAAGACTACGAGTGTGCTTGCTATAGGCCCTATTGTTAGCTCGCGAGTCTATCGAACCATACATACACTGGCGTTACTATTGATACAAACTGCAGTCTACACTCTAAACCCGAACCTTATCATATAGTAAGCTTAAGGTAACTTGGAGTTGTCCGCCAGGCAGATACCTTAAGGCCACTTTTATAGTATCCTGCACAGGTTACTATGAAAGTAAGCTGTCTAGGTTACCACATGGTAAGCTCTTGATACTTTGAAAGTAAGCTGTCTAGGTTACCACATGGTAAGCTCTTGATACTTCGAAAGTAAGCTGTCTAGGTTACCATATTGCAAGCTCTTCATACTTTGAAAGTAAGCTGTCTAGGTTACTAATTGGCAAGCTCTTCATACTTTGAAAGTAAGCTGGCTAGGTCACTATTTGGCAAGCTCTTCATACTTCGAAAGTAAGCTGTCTAGGTAACCACATGCCAAGCTCTTCATACTTTGAAAAAGCTGTTTAGGTAACCACATGGCAAGCTCTTCATACTTTGAAAGTAAGCTGTCTAGGCTACTTACTGGCAAGGTCTTGATACTTCGAAAGTAAGCTGTCCAGGCTACTTATTGGCAAGGTCATGATACTTTGAAAGTATGCTGTATACAATACTACTTGGCAAGCTCTTGATATTTCAAAATAAGCTGTCTAGGTTACTACTTGGCAAGTCCACGATACTTTTCAAATAAGCTGTATAAGTTACTATATGGAACCTTCAGTGCTACTTCCATGGACTCCTTAGTATGATTCTATAGATGGAACCTTTACATTGCTAATAGTAATTACATGTAGTGAAATAGTCAATACAGTACTATATTAGAACAGGAAACTTCCAATAATAAATTTACTTGTACAACCTTCAGCTTTATATATATGTGTGTACTATTAAGGTCTACATGTAATGGTAATTGCCACATCTCTGGTTTCACAGTAATTATCTCAAAGGTTCAATACAGTTGTTATACCTCTTTAACAATGGTTTCGTTTTGTATCTACTGATTTGCAACAATAATGTTTACACTTGATGTGCAGGGATTACTATGAAACAAATGTACAAATATAAAATCATTTGTTAATAAACAAATCAATAACTAAAGTTCATTACGCTGAATAACAACTTTAATAGCAACTTTAAAAGTCAATCAAAAGTTACAACATAGCTCGTATAAATCTGAAGGTCTCTGCAATTTTTCATATTGTTCCAAAGATGAAATAACAAACTTAAATCATAAATTATATTCATATTTATTGCACATTCATAATAGGAGCCCAGTAACACTTCTGATCAAGTTCATGCTAGACTACACAATGTCCATCGATCGAGCATTTGTGAGATAGAATGTTTCGGGCATGTTGTAGATTTTCTCCTCACGAGAAAATGCCACCTGGTTAGTGATTGATGTCACAGGAAAATCTGAAATATAAGACAAAGTTTGATTATCAGTATTACTGCAAAAAGTAAATTTTTAACAGCTCTGAAAATTGACATCACATTTACTGAAGTCAGGGCCATTTATCCTGTAGGCACGGTGCCTAAGGCCTATGAAATTCTGAAAATGAGATACTGAAAAAATAAGTTAAATTATTGAATTTGATGCAAATATGAAAAAAGGAAATTTAAAATTTTAACAGGGTTGATAAAAATTGGGATTTTTTAAAATAAAATAAAAACTCCGATTTTTTATATTTTAATCCGATTTGTTTATTTAAATCCGATTTTACCGGCTAGTTCTTAGTTCGTATTTATTGCCTAGTTTTGCAGCTACACCATACAAATAAACAACTTTTAATGGGTAGATCATATACTAATACTACAAACAATGAACAATCACTTAAATCTTATGATGCAGTCACTATTCTGATTAACTGAGAGATTAGATTGCGTTGTAAATTATAAGTTACTGCGTCACACATTGTACACTAGAACACTATTAATTAGGTCACAGCTAGTGCTGGTCACCAGTTGTCAGTGAGTTGTACAATATTTCAGTCACAATACAAGTGTTCACCATCTCCTGCTCATAAGTTTCAAAAGAAACACCAGCTTTCCAAATTTTTCAAATCAAAGTCAATTGCGGAGTTTTGAATGTACCAGGCTGAATGAGGAAAAGACTCTCTCAACGCCAGCAGATGAAGCAGTTGGCAGCCAGCAGTTATTATTATTATTTTTTTCTTTCTTTTTTTATGCCCTGAGGTACTTCATTCCCCCAGGGACTTAGAAATTATAAAAGTAATGTGTTTCTGGAACGGCTACTCATCCATGTATTATTATTATTATTATTATTATTATTATTAGACTGTCATTTATAGCACGCCTAAACAAAATAAAAATCTTGCACAACACTACGAGTCTCTTGGTTCAAGAGGTATGCTTGAGATTTCCAACAATCCAATGGCTTCACATGGATCATTCTATTCTTCTTCATCGTCTCGAGAACTGGTTTGGGATCTCTGGCCCTGCACTAAATTTGTTTAGTACTTATCTTAGTCCACGCACTCAATCAGTGTATTTAAATTATAGATATTCATCTGATCCTTTGTTGACATGCGGTGTACCACAGGGATCAGTGCTTAGCCCTCTTTTGTTTACATTATACTCCACACCATTAGGAGCATTGCTTGATAATCATTTGCTGAGATATCATTTCTATGCTGTTGATACTCAAATTTACATTTCATTTGACAGTCTATCGTGTAACTCATCTGTACAGCTGTTGTCTGCTGTCTTTGATGAGGTACAGTCCTGGATGGCATCCAATAAACTCCTCCTTAACCCATCAAAGACTGAATTTCTGTTACTTGGCACTCCACAGCAATTAAAGAAATTTGATCGGCTTAAGTCATTGAAATTGGGTTACTCAATTGTTGAGCTGGCCGATGCTGCACACAACTTAGGCGCTGTTTTTAATTCTACCATGTCTCTCACTGGCCATGCAAACAGTATTTGTAAGTCATCCTATATGCTCATTCGTGACATATATACGCAGAATTAGGCGTTATGTGCCCATGTCTGCAAGAATATCTCTGGCAAATGCATTGGTTTCCAGTCGCCTAGACTATTGTAACTCGCTTCTTACTGGTATCAATAAATCAAACATACTGAAGCTGCAGAGGGTTCAGAACTCTTTGGCTAGAGCTCACTCACTCACATCCAAATATGAACATATAACCCCTCTGCTTAAATCTCTGCATTGGCTTCCTGTTCAGCAAAATTCGTTTCAAATTGCGGATCGCAGTTTATAAAACTCTGAACTCTGGCCAACCACAATATTTAAAATCTGTTCTTATTCCTCTGACTTATCAATATTCAATGAGGTCATCTGATTGTCTTTGTCTGGTCATACCTAAATCAAGAACTGTTCTCGGTGAACGGGCTTTTTCGGTTGCTGGGCCTGCCTTTTGGAACTCTCTTCCTGTATCTGTATGCTGTGTCATTTCGTTCTCGGCTGAAAACTTACCTCTGTCAAATTGCTTATCCACCTTAGGCTGCCTCTCTGTCTCTTACGGACTGATCTTTTGGATGTTGACCTGATTACGGATTGTTTTGATGCGCCATCGGTTGATGCCTTGTGCATTAGACACCGGCGCAATAGAAGTTGCTAATTACATTACATTAAATTTTCCAAGACATTTTGCTGAAACCATGATTGAAATGGTGATGCTTGTGCTTTATAGTTTACCAAATCCGGAACCACGTTCACATGTTGCTTTACAGCCAAATCAATTCCAGTTCCATACTCATCATCAGTCAAATTCTTTCCTCTGTATTTTGGATGAACAATGTTAGCCAAGAAATGAGGCAGGGACTATGCCTGGACATATCACTGCTGACAGAAGCAGGGTATAGCAGAATTTATGTACACTGTACAGCCAGCTGAATTAGCCTGCTTTGCATGCTGAATGCACTAGCTGCAGGGTGGAGACGATTTAAATCAGTTGATTAAAATAACTGATTTAAATCGTGATTTAAATCAGTAATAGAAATCACTTCATGATTTAAATCAGTAATAAAAATCACAGTACAAATGAAACAGTGAAAATAAATTTAAATCTAATACTGTCGGTCTGTTACACAACTCTGCAGGTTTCTCTCCTATCAGTTTAGCTGCAGCTAGTGCAGTCAGCATGCAAAGCAGGCTAATTCAGCTGGCTGCACAGTGTACAGTCTGCCATCACCACCCTGCTGTCCGAAGTGATATTACCAGGCTTTGTCCCCTCCTCATTTCTTAGCTAACATTGTTCATCCAAATACATAGGGAAAAATTTGACTGATGAAAAGTGTGGAAATGGAATGGATTTGGCTGTAAAGCAACATGCAAAAGTGGTTCCGGATTTGGAAAACTACAAAGCAGAAGCATTGCCATTTCAATCGTTCATGTTTCAGCAAATGAGGCCATTGGAAATCTCAAGCAGGCCGCTTGAACCAAGAGACTCTTAGTGTTACTTTGTTTAGGCATGCTATAAATGACAGTCTAATAATAACCTCGGCTCTTTATTATTTAGGCTTTACTTCCCCAATTAGTCATATAGCTAAACACTTTGAAATCCAATTACAACAGTACGCAGATGATACTCAGCTACATATTGCTTTGTCACACACTGACCAGTCTGGTAAACTAAAACTTGAGGAGTGCCTCTCATCTATGTATGCATGGTTCTGTTTCAATGGTTTGGCCATAAACCCAAACAAGTCTGAGGCAATTCTGTTCGGTTCATGCCAACGCCTGCGTTCTTTCCCTTCACTTTCTAGTGTCGACCTTGCAGGCACTGCTGTGCCACTCTTAGATACTGTCAAAACACTTGTAACGGGGTAAGCTCACATTCCGACCGCACATAACAAGCCTTTGTAAATCTTGTTTCTATCACATCAGGGCAATACGTCACATCAGGTCGGCTCTAACTAAGAATATGTCTCAAACTATAGCCTGTTCACTTGTATCCTCTCGTCTTGATTATGCTAGTTCCCTTTTTGTTGGTGTATCAGATCTTGAACTCAAAAGGCTGCAACGAATCCAAAACTCCTTGGCTCGTGTAGTGATGCGTGTTCCACTACGAACATGCCCCTCAGTCCTACTGCATGAGCTGCATTGGCTTCCTGTTGAATTCAGAATAAAATTTAAATTGGCCTGTTTGACCTACAAAGCCCTCAGCACCAGCACACCTACCTATATTCATGCACTACTAACTCCTAATCCTTACATCCCTCCTCGTTGCTTGCGATCATCAAGTACAGGTCTTCTAGCCGAGCCACGATGCAGAACAGTTATGGGCTGTCGTGCATTCCACGCCTCTGCTCCAAAGGAATGGAATCGACTACCACTCTCTCTTCGTAGCTCAAATTCACTTCCTTCCTTCAAAAAGCGACTCAAAACTCACTATTTCTCCTTGGCTTTCAAGGATTTAGAAATCTAAGTGCATCTTCTCCTGACGGCTCACTATCCGCGCCTCAGATTCACATTTCGGTGTGACCTTGCGCACGTTATAAATTTATTTAATAATAATAATAATAATAATAATAATAATAATAATAATAATAAACTGCTGACTGCAACAACTTCATCTGCTGCGTTGAGAGAGTCCTTTCCTCATTCAGCCTGGTACATTCAAAACTCTGCAATCAACTTTGATTTGAAAAATCTGGAAAGCTGGTGTGTCTTTTCAAACTTATGAACAAGAAGCCCTTAGCAGGAGAAGATGAACACTTGTATTGTGACTGAAATATTTTACAACTGACTGACAACTGGTGACTAGCACTAGCAGTGACCTAATTAATAGTGTTCTAGTTTACAAGGTGTGACACAGTAACTTACAGCTTACAACGCAAATCTGATTTCACAGTTAATCAGAATAGTGACTGCCTCAGTGGATTTAACTGACTATTCATCGTTTGTACCATAGGTATTAAGTCTAATCTAATCTAATCTGAACATTTGTTAACGTGGTGGATATATAATATACCCGTTAAAAGATGTTAATTTGTATGGTATATCTGCAAAACTAGGCAGTAAATACAAACTAAGAACTAGCAGAAAAAATCCGATTTAAATTAAAAAAATCCGATTTTGAAAAAAAATCCGATTTTGTTATTTCGAAAAATCGTGATTTTTATCAACCCTGACTAGCCGCAGCTAAACTGATAGGAGACAAACCTGCAAAGTTGTATGACACAAAAGAATTAGATTTAAATTTTATTTTCACTGTTTGATTTGTATTGTGATTTTTACTACTGATTTAAATTACGATGTGATTTTTATTACTGATTTAAATCACGATTTAAATCAATGATTTTAATCAACTGATTTAAATCGTGCCCACCCTGAATTTTAATTAAATAATTTTCGTAATTGTACTGAAACAGTTTAACTTTAAGATATTAAGTTAAAGTTAAAGTTGAGTTGTGCAACAGCCTTTAAATGTTAACTTTATGGCTCTTTGCATTAGCAATATCACTTAAACAGCCGACCCGCCAACGATTTATTGCTGACCCACGTAGAACTTCCTAAAGACTACACAATTTGAGAATAAAAGTTTAAATTTGTCATTTTTAGGGCTTCATAAATTATTTCATCTTTGTGAATGATAATGAAGGTCAAAATTAAGATTTTTGTATGCTAAAACAACTGCACCATTTAAGATTTAGTTTTGTAAAATTTTGTGGGTATGGGCTGACCGAGCTCCTTCCGGGATCCCTACTTCATTTGGTCAGGCGCCTTCGGCACCCTGATCCACCACTTGCTGAAAAAATATTGCCACTGCCCCTCCTCATTAAAAAATGGTTTGACTTGAAACACCTTTAAATGTTATTTCCCGCGTTAACTCGTTTTCAATTTCAGAGCTTGCAGTTGGGTCCTACGAAATCAAGAATGCCTAGGGCCTACGACTTTAAAACGTCCCTGACTGGTGTGTATATTTTACAGGCAATGTGTAAAATCAGGGATTTTGTAAAATGCCTGAAATTTTTAGGCAATTTGTAAAATCCCCAATTCACTCAGGCACTTTACAAAATCCCTGAAAAAACCAGGGATTTTGTAAAATCCCTGAAATCTGATTATGAAAATTTGACAGATTGCCTGAAACACAATCGAATTTTGACATCGAATGTTGCACTTGACTTTCCCTTTGAAATATTTGCACCTATTCATTTTGCAGCGTCCAGTGGACTTTGAAGTTGCAGAATAATTTAAGTTCTTAATACTGTAGCAAAATTGCTGGTCGTTAGGCATTCACTGTATCACTAGTCATGTCCTCTTTGGCTATTATTTCTAGTCATGTCCGCCTTTGGCTGCGTGTCCGACAAGTCCGCCGGCTATGTTTCAAGTCATGTGGTCGGGGCCGTGACTTGTATGTTCCCTTCCCCTGTATACGAGCCTAAATAGAGCTTTGAGTTGTCGCGACGGATTGTCAATTAATTATAAATAAATAAATAAATTTAATTAATAAAATAAATAAATATAATTATTTCATTATATTGATTTATTTAATCAATTAATTAATCAATTAAATTTAATTAATTAAATAATTAATTAACTAAATTTAATTAATTAATTAATTAATTAATTAAATTTAATAAATAAATAAACAAACAGATAAATAAAATAAATAAATAAATAAATTTAATTATTTAATTTATTAATATTGATTTATTTAATCAATAAATTAATTAATTAAATTTAATTAATTAAATTTAATTAATTAATAAAATAAAAAATACAATAAATATATGAATAAATAAATTTAATTCATTTAATTAATTAGATAATTAATAATTTAATTAATTAATTATTTTATTTTTATTTATTTTTATATTATTTATTTTATTTTTATTTATATATTAAATTTAATTAATTAATTAATTGACTAAATAAATAAATTTAATTAATTAATTATTTAATTAAATTTATTAATTAATTGATTAAAGAAATAAATTTAATTAATGAAATAATTACATTTATTTATTTATTCTTATTAATTGACAATCCGCCGCGACAACTCAGAGCTCTATTTAGGCTCCCAAGGGGAAAGGAATAAAGTCACGGCCCCGACCACATGACTTGAAACATAGCCGGTAGACATGTCGGACACGCAGCCAAAGGCGGACATGATCAGATTTTACAAAATCCCTGTTTTTTTCAGAGATTTTGTAAAACTTCGACTATTTTCGTCACTTTCAGGCAATCTGTCAAATTTTCATAATCAGATTTCAGGGATTTTACAAAATCCCTGGTTTTTCAGGGATTTTGTAAAGTGCCTGAGTGAATTGGGGATTATACAAATTGCCTAAAAATTTCAGGCATTTTACAAAATCCATGATTTTACACATTGCCTGTAACATATAATATTGTGTAAGGTTGGTGACCCTGCTCAAGGCTGCGTGACAAAAGTGCCGCTCAGTCATGCTGAAATTACCCTTTGTGGCTCTCGGAATTTTGAACAGTATATATTCATTCATTCCGAGAATTTATATAGCGCCCCTTCAAGAAATCTAATAAGAGGTTCGATGATGACGATCGATGAGACCAAACGGGAAACCTACGAGATTCGAGCAGCAGTGATCAATTCTAATAGTAAAATGAATCACAGTAGCATTATGAGAAAAGGGAGAGTGAAATTACTCTTGGTCCAAACATTTTGATCTTGCTCCCCAATTCAGTTTGTGCTGTCAATTTTTTAATGTCTCAGATCTCAGGTCTATCTAAACTCAAAACCTGTCTGTTTCAACTTGCATACCCACTGTAGGCCAGCTTTTGGTTCTCTCATCTATCGGATTTCGACTCAGCTTTTCCAATGGACTATGCTTTTGGATTGTGACTTCGTGTGAATGACCATGATGAAAACAGTGCCATAGAAAACATTAGATTAGATTAGATGTCGAAATTAAGGCCCCAAAAAATAATGGTGTGTTCCCGGTAAAGCGACCAAGTCATTTTCTTCGGCGCGACTTGGAAAATTTTGTGAAATTTTTTAGTTGTATTCACTGTATAAACAATTCGAGTATAAGTCATAAAATTTTGGACCATTTTTTAAATCTGAAGAGAGACTTATTTTCTGGTGAAGGAAAAATATCATTCGTTTACCAATGAGTTAAAATTCAAACGTGGGAACTAACGAATGTTATCACCTTGCCAATAAGTGGATGGTAGAGAGCAGAGTGAGCAGAGGAGGGCAGTGATGCAAAAGAGAGCAGAGTGAGCAGAAGACTGGCCAGTGAGCAGAAAGAGCACAGTGAGCAGGAGAGCCCAGCAAGCACAAGAGAGCAGTGAGCAGAAGAAAGCACAGTTGGCAGAAGAGAGTTCACTGAGCAGGACAGCACAGTGAGCAGAAGAGAGTAGCACAAAGAGAGCACAGGAGCAGAAATGAGCACAGTGAGCACAAGAGAGCATAATGAGCAGAAAAGAGCCCAGTGAGCAGGAGAGTACAGTCAGCAGAAGAGAGCACAGTCAGCAGAAGAGAGCAGCACATTGAGCAGAAGAGAGCAGCACATTGAGCAGAAGAGAACACAGTGAGCAGAACAAAGAACAGTGAGCATAATGAGCACAAGAGCGCATAGTGAACAGAAGAGAGCAGAGTGAGGAGAATAGAGCACAGTGAGCAGAAGAGAGTAGTCAGTACAAGAAAGCCCATTGAGAAGAAGAGAGCACAATGTGCACAAGAGAGTGCAGTGAGCAGAAATGAGCAGTGAGCAGAAGAGAGCAAAGAGAATTTTAACCATCTTCGGACAGGCAAACAGCTAGTTCTTTAATAAAATAGCAATGCATTTAATGGTTTTTTAATTAAGCTAAATTTAAATACTAACTGTTTTTTAATTAAGCCAATTTAAGTACTAACTGTTTATTTTACTGTTGTGTTGTTGTATCTGCAACCATATTTTCTTTAAAATAGCAGCATTTCATCTAAACCGAGGATATACCAAGAACACACTACTGGTTCCATATCAAGTTTGAACTGATATCAATGAACTACACTTCTACCATTTATAAAGATAACATTCTTTAAATTTAATTTTCTGACAATAATAAGTTTAAAGAACACTTAAATGTTTGTTAACAAGGTGAAATATGATAACATATTCATTTATTATTATACAATGATGCAGCTTTGATAAAAATATTTTACAAAATAAAATGTTTTTCCTACCTACCTACCCAGTTTTTAAAACCACTGTTACCGGAAACACACCTTTATTTTTTGGGCCTAAGTGTTATTACAAGCTGTGGAGTTGATTTAAATTTTGGATAGCCCCTAACAACAACAGTCATAACAGATGAAGTACCTGCCAATACAATGACTGCAGTAATTGACTCTTTAAAACATGGATCGATCTAGGCTGCCATCATCGGTTCCATTTTTGCCACATCTGCACTGGTAGAAGGTGAAGCCGCTGATAGACGAAGTGGTCCAGAAAGTTTACGCTTTCCTGACTGACTATATTTTGGACGACTCTCTGCTGGAAGAACAATCAAAAACACGCAGCTCACAAATAAGAATAACAAAACTAATAGACACACATACTCACATCTATAAACAAACACCTACACAAACACAACACACACACAAGCTCATCGTTACAAGTTTAACAACGGCCTATTCACTCGGTGTACAAGTAACACTATTTTCAGCCAATTTTCAAATTAACGTTCTTCATTTCACAAATTGATCAAATCTACCGAACTGATTTAGATCTAGGCTTGCATTAAAAGTTACTCAATGTCAGTACAGTATCCTAACAGATTGCGGATGATAGTTCCAAAATGTCATGCCTAACTTTTAGCATCGTCATGGTTATTTGAAAAGGAATATTTTACATTAAGATCGAATAAGGTATTTCAGAGTAAACATCAGACAATGTTGGTTGACATTTATCAGTTATACGGTAAACCTGCATTTTAGCGTATTGAACATTTCACCCATTGTATCATTATTATCCAGCTTCCATTATGCAAGAATGTGTTTCATCAAACTGCAGCTTCTGTTTAAGCAGGAATTATTTTTGATCAATATAACTTTAATATAATTAAGAATTATTTTCTAACAATACAGTCTCTATTTCACTAGATTCTTTTCATCAGGTCCACTTCTATTTAAGAAAAGTTATTTTCATCAAGCGTGGTGCTTCTGCGGCGGAAAATGCAGCCACGCAACCCGCGAAAACGTATTCTGCGGCGAAACTTTTTTCACATTTTATCTAAAAACGACTCTAATCTCTAACCCTAACCCTGACCCTAACCGACACTCACGACGCTTAACCTGACCCTAACCGACCCTCACGACGCCAATATATAGGAAGTAACGCATTTGAGCAAGAATAAATCCTCGGCGAAAGATTTGAACTGGCCACACGTCCGCCATTTTAAGATGTTTTCAAGGTGCATGTGCGGTGCATGCGTTAGGCATGCGCAAAAGGTTACAGCCGCAGAAGTAAAATTTTCGTTTATATTGTGGCGGTATCTTCCGCCGCAGAAGATTTATCCTTTCATCAATCCCGCTTCTATTTAGCAAGAATTCTTTTCGTAAATCTAACTTGTGTTCGACCAACGCCAAAACCCACGCAATAGCCAAAAATTAAATACGCTAAAATAAATGTTTACCCAATTATACTATTACAAAATAATGTTCATACCTCGCTGACTTCAAATCTTGCGCTCGTTGTTTTTTCCGATATGTAGGCTAGTAGAAGACATTTGAAGATAGCCTAAGTAGATTTTCTCGTAGCTACGCTATAAGGTAAAATCGTTTATACTACAACAATCGCTTAGACAAGTTAGGTCAAGTTTAACCAAACCAGACATCAAACTGAAGGATGTTATAAGAAAACCTTTATTCTGGCGCGCTAGAGGTTTACCGAATACGATATTGACCTACTTTCGTTTTTTGAATATTCCCTCCAACATGCTTACTTCAACCCATGGTGCCTCCTTCACCATGCTTCAACCAGCGCTGTCTATAATCTTATTGGCTGGCGTTGCGCCGCAGCGGAATGCGCTCATG
>JACEVL010001058.1:455000-477500 GCA_020284085.1 Aporrectodea caliginosa
TCAACTGGTGTTACAAACCCAGAAGTGTTTTTGAAGCGTTTTCAGCTACTGTTAAGATAATTCAACGAAGGTGTTGCTTACTCTCGGAACAGGCTCAACTATGCACTAACATGCAAACTGTACACTTTTTCATATCATCATTAATGAACTAATTATTATCATGAATTAGTAACTTCTATTGCGCCGGTGTCAAATGCATGAAGCATCAACCGCTGATGCACCAAACTATGCAGTAATCAGTCCAAACTTCAGCAGGGGCGGGATTCATGGGGCAGGAGTAAGCTACTCCGGGTGTAACGCCTACTCTGGGAATAACTATTCTCTGAATAAAACTTATTCGTAGTCGGTATTCATAAACAGGCGTAGAAGGCCGATTAGTTACTCTGGGTGTAAAGTGCGCTTACGCTGGGTTTTCCCAATATTTTAGTGGTTGTCGTTGATCGCGCATGCGCAAGAGCTACGGTGAAGTTGGGACAGATCAATGCCTAACGGAAAGATGCGGCACTTCGAATGCAACATCGTCAGAAATCTCGTCAAATTTTAACATTTTGTGACGGCGAAATGAAAGGCAATTTAAAGGTCGCCGTTGGCGAACGAAACGAGTTAATTACAGATTCTCTTAAACACTTATTGGTGTCTAAAACGTCGTCGAATGCAACGAAAAACGACGGCCGCCATTTTGTTAATCGCCTTTAAGCTGAGAATAGAGGACTTACTCCTACCTCAGAGTCGGAATAGCCTTATTCGCAGAGTAGAGCGTTGCGCCTGTCTCATGAATAGCGAATTAACCGCTACTCCCGCATAGGCCAGATTTAAGCCATGAATAGGAGTTAGTCATATCTCATGAATCCCGCCCCAGGTCAGCAATCAGAGACCGTCTGGCCTCAACCTCACTCATTTGTAACGAGTTGATTAGATGGAATCTTTTAATGAATTGTATTGTATTGTATTTAGAGATTTATAAAACGCCTCTCACAGTGAACACTTATCAGAGGCGCTCCCAGTGCGAAAGACCCCGAGCGAACACAGTGGTCTGAAGACAGCGAAAGGAAACATCTAGACCACCGGTTAGTATCAAAGAACGAGTTGATGTAGGAAGTTGGTTCCATAGTGAAGGGCCAATGAAGGCAAAAGCTCGATATTTAGTCATAGCAATCCTCGCTCTTGGGACAAGAAGGTCAAGGCGATCAAGTGAGCAAAGCGGACGGCGAGAGGTGGCGGAGAGAGGTCGGCGAATGAGGCCACAGAGGTACTTGGGAGCTAGGCCAGAGTAAGACCGGTAGATAAGAACGAGAACCTTAAGCTGGATACGAGCAGTGAGAGGGAGCAATGGCTCTTGCAATATCGTAATACAAGCAAGTCTTACTGAACCTGATCGTAATGCCGAATAGTCACACTTTTCTGGTCTTTTAGATAGATGTGCTCTTTACAACACACACACACACTCACACACAATGTATACATATAGTGGCGCTGCATACATGCATGTGCACCCAATGAAACTGGCGCTAAAGGATTGTTTTTGTCACAGGCGGCGACGTCTTTGATCTCGTCTCTGAAAGCAGAAGAAGAAACCCGGTCCGACACCATCGCAGCCTTTGATCGCAGAAGACCTCGCCCGATGAATTGCCCTTCGTCGAGCCATGACCCGATCCATCACCAGACGACTCCTGCACTGCCAAAGACCATTCCATCTCCGCCTCCAAGGACCTACATCTCGATGCACGACGGAATCGCTATGGTCCACAAGGGAGACCGTATCCGACCAAGGACCATTCCGTCGTCATGTAGCGGCAAGACGAGCTGCCTCCTTCTCGTTGCCATACCGACAATGTCGTCGATCACTATGGCAACGCTCTGGCTTACCTACTGTCACCAGGTGAGTCGCGTTCGTAACCATGGAGATACCGTGATGGCATTAATTGGTGACATCGGTTCTGATCTGATGTATCCTGCAGACTTTAATCAAATGTATCTAACATCCAATATCCAAGCCAATATAATATAATCTAATGATCCGTATATAGTCTAAGTAACCACGCTACTCTCATATTTCTACCTTCATGTTTAAACACCTGCACTGGTTTCCGCTCTCTGCACGCATTACATTCAAAATCCTCATTTTGGTCTTCAAGGCACAACGGGGGTTTGCCCCGAAATCTCTAGCTCCGGCTTCTTTTAGCCTCCTCGCATCGTCCACTCCGCACTTCAAACAGACTTGATCTTCTACTTCCTCACACTAGAACAGCTATGGCTCAGTCCCGGTTCTTTACCTTAATTGGTCCCTCTCTTTGGAATGCGTTCTCTCCAGCTACTCGCTCTCAAATTCTAGCTGGTAATCCCTCCTCCCTCCTTTGCTTTTCTCAAAACTTATTTTTTTTCTTCTCTCGTGGTCTTAGGCACTGGGAGCACCTCTGAATGGTTCACCCTACTAGAGGCGCTCTATAAATGTTTTAATACAATACAATAATTATACAATGCATTTTAAGCACCTCTCTCTTATGCGTTATTCCAATGTCCTACTATTCTAATCTTGATCTGTCTAGATTAGAGTCTTGTATGGAGTGCTAGTCCAATACAGATCCAACACAGTCCAATCCAACAGAAATTAAACAGATGAGTCTATGTCTATATTTTGCTATTCTAGGCCAGTCCAGGTCCAAAATAGTCTAGTCCAGATCCCAAACAACGCTAAAATAAATTAACACTTTAACGACGAGAGTATAATAAACATCAGTTGGAAACCAATGCAACTCGTTGTTTAAGAGTTAAGTAACTGAGTTTGTCTTGCTAGTCTGGTCCAGTCCAGGTTCAAAATAGCCCAATCTAATATAAATTAATCAAATGAGTCTATATCTGCTATTCTAGTCCAGACCAGGTTCAAAATAACCCAATCTAATAGACCTATAGGCTAAATTAATCGAATGAGTCTATATCTTGCTATTCTAGTCCAGTCCAGGTCCAAAATAGTCCAGTCTAATTTAAATTAATCAGATGAGGGTACATCTTGCTATTCTAGTCCAGTCCAGGTCCAAAATGGTCCCATCTAATAGGTCTATAAATTAATCAAATGAGTCTGTATCTTGCTATTCTAGCCTAGACAGTCCAGTCAAATCTGATCCAATCTAATCAGATTATTTCCTTTGCCCTCCTGTATTGATGCACAACCGATATTTGCTTCGTCTGTGTAAAAAACGACGTGCGTGCCAAAATCCTGGCTGAGTTTAGCCTCAAAACTAGAAGGAGGACGAGAAGCGGAAAGAAGTCCTTAGGGTGAAATGCAATCTGGAAATGGAAAATTCAGTCGAGGTATACAGAGGTCAGCACAGACTTTCAAAAAGAGTGGCTGTACTTATCAGACACTAGTGGAGCTTTGAGCCAATAATGGTAGTTTTTCCCGCCATTTCAGAAGCTATTTCTGCTAGCTTTCGACAATTTTTAAAACCGACTAGATTTAGTTAAGACATTTTGCAATCTTTTGATATCTTTTAAAACAGATTTTATTGACTTAAGTTAAGAAGTAATTTCTGATAGCATTACACACATTTCAAAAACTACATTTACTTTAGATCGGATTTTTTCTTGGCGTTAGATACCTTTTAAACTACAACAGTTTACTTGAGGTGCTATTTCTACTCGCTTTTCACAATTTTTAAAGGCCAGACCGTATAATTATGTCACGCGACTTTTAAAGTTCTTAGATGATTGGTTATCGTACTATCGATATGACCAATCCGTAGCGTAGCTCAACGATAAAAAGTTGCAAAGTCATAGACATCTAATCTAACATCTAGTCACTTTGTCCAGTAAACCGCTTTGTTAACTCGTACAATCTAACAAAGCTCAGGCAAAGTTGTCACGCAGACTAAACCTGACACTGAGGCAACTAATGCGCCAAGGTATATAGTCTACCACTCACTCTCTGCGTTAGTATCAAGCGCCGAATGTCCTCGACGCACTCGTCACTGCGCATGCGCGACATCTGTGATGATAATTATATTGGGGCGAGGAGATGGTTGAATGGTAACAAACTTGCACGAAGATCAGAAGGACGCGGGTTCGATACCCGCTAGCTCCATTGGGGAGAGGTTGGCTCAGTCTTCCACTTCCTATGGGTGATGGTAAATTGCAGTAGGACAGGTGGGTGCCTTGCAGGCTGCAATACAGTTAAATTCGACTCTTGTAAAACTTTTATCGTCTGTTACTACTATATCATACAATCTTACTGCGAACTTGTCAATTTTAATCAACAAACGATTACAGCATATGCTTTAGAAGCGATTTGATTAAACTTTAGTCATCCCATACCTAGGCTGACAGACCAAATCTAACTTCGCCACGGCCAGAGTGCCAGCCATTAGTCTTGATAAAACAGAATGGCAACGCTACTAACCTAACGATGATACACTGTTTTAAGTGTACCATCATAAGCAAACGAGGAAGCTAAAGTAGACTGACTGGAAGGTCTAAACAGATAACAGCTGTCCAAAGTAACACCAAGAGTTTTAACAGTGTTGAATGGTGTAACAGCAATGCCAGCAATGTCGATGCTGAAATAAAGTAAAGAACCCAAGCGGTGGTGTGTGTGCCTCGGATTTTGTCCCGTTTTATGACCAAACCATTAAAGCATCACCGTGCACTTTATAAAGAGAGGCATGTCTCGAGGTTTTCTTTTCCAGGTCGATCAGTGGTTGACAAAAGCAAAGCAGAGTGTCATTGGCATACTGTAAGTGGACAAGAAAATGACTGCTATGAGGCTGAATGAGGTAGCGATGATTATATATATATATATATATTAGGGGTCGGAGGTCAGATCCCTGTGAGACCTCAGCTACGGTGCAGAGATTGATTAGATCAATCGATATCAATATTCATTTGCCGAGACTGATTGCATAATTATGTCAGATGTTAGTCAATTAAAGACTGTCCTAGGAACACGGATACATTTGCTGAGTATGAAAGGACGTAGCTGAGGTCAACAGCGTCAAAGGCAGCATTAAGGTTTATTGCACGCAGATGCAGCTATCAGTGGATTGGAAGATATTAACAGGTGTTATGATAAGAGCAGTTTTAGTAACGTTTCAAAGTAAGTTGACTGGTAAGGATTGTATAGTAACCAGGGGAAGTAAAATCTATCTGAATCCGTGTGAGGAAGAAATGTTCAAGAATCTTAGAAATGGTATTGATTATGGAAATGTGTCTCGAATCTGAAATGTTGTTAGAGTCCAGGTAAAGTTTCTTAATTAAAGGAGCTACTAAGGCAGTTTAAAACATGATGGGAGAGAATTCAGCAAAAGACAAGTTGGTCAAGTGTAATAAGGTGGGAGAAAATATCAGAGCAAGATAGTGATGTCTAATTGTCTATAGGCCAAAATGACTGTGCTCTAGTACTAGACTGTTAATGTATGTGTGAGTTATTTTTGTTATAGCGCCCTTTCAAGATTTCCACTCAGAGGCGCTCTCGACTACAGCGCGGACACTGAATCGGAGTTTCACGCCGAAGCGCATGAGCAATTGCGAGTGAAGGACTTGCTCAGGGTCCCTACGCGGCGGCTTTAGGTGGATCCGAACCGGCAACCCTCCGGCTGCAAGGCACCGAACATACCCCTACACCACCGCGCCCCACTAATGTCTTTAAGCATTCTGGCTACATTAGTATCCGGTGTTTCCAGACTTTACCTTTAAGAGTGCAGGTTTTGCCGAAGGAACATAATTCGGTATAGAGGGTTCCGTGTCCTGGTCCAGGAAAAGATCTACGAGTTATGGTTCGCACTATTTATGCATTGGCTCATCATGACGTCTTCGATTAGGTTACACATAAGCACGTGTTTACGCAGATTATTATAAATGTTATTCATTCTTCACACTTAATGTCTAGACGTTTATATTGTCTTCGGGTTTCAGTAGAATAGTACACCGATTGCCACAATGAAGTGAAATAATGTAGGAGATAAAATTATACATATGCCTATGTATAATATATATACTATACACTTTTTGTACAGTATACATAGGCATGTGTATACATGCATATATATATATATACACATATACATGTATGTATATTACTGATTATTATTATCCTATACATAAGAAGTCATTGCAATTTAAATTTTCAATAGGTTCATATTTTGACTTATTAGTTACGAGCCAGACTTCTGAACTCTGAAGTTTCAGCGTGTCTTACTTTGTGGTGCCAACAAGAAGCAAATTACAATAATCATGGCAACTGGAGATCACAGAGTTTGGCTCAGATATTCTAAAGTACATGGAGACATAAGGCTTAGATCTAATTCTGCTTATGTTGCGATTGTAGGCCTACATGTAAGACAAGTCTACAGTGTCTCTCACTAAATATGTAAATGGTTTACCAGTTACACATTCAGTTAGAGACACCGTTGAGTCAAAGACAACACCAAAGTTACTGCATATGTACCTGTATATATACATCGCCTAAATAACATTACGTTATTACACGCTATATAAGCAAACACTATATTTGTGGTTGTGCGTGCATTTGAGTGAGCGAGAGAGAGAGACAGACAGACAGACAGACAGACAGATTAACAGACAGACAGACAGACAGTAACACAGACAGAGACACAAAAAGACACACACAGAGAAAGAGAGAGAAAGACAGAGAAATAGAGAGAAATAGAGAGCAGACGGAAATGGCTATGGCCTGTCTAACCAGGTGAGTCGTATTTCATTGGTTTTCCAATATTCTGGTTTTGTGTTCAATGTTGCGATTCTATTCGTAATAGGAGACAAGAGCGAAACACGTTTTCGTGAGGTACTTAAAGGCACTATAGCAAGCATCAGGTTACTTACACGCTTACATACAAAGGCTATCAATTTTTCCCATTTTGGTTGATTGCTGCTGTCCTGTTTGCGCTTCAGCCGAATGACCCTTCAGTTCACAAACTGCGTCTCTAAATTAGGTAAAGTTTCCATATTCCCTATATATAGCGGAATCGAGGAGAGTTATTCACTCACTGCTCACCTTCGGTCCCTGAACCAGCCAGCAATGGATGATTTCCTAAGGTTCTGGACGCAGAACTTCGCAGCAAGTACCACATTCTACCGCTTAGTGACAGAAACAAGTATGCTAGAACAACTTCTACAGGGTTATATAGAGTATACACAGAGTCGATTAAGCACGTTCGAAGCCGGAATCGTTAGAATCGAATTTCATCGGGCCACCGGTTAGACTTCCGCGTCGCACAAATTGCGTCTGTGAAAAGGAAGAAAGCGGAAGACTTTGACAAATGAATGGAGGAAAAGCGAAGAGTACCAGATGCTTAGAGAAGCGAGGACGGAAGCAGTAACTTGAGCTGTGAGGACAGGTGAGGATTACGCAAAGGAACGGAAACAAGAAAATTAGCTCAGAACAAACGAGCAGAAGCCAACGGAAAGTGGGAGGGAAGAGCGGAGATAGGGAGGAATGGAGGGAGGGAGTGAGGAGAAAGGAAGGGAGGGAGACAAAAGGAAGGTCGGATGGAATGAGTAACAGTCAGGGAGCTATAGGAAGAAGAAAGACGGTGGACACGTGCGATATAGACAACGTGATAGAAAGCGAGGGCGAGAATGGATCGAATGCTAAATCTAGGTAGAAAAATCGGTGGATTAGATAGATGGATAAACAGACAGAGAGACAGACAGACAGACAGACAAAATAGGACGCAATTGCCAGACTGTATGGCTTAGTGTTCTTTGTATGCTTAAAGCTTTTCGGCACCAAATTGCGGTATGCAATTGGTTTCAATAAAGGATATTCTATTCTATATACATACATACATACATACATGCATACATACATACATCCATACATACATACATACATACATACATACATACATACATACATACATACATACATACATACATACATACATACATACATACATACATACATACATACATACATACATACATACATACATACATACATACATACATACATACATACATACATACATACATACATACATACATACATACATACATACATACATACATACATACATACATACATACATACATGCATGCATGCATGCATGCATGCATACATACATACATACATACATACATACATACATACATACATACATACATACATACATACATACATACATACAGACATACAGACATACAGACATACATACATACAAATGGACATACCGAAAGACAGAGCGGCACAGAGAAAGACAGATAGCTAGAGAAGACAGCCATAAACTGAGCTGACAAGTAGTTCGTTACTTATCCTCCTGACATGCGCACTGGTCGATCCCTTTCGGACGTTTTCCAGATGACTGTGCACGCACCAATCTCCTTCATCCTCTTCCAATTCTTCTTCCATCTCTCCCCTCATCCCAGGCTCCTGGCTCCCCCGTTCCTTCCAATTCATTTGTCGCCTCTGTAACCAGAGAGGGAGCGTCTCCATGGAAGTTTAACTGGAGCATCAGAAATATATTCAGTGTCGATTTACATATGGTGGACGTTGACGGTTGTTGGAAATGACCTGGAAACGACGATGAGAGGAGGAGGAGGCAGAAGAGAGGAGATGTTATTACCAGCTGACTGCACTATATCAATCAATGGACAGAGTTTACTCAGCAACTGAGGAGGGCCTGCTAGCAGCCAAGGCCGTCTAGTGTAACGTAATGCAATGTTGTTATTATTACATTTTACATTGTATTGGCATGTTTTGCAATGCTATATAGTTAGTATTATTACTGCTATAAGTTTTTTATCAATTACATTACTATAATTGTTAATTTTTTAATTATTATTATTATTTTTATTATTATTATTATTATTATTAATTTTTTTAATTATTATTATTATTATTACTTTTTAAATTATTATTACATTATTTTTTTTTAAATATTATTATTATTATTATTATTATTATTATTATTATTATTATTATTATTATTACTATTACTATTACTGTTTTTATTATTGTATTGCATTTATTACGCACGCAGGTTAAGTAAATTCTGGATCTGAGGGCGCAAAGCAATAATTATTGTGAATGAAGGACTTGCCTACGCTGGCGACTCCCACCAACCCGCACTCTGAAACATGCTGAGCGTTCGTAGTTCTTCGTACCAAGGGCTTCCTTCTGCGTCCCACAAATAATATATCGTGTTATGTTAGTTTACGTTTTATTTCATTTATTTCTATTTTATTAATTTTACTAATGAAAGATAACTACTTCTGAAAGACAGACAGAAAGGAAAATAAAGAATTAATATTATCACATGTATACATTAAAATGATTTTTAACCGAGTAAAATACGACAGCAGCATAAGAACATTGCCAACTCAATGCCGAACAAAGAAACATTCTCCAAGGAATGAGAACTTTAGAATACTATAATTATTATATAGAATACTATTATATTAACTTTCAAATTGTCGACAATAGGCCTGGCCGTAGATGTCTTCGCTCTGTCGAACTTTCGTTATTAGTGACCTGGTTGTTCCTCCGCATAAGCGTAGCCAGACAAAATTTTCGGAGGGGTTTTAAGATTTCGGGGTTTTCATTGAAAATTGTCGCAAAAGTCCAGGTTTTTTGTATTTTGCATGTAAAAGCATATGAATTTTTTTCGGAAACTTATTGGGGGGGTTGAACCCGTAAACCACTCCTAAATACG
Organism: Aporrectodea caliginosa; assembly: GCA_020284085.1. Taxonomy (NCBI): domain Eukaryota; kingdom Metazoa; phylum Annelida; class Clitellata; order Crassiclitellata; family Lumbricidae; genus Aporrectodea; species Aporrectodea caliginosa. The sequence continues at coordinate 464,663 of JACEVL010001058.1, forward strand.
CCCATGTGACCCTCCGGTCCGAACTCTGGCAGTCCATCGTAGAATTTGCGGTCGGTCCATCTATCTGGAACAACAAAGCTCGTTAACAACTGTGACATGAGCTTCCTGCCATTTATCTTCCTGTTTCGGCGTTTCCAAAACCATTCCGTTGGGGTTTTGTCGTCAGGTCGGGAGTGTCTCTCATGATGAGTTTCTGTTACCATGGCGCTACATAATTTGGCGACTACATTTTAATTGTTGTTAGGCAGGCAATGCTATGCAGTGCAGTATAGTGTTATGTGTTATAAGTAATGTAGTGATGTCTATAATTATAGTCGTATGTATAGCATTGCAGCTCCAGCTCATCTAATCTCGTTTGGACTGTTAACGTCCAGATACTTTATCCTGTGACACTGCAGAGCTCATTACTTCTGCGGCTAAATTCAGTTCTATCCGGTGCTGTTTTAAGATTCCAAGTATTGTTAGGGAACTAGAATAAGAATTGGAAGAAAGCGGTGGTAAAGAAGCATGAATAAACCACCTACTCTTAAAAGTAATGTCTCCGTAAGGCCAGGTATTAAGTTGGCTTGAATGTTCATGGACTTTAAAGGCGTCTAGCAGCAATAAAGACATTTTAGCTTATTGTGTGATTAGACAGAGTGTTGGTGTGTAGAACACACGCGGCCCAGTCAGTGTCGTCCAGATGAGCACCTGTATTAATTTTCGGAATAAATAATCAGTTAACGAACGAATGAAAAACTAATTGACTGAACAACTGATTGATACGAGTTCTTGCGTTTTTAATTTTACATTACTGTTTACTTATTTTTTCAATTAAATGACCAGTTCTATTATTATTATTAACAAATTACCATATGAACTGATTAGTTTATTGATCAATGGCATAATAGCAAATTTATGCGATACATGGTTAAATAAACCGACTGATTTACTTGTGAATATTGGTATATACAAATGATCGCTATTAGTTCTACCTGATTATCAAAGTGTTACATGCATTTGCATTGCATCGTGGTCTTTTTGATATTTCTGTCTCAATATATTTTGTCTTTTTGCCTATGCTTCTTCCTATTTTTCTCTCCTCACTCTTACCTTCTCTCTCCTTGTTCCACAATCTATAACTTCACCATCTTGTCTTACAAGGTATATTAGGGTAATCCAGGGTTGGTAGAACTTGTCCCTTTCTTGATAACCTATTCTGAGAATCCACCACCCTTGTTCATTGGTCTTTGTTGTTTATATGTTTTTATTTATTTATTTATTTACTTACCTGCCTGTTTTCTGTTTCTTGTTTATTGTGGTTGAGTTTATTGTGGTTGATCTATCAAAATAAACAAGATTAACAAACAAATAAAATTTTAATAATGTATGTCAGATATTACATATGCGAATAAACAAATGTGAATGAATGAATGAATGAATGAACGAAGGAATATTCACTACTCAACAGAGACTGCAACATCTGCTAGCTCTCCGACCAACTCCTCCACGGGAATTATTTCCGCGTGGAGTGCGTTAAGTCTGCGAAACATTCCGTGGCTTTTGCGCAGCGTCTTAAGTACGAGACTGGATCTCAACAGCGCCCCAAGTGACCGACGCTGGTTCTACGCCGTCCTCGCCTCTTCTTTGTTCGTCTTCTTTCTCCTTCCCACGTCACTTCCGGCGTCGCTTGGTGCCTGCACGCAAACGGCGCGCACCTGCGCTTAAGCGCCGCGCAACTGATGCAATCATCTGGTGCGCTGCGATGACGTTTATTGCGGCGTTGACGCATGCGCAGCGGGACGCACGGACGCAGTCACGTGACGCGACAGTCACGCATGAGCAGCGGTTATTTCGCTCTAAAGCGGTCGTAAATTTCTTTAATTGCTCACACTTAAACTCCAGTTGCATTTCGACCCGTGAAGAAGTTGGTAATCCGTGAACACAACAGATTACTTTAGGAAGGTTTAACGTATACTTATATGTTAAGAATTAACGACGTTATTTTTGCAGTGTATATCTATGCGCCTCAGTAGAAAGTTCTTGGAAACGAGGTCCTGAGGTCGAATGGATCATTGAGCTGAGGCGTAAAGACGACAACAGTTATCCAATATATCAGGATGGTGAACATGTGAAACCTACCACATTTTGTTGTTACCCAGAAAGAATGAAGGGCTGAGTTATAGCTATTTGCCGTGATATTCTACGGATAGTCATCCGTTCATCCACGTACTAACCCGGCTCGATCTTGCTTAACTCGTTGTGCCGACCCGGTCGCATCATAATGCATATTTGCGTGTATGTATGCTTGTATGCACGTGCATATGTATGTGTGTGTATTCGTGTAAGTATGTATATTTCTGGCTATTTATATGACGCCTTTTTTGAACGTCATATAGGTCTTTTGTATCTGACAAGGTTGATCGGACTTTGATGTATGGCGGGACTTATTCCGTGCCTGTCTCAGTCTTTGGCCGAGATCTCCGTTCCAAATGAAGACGTAGCAATTATAATTGGCTCAACGGGCGCAATATGATGGAGGCGCAAGAGGCGGTCAGTCGTGTGAACGAATAACGAGTCGTCTTGCGCGACGACTGAAGAATCGCATAGGATGCGGAAAGAAGGAAAGTAAGGTCAAACTGCATCAGGTGAGGTCTGAAGAGATAAGGTATGTTAGGTAAGGAATGTTTGTATACTATGTTTGTATACTAAAGGTTAGTATTATTTATATTAACTGAAACTGTAACTGAATTAGCATAATAACTGAAAAATGTCAGTTAACTGTAACTGAAACTGAAGCTGAAAAGTCATTCCAGTTAACTGTAAATATAACTCAACTGAAAAATAAGAAATTAGGTAACTGTAACTGAAACTGTAACTGAAAACCATAACTGAAATAACACTGCTAAAAGTTGTTGAAGACCATCGAAAAGTGTATTCCCAGACAGCAGGAAACAGACTTTGGAAGAACAGTCAGCAAAAGACTAAGGCTCCAACCCTCATCACACAATCCACAACACACCGCTTATCAAGAAGCAAATCTTAAAACACAAAAATGCATTTTGCAAATAGACTTTGACTTTGGACATTTGTCAGAGTCCAACGGTTAGATAACTGTGATTCTGTGAGCTACTGTGTGTATAGATGACCTAACATTTAAATTTATGAGTTATTACTGAGCATTTTCAATCTATAACTCACTCTTGCTTTTTGATTAGAAGTTATTGCTAGTGAAATGTGCTTTTTCAAAAATTGTGAATCAGCGCTGTCACTCGTAATTCAGTTAATTTAGCGAACTTCATCTTTGAGACATTTGAGCTACCTTTAACTATAAATATGCTCTATTCAAATTTTTCTCTAATCTTTTTGGTTTAATATGAACACTTTTGGGGTTTAAGACGTTCAGAAATCAAATTTTTAACATTTTTGCATCTTAAGCTCCACGATATTCTATATTTCCAGTCAACGACCTCTTATATAAACGACACGAAGATTTTCTTACTCAACTGGGTCGAAAGAAAGACAGACAGAGAAAGAGACAGACAGAGACAGAGACAGACGGAGAGACAGAGAGAAGGATGCCACCGATCTGTTTCCAGTTCTATTCTTCTACCCATTTCCATTCCTATTTCCATTCTCACATCTATTCCGTTTCCCATTCCTAATTATATTTGTACATTCTAAGTACTATAATTGACTCCATTCCGATTCCTATTTGTTGGTCCTAATTCTAATTCCTGTTCCTAATCCCATTCAATTTCTCAACTTTCACAGACTAATATTATTGTCTTCGCACCCGATGCTGTTTAACCGTACGCCGAAGAGAGGTGCGTTTTAAATTCCCTTACCGCTCGAAGGCCTTTCATTGATCATGCAATTCTCATTATCACGAGATTTGCTATATTATACCGGTGGGTCCATGGCGGCTGGGACGACCACCTGATGCTTCGTTCGACCATACGTCATTATAAGCCTCCACCAAACTCCTTTACAACAGAAGACAGATACGTTGCCGTCCAAGAATGCCCGCTCACGTTTATGTAGGCTATATATAAAGATATATGTATATATATACATATATATATATACAAAAAAGAAAAATAGGCAGACAAGTAGGCAGAAATACAAACATACAGGCAAACAGACACTCAGACAGGCAAGAAGACAGACGTAAACACAGACAGTGTGGTTGTATACTACTAAATATATATCGCATATCTATGTTTTAGTACATGTATATAAATCATACAGTTTGTAATCAAATACTAGTTCCATGCACAAGGATCATAGAACATGTACAATGAACAATGAACATATATATTTGTGACCTGTTGGGAGAAAAGGTACCAAAACTGGTGTGTGACTGCATGCAGAGAAAATCGAGTTGCAACATATGCTACGTTATTTTTCACGAAATAAGTTTTTGCTGGTTTTGGCTTGCACTGGATCTAAATAATGCTGGAGTCATCAAAATTCTATGATTAGGTCTATAATATTGTACACGTTCACCTAATTTATAGGAATGATTACTGGGAAAGGCACCATATAAGTGGGAACTCGTCTGAAATGTTTTTATTGAACGCTTGGCTGAATGAATACATTTCTGCTAACTCACTTCTCAACTTCTCTATAATTTGGATTCACTAAACACCAATCAAATGAAGCTATGCTTGTCTGTTTATGCAGTAAACTAGTCTGCTATTAGTCATCAGCAAGTCTTTTTCCTCTGTCTTCTCGATATTTCTGCTGCATTTTGCACCATTGATCATGACCTATTATCTTCAAAAACTGTCTTCCTGGATTGCATTTCTGACACTATCCTTCTTTTGTTCCTGTCGTAATTGTTTTTCCAGCTTCTTTTCTGCAATGTTATGTTTCATTGTACAAAGCGAGGAAGACGAGCAGATCTTTCACCAGGATCTAGACAGGTTGGAAGACTGTTCAAGGGAACGGCTGTTAAAACTTAATGCTACTAAATGCAAAGTTATGCAAATTGGACGAACGAAGACAGTGAACTATCTATCATCTACGGCTACGGAATGGAATCGATACTGTGAACCTGGAAGAGACTGATATGGAGAAGGAAGTACTTGGGAGTATGGATGGATAAAAATCTGAAATGGAGCCAACAATGTAAAAACTAGAAACAACAAAAAAGTCAGCAAGCATCAAGCAAGGCAATGTCAGTTCTGGGTATGATAAAAAAGATATTGACAGCTTCGTGATATTGCACAATACATACGTGTATATTCCACCATATCTAGAATATTGTGTCCAAGTTTGAAACCCATACTACAAAAAAGACATTGAATGCCTTGAGAAAATACAAAAGAGAGCTACTAAACTCGTCAGATGTTTAGCTAGGATGTCGTATGAAAAAGGCTTCAAAAGTTGGGTATTTTTCCTTGGAAAGAAGAAGAATGAGTTGGAATCTTATCAGACTTACAAAATTCTACAGACCATGTAGAATTTAAAAAATTCTACATGGTCTCGAAAATATAGATGAAATCACCTTCTTCAAGAAAGCAACAACTGGAAATCTGATAGGCAGAATCTGAAACTGTACCATAAGCGTGTGCGATTAGACATGAGACACTTCTTTTTAGCCAAAGAATTGTAATAAGATTAATGATGATCATATTCTTTATTAATTCAAACCGACAAACGCTGATTACAATTCAGTATGAACGGATGATCACAAGTTATTACAGGAGTCGAATTTAACTGTATACGGCAGCCATGCAAGGCGCCCATCACGTCCTACATCCTAGTGGTTCACTAGAACCGGCTACCACAGGAAATAGTAACTGCTCCAAGCCTGAACACTTTCAAACAGAAATTGGACAGTTGGATGGAACGATATGGGAACTAAAAGCTAATGTAGCCTGCTTAGCCTATTAACCATAGCAGTATACTGTAACTGTAACTAAGCTACAGGCCACTGCTCGCAACCCTGGCACTCGCTTGCGGTATCCCTCAAGGTTTTGTCTTAGGGCTTCTTCTCTTTATCTTGTGCCCCCTTTACTGTTGATTCATCATCTCATAGAATGCTTTTCAGTCGATCATCAACTTTATGTAGACGATTCTCAACTCTTCATACCATTATCTCCTAGTTCTTTATGCTCATCCATCACTTCCTTGCTTGCTTGATCTATCAGCCAAATCTCTGGCTATCCTACATGTATAATACTCCCAGTCCACCCATCTTCGTAAACTCTTCACCGTCCAATCACCCCGCTCTACCTCCGCTCGATCTCCTATACCTAGCTTTTGCTCGTGCCAAAGTAATTGATCATCTCAAGTTCTCTAATCGATTCATATAGCACGCTACACCTCGACTCTGGATCGATTCAATCGTGAATTTCTCTACCCCTTCCGTTTGCTCGGCAACCATCATCTGCCTCAAACTCGTCTATCTATCACTCCCAATGCTTTCCATTCTAACATCAAATTCCACTGTTTGTGTAATCTTTTATTGATCCATCCATTTAATCGCATTCAGATTGCTATCGTCCTAAACACATCTCACCCTAACAGTTTCCTCTGCTTCCTACTCTGTCTGGAATCCTGGTAACAGGAGTTTGTTCTTCACTTGGTATCTTCAAAGCAGTCAATGAGCTTGTGCCCTTCACCTGGCTTTCAAGTATAAGGCTTAAGAATTTCCGAGATCACGACTAGAAATTTTTAAGTGTGCCAATTTTTTCATTGAGCAGAATATCGACCTCGTTCTTCAGTTGATAAATGCAACAGGTTTTGGCGATTGACCTCTGTTTTGACTCAATAATTTGCTGCAAAGTCCTGATAATTTACTCACGAGTATATCATTGTTTTCGTGGTTGAAGTACCAAAATTAAAGTCTCGCTTTATAAATTGCAAGTAAATTGTTGCTACTTAGTCTTCGTTATGTGTTGCCTCTAGCAGTCGATTGTCGTTGATCCCTTGGCTCGACAGACATTAGCGAGATTAATGTTTTCAGTGATTAGATAGGACTAGAAAGCCGATCCCATTTATGGAACATTTACCAGTGAAAATGATTCATTGTATATCTCGCGGTTCTGCATTGGTAGCGTGTCTGTGTAGAAGCTAAAATAAGAATAATCCAGGCAAAGACAGACAAAGTGGACATTGGTTGGCAGTGTATACACTTGTGCAATTGCATTTTTCTCGCTATCCTTTAGCATTAATTTTCATAAAATTATTTTCGACGGCATTTGTATGTGCGTTATTACTAACTTGCAGCTTTCGTAACTATTATAGAGCGTTGCAGTAGCTTGAAAACAATGCAGCCAAAGCATTGTTATGAAAGTTTACAACCATTTTAATACTATGTGGAATTGAAGAATAATTCAAATCGGTTGGACTGGACACCTCTGATGATATCCGATATGTCATGGTGGAATGCGTGTATATATATATATATATATATATATATATATATATATATATATATTAGGGGTGTCCACGAATACATGGGGGAAAATTGTTTTCTCCGATTTGAATGCACATAGGCTCATTTTGTTCCTTTTACAATATTATATCATCTGCCAAAAAAGTTCAGCAATTAACTTTTAGAGGTTGCTCAATGAGGCCAAAGTTCTAGATGTGAAGAACGGCGCCAACGCGGGGGATCCAAATGCAATGTTGACAGGATTGCAGTCTGTGTTACAGGACATAATGTAGGTAAGGAACTCGGAGTAATAAAAGTTCCTTCTATAGCACTGGACAGGCACAAGCTAAGGCTGCAATCCAGTACTGTTGTTGAATCTCTGTGATGTTGCAACAGATGTTTTAGGCATGTGCTTTGATACAACGGCGTCAAAGACAGGGACAAAGCGTAGCGCATGTACTTTGTTGGAACAGTTGATGCAGAAAACGTGTTGCACTTAGCATGTCAACACTACATGCATAAGATCATCATCGGTGAAGTCCGTGTAGTATTGCATGGCCAGTCATGGACTAAACATTGCTCTTTTCAAAAGATTTTAGGAGTTTTGGCCAAACATCAACCAAGCAAACTACAAATCTTTGAATGATACCCGACTAGATTACGTGCTGCTGCAACAGCTTTGCGAAGAAGTGTGTTCATTCTTGCAAGCTTTCCTGTCAGACAATACCTCATATTTACCACGAGAATATTACAAAGAATTGAGCAAGATTACACTTCTAATTTTGGACTGTCCCCTCCCAACTCCCAAACATTACCACTCCGGGCCACCAGGAGCTTATAACATGGCAAGGTGGATGGCTAGTTATTTATTGCCTTAAAATCTATCTTTTTCATGATGAATTCAAGCTTACCATTAGTGTGTTGGAGAATCTTACAGAGTTTCGTATGTGCAGCACATATCTATGTTCCTGCCTGTCAGGGACGGTATCTCATTCCACGCAGTGGGTGCCGATGCCACATTTAACGAAATGCTGCTGTTCCAAATGATCAAACAGTACTCTGACATAAACAAGGTGTGTCACAGGCTGCAATTAAAAGCTACAAACCACCTGTGGTACCTTGGACTTGTGCCACTGTCATTGTTTTCTGTGAAGGTTTCCATTGAAGATAAAAGTTAATGGTACAAAGAAGTGATTGGAACATTCGCAGGATTAAAGCAACATATGACCAGCTGGAGAACAAGACATTGCATGAACTGGTGACTTCCTCTTCATCTGCTGCCTTGATATCTGTTGGAATAAGCATAGCTACTTTGTCAGTCCACGATCCAGATGCCTGGAATGAGATACCGTCACTGACACCAGCATAACAGTCGTCAAGTCGCTGAAAGTTGTTAATGACTTACATATAGCAGAGCATTCAGTGACTTTGATGAGTATAAACTCAGTACATTTTACCAATCGATCACAAAATCAGAGCAAGAAATGCAGAAGTTAATACAGGTCGTTGAGGACAACAGGAAGCGAATACCAGATGCTCGAAACAACACGCTAAAGTCTTACAGTCTTCGGTAGCTTATTTACACGGTTTCACAGCATCTAGGATCTGGGAACAGTGAGGCACTATATTACTTATTAGTTACATGCCACTTTTAACTGAAAGCTATGAGCCTAGGAATCCCCCCATGATTCAAACAATGATTTTATCAGTGACACTTTTATTTCAAGCTTTGTTTGTGCACAGCTGCTATTAGATTGCATTAGCGATGCGTTTTTATATGTTGAAACTTCAGCCTCATTGAGCAACCCCCAAATGTTGACATAGAGACCTGAAATTTTGCATGAAATTTTATTTCTGTATAAGCAACAATATTAGAGGGTGTGCAAATTTAAATTCCCAAAAAATTTATTTTGGACACCCCTAATATATATATATATATATATATATATACATATATATATACAGACTAATAAAGTATATATATATATACAGAATAATAAAGTATGTTGACGACAGCTACCTCCTTCTGGTTCCCGCTGAAAATAGCGGAACCATTTCGTCCGAGGTAGACCATATCTCGGTATGGGCCATTAAATGCAATCCGAAGTTGAACCAACATACATGTAAGCTTGAGGAGACGATTGTGCACCGACCCAAATTGAGGCTTGACAGCATACATTTGACAGGTGCCAAGTCGGGGCTCACAAGGGTCGAAAGCATGAATATTCTGAGCGTCACCCTCACAGAAAAATTTGGCCTCGACAATCACGTAGACAGCATATCTACATGTAGCAGGGCTAGGCAGTCATTTTATGCTCTCCGTGTTCTGGCTGCCCACGGGTTATCAGGTTCATCACACCACGACGCTGTCCGTGCGACTAGCCAACTCTTCCGTGATTTTCTATGCCTCTCCGGCCTGGTGGGGGTTTGTGGGTCAGGCGCTGCTGTAGCGACTGGTCCAGCTGCAATACTTGCCTGAAAACAACCAAGTTTCGAACAACTACATGTATTTCATAGAGCTGTAACCTGTCTCTTCGGAACTGTTCGTGCAGATCCAGGTCATGTTCTACATGACCTACTACTCCCCCCCCCAATTAAAAATGTAGTATACGCGCTACATCCACGTAAACATGACAGAATTCTACCTGTTGCAGACAATCTGACACGCAAAACATTTATTATTAGGATGATTTACTAGTGATTATATACTTCATAATGTACACCAAAATGCGGCTAGTATTTGGTTCAATAAAGGATATACTTACTTGCTTACTTACTTATATGTACATACTTTTGCTGAAGACGGCAACGATGACGCTGGTAGTGACGTTGCTGAGAATAAAGCAGCGGAAGATGCTTTGTCATCCCACAAGACATTTCCATTACCTCTCACCACATTGAACGATGATCGACCCATTTTACCAATTGCAAATTGTAGTAGCAGTGATATTTACAAGTAGTTGGGTATGAATAACAAATTCCCCAGACTTATCATTATTCATCCATCCAGGTCAGGCGATTGTCTTTCTCTGGTCATGTATACCTAAACTAGAACCGTTCTTAGTGAATGAATTGTTCAGTGGCTGTACCTAAAACTTGTAACCCTCTCCCTGTATCTCTCCGTTCTGCTCGGTCCCTTATTTCATTTTGTCCTCAACTTGAGACTCAGGTTTTATCAAATTGGTTATACACCATGATAGGCTGCCTATCTGTCTCACAGATCTTATAGAGTCTAGACATCGATCCGATTACTCTCGGTTTTGGATCGACATCGGTTGATGCCTTGTGCATTAGACACTGGCGCCATAGAAGTTATACCTTGCAGTTACAACTACGGTAATTTATGTAAGACTAAGATGTTGCAGCATTCATGAGCGTATACCCTATGGTAAGCTTAAATGCACCAAGAACTTTTCAAAAAAGGTGTCATGAGATGCCGAGTGAATCCCTACGATCTGATCTTCTTTCGTGAAGCCAAACATATCAACTTCCTGCACTTCAGATTCAAATTCAACAACAAGTTGCGAGCCTCAGTGCCAAATGTTTGGACAAGTCCGCAGACGTTCAGATTGCCTAGAGCTATGAAGTGTCGCAACAGCTCTATAGGTCAAGCACATTTCGTAAGAAAAGTTACACGTGCAACATGACATGATATTATAATTATGCGAACAAGAAATCGTCGGCCTCGCATGGCGACAAATAATTAAATAAACCGACGAAGAGAAACAACGTTCACCGACAAACGCAGGTAACGAAAAACGGTTCGAGAACAAAAACGTCATCCAGACAGGAAGACAAAGAGAATAGTTGTCAGACTTATAGCAACAAAACGGTCACGCAGGACCAACAATCAAAATCTTCAAACCATGTCTTCAGCACAAATTAAAAACAACACCTCATAGGTGTTCAGTTGTCTACTGGCTATTGTAAGTGTCGCCTAATATACAAAGGACGTAAAACTCAACATATTCACTATCCTAAACGCCGTTTATATTTTTTATATATTTATATGTATGTATATATGACTGGTTATGGTTATGGCTATATAAAACACATAGCTATGTCATAGTAAATATGTGTAACATATATAGACTATAATCAAAATATTAAGTCCATACAAACGAAACAATTTGTATATGCATATATATATATTGTATATATATATGAACTGAAGGTCTGTCCTTGGTATACAGATACAGGAGTGTAACATTCTTATATACATAAAAACAATCATGTGGGACGAGCTGGGCTGTAGATATATGGGGTCGTTTCCAGTCAAGTTCTTATGACCATAAAGGAGGCGGAGGGGAGAGATTTTGGGGAGGGATGGGGAAGGTGGAATGATTGGGAAAGATGGAGAGTATGAAGACATTGGGAAGATTGAAGACCATGGAGAGGGATTGGTATTTTAGGGGAGAGACGAGAAGAATTCGAGAGCACAGAAAGAGGCAGTGGCCATCTTGTTCGACTTGTATCTCTCAATCTCTTTCTATTTGTCTCTCAGTTTCTCTGCTTGTTTTTTCTTGTATATCGGCTATTCTGTGTCTATCAGCAGATAGACACAGAATAGCAGATATACAAGAAAAATGCAACGTACGTTGTCTATCAGCAGATAGACACAGAATAGCAGATTATACAAGAAAAACAAGCAGAGAAACTTAGAGACAAATAGAAAGAAATCGACAGATATATACAAGTCAGGCAAATAAGCCTGACTGAAACAGCAGTTCTATCTAGTAGCTGCCTTTCTTTATCTCCATCTGTATGTTTCCGTATTTGTTTATCTGTCTGCATGTCAGTCTGCACATCCGTCTCTTTGTCTCTGAGTATGTCGGTCTATCTCTCTGATGCAGTGTTGATCTCTGTCTTGCGCTCCACATCATGTACTCTTGAGATGGAGACCGTATTATCCGTGTTACGCGCCGTGGCGGAGATGGCCGCGTCATGTTTCTCTATCGTGTCATTTTCGATCAATTAGTTTGGTCGCTTTTTGGCAATTAGTTGGTCAAGTGCATATTTACCTGACGATTGTTTTCGTTCGGACTTCTAATGTGACCTAGTTTACGTTCTTAGAGTTGTTTCTCTCTTTCGCCGTCGTTGCTGAGTGCTATCGACGACGTGAGGACGCTTGTTATCGAGGTTTTGCACGCAACCATATGGCCTCCCCCCCCCATCCTAAGGGTTTCAGGGTAGTAACTGGATAGTGCCAGGCTCGAACAAAAGGTCAACAGTCTGTGGATTGGTGCTGACTGTTCTACTGCGGTGACGATCTATGATCTATTGCCGACTGCCAAGAATGTCATCCTTCACAGACCCGGCGGTGGAAGAGGAATGACCAGAGGAAGCATCCTCTGTCATCTATGAAGGATTGGTCGATGTTGGGTTTGGTCGATGTTGGGGTTTGGTCGATGTTGGGGTTTGGTCGATGCTGGGGTTTGGTCGATGTTGGGGTTTGGTCGATGTTGGGGTTTG
>JACEVL010001058.1:482500-810000 GCA_020284085.1 Aporrectodea caliginosa
TTGGTGTTGGTGCGCCATCGGTTGACGCCTTGTGCATTAGAAGTTATTAATTACAAACAGAAGCAAAGAAATCTCTTTCCCCAGCATTTTCCTTCCCATTTCTGCAACGTAACTGCATACCCCGCGGAGCCCCTCCTTTCCTTCCAGCAAACGCACCCGACACAGACCTTCCCTTCTGCCTATTCTTATTTATTAACGGCGCTACCTAAGTCATCACTCATTACCCTCCTTTCTTCTTCATTTCATTCCCTCCACAGACAACGCATTCTCTTTAACCATTTCCCATAGATCCACTTAGATACACCAATCCACCTCTATCGTTCTACCCGCACCTCTACCCAACAACACCTGTCTATGGAACTATAGGGCCACCCCCACTCATTCCCATTACTCCCCAACCCTATCAACTCAACTGTCCACCCATTCTAGTCCGTTCCCACACCTAGTCACAAATTTTTATCCTTTCCCAATTTCCCAAGCCTATCCACTCAGTTCCATTCCTTTTCACCCATTCTCACCCTTCACTCCTCCCATTCATTGCTACCCGCCCATCGCCTTATCTACCCACACCTACCAGAAGTCCCTATTCCTCACCCTTGTTATCCTCCTAACACATTCCCATTCCACACCACCACAACCTATCCTTTATCCACCCTTTCCCACCCAACAATTCCCTTTCCAACCCTTCCCACCCATACCCAACGAGGCCCTTCCTCCAAATTCAGCAATGGCCATTTTTCATCTGATAGCATAAATCACCAAGATGAATGTTTTTTCCTCTCTGATTCCTCCTGCGAATCAGCATTGTAAATCAAATTCGCCTTCAGTCGCCAATAAACCCAAGCCAACATCACTGGCTGTCCGCTCTGGCTGTCCGTCCCACTCGCTCCGGTCCGTACGTCTGCTGCGCCCAGGCCTCCTTCGTCCTTCAAGGCAATTCTTGATGACGGCAGACACGCCGCGTTGTAATGAGTCACGATTGCAGACACCTTTTTGAGTTGGGCACAACTGGATATCTCTTTTAAACTCAGCGTGTTTATGCGGCTCAAGATTCTTCCAATTCTATGAATGTAGGGTAAGTAAGATAGGGTAGAGTAGTAGTTTCAGTTTAACGACACTGTGTGATAACAAAGACCATTAGCGTCGCCCTCCTCCTTCCTCCAGGCTTGGGACTGGCACTGACAGAAAACGATCAGATAAGGTAGACGCCAACCACGGCCTTATATATTTAGAGGGCCGTGCATAAGGGAGTCTAACAGCTATATAAGGGCCTCTGAGTAGATATCTTGAAGGGGCGCTATATCAAGTTTCATTGATTGATTGATTGATTGATTGATTGATTGATTGATTGATTGATTGATTGATTGATTGATTGATTGATTGATTGATTGATTGATTGATTGATTGATTGATTGATTGATTGATTGTGTAACGATTCCCTTTGAATTAATACAAACATTCCCATCTATTACGTGTATAGGCCTATGTAGATATTATATAAGAGTATACAGATACCAATTAACTGTAGCCTTTTGTTGTATTAGGCATTAATTAATTGACCGGCGTAGATTGGCTGGCGCAGAACAGTCCAGGGGTTTCGCTTAATTAATGGGTTTAACTATTTGAACGTCATGGATACACTACGGCGCTGGAACCATGCCATTGGTTGAATTTAAAAGGATTCACGGTTACCTTAACCGCGCATGCGCACTGAAGCTACAGGTGAGGTGGCAAAGAACCGTTACGGACTTCTTCATCCGTCGTTAGAGAGGATGGACGTTATGAGACGCTTCTAGTTGCGATCTTAAAGCAATAGAGCGTTGTGAAGTTTTAATAGTCGTAAGTCGATACGGTTACGACTTGAACTATACTCGAGGAGTGTAGGAACAGTGCGGTAGTAACAGATTCTGCCAAAGGAATCTCTAGATCGAGCGAAGTCAAACGTCGTCTCGCTACACACAGGAGTTCAAATCTACGAGCGTTGCTTAAGTTCGTCGTCGGAACTTATTCGAACTGAACGGTGGAATAATCGTACGTAGTGGAGTTAACATTGAAGCTTTAAAGTACTGTCTTTATTCTTCATAACTCTTATGCTTTCCTGAGAAGATGTGGATCTACATGAAATTAACTACAGAGAGAAAGGATTCGCTTACCGTATCAACGAACGCCATGATCGTCATCCAACAGTGGTGAAAGCTCTACACGTATCTGAGGTGAAGACATTTGGAGTGCACAGAAGTTGCTTCAAGTATCTACGTGGGAGGTATTTTAGATTCCCCATAATACTTAAGTCCTTAAGTAATCTGCGCTGGTCTAAGTAAGGTTAAGTTAGAATATTAAACGATCTCATTAAATTACCCCTAGACTTGATTAAACGAGACCATGTTGTAATAATTGACATATTCATTTAATTATCATTAATATTCAAAACGAGCTGAGTTGACTTGATTTTATTGGTTGAACTGCATAACATGACACACATTCAACCAATCACGATTGATAGAGACATTAAAGGTAACACGTGTTCACGATCAGGACACACCCTATTATAGTCTAAAAACTATAATATAGGGGACCGTTACAAAACTGGGTGCCACGTCCGGGATAGAACAATTAATTTAGATAATTAATTAGGGAATCCAACCCACGGATTAGTGTAATTAGCTTCACAGTAGCGTTAGTAATAGATATTACTGGATCTGGTGCGATTGAAAGACCGATTAGCATACTAATTTGATGCGTGACGTAACGACAGTTTGAGGCGCTGACGTTTATTGGATATTATAAGGTCAGATTAAAATAGCACTTGTAAGGCTGACTATTATTGGTGTGAAAGAGGTCAGGTCAAGGTAGTTCACGAAAGTTTAAACAGTGTCTACCGAAGTTTTTATAGCGCGTTCGCTTATAATTAATAGCCATTGCAATGGCAGCTGAATTCCAAAAATGGATGAAGATTGCGTCAGATTTGGGATATGAAGGAACGGAACTGAGAGAGTTTGTTCGAGTAAAACAAGAAGAATGTAAAGCGCAGAGATTAGCAGAACGAGAACACGAAGAAAAGAAGCAAGCGCTAGAAAGAGAGGATAGACTTAGAGCCGAAGACAGACAAGCGAGTCTGAAACAAATGGAACTAGAAAATATGAAAGAGATCAAACTGAAAGAACTAGAAATTAGAGCAGCTCATGATAAGCAGCAGGCAGATAGAGGGGAGTTTGTTCAAAATGGTGTAGGGAGAGAGCACGCAGGTACAAGTGATCACACTAAGAATGTGAAAATTCCGGTGTTTAGAGAAGATCGAGATTGCCTAGACGCTTATCTACTACGGTTTGAACGGGCATGTACCGTGTATGAGGTACCAGAGAGATTTTGGGCAATGACACTAGCAAGGTCATTAGAAGGCAAAGCACTGGAGGTGTACCAGAGGCTAGACATTGAACAAGCCCACGATTATGCTAAGTTGAAGCAGGAGTTGCTTAGGAGGATTAAGCTTACAGAAGGAGGGTACCGTAGGCTTTTCAAATCTGCTAGAAGGCAGGATGATGAGACGGTGGAACAATTCATGTTGAGAGTACAGAGATATTTGAGACAGTGGTTACTGATGGCAGAATTTAAAGATGATTATGATGGCCTAGAAGCACTAATATTGAAGGATCAATTCTTTGTTACTTGCGACGACGACATGAGGTGCTTCATAAAAGAAAAAGGAAAACTGAGTTTAGCAGATACGCTAATACAAGCTCAGAATTATGTCGAAGCAAAGGAGTGTAGAGAGAAGAAGTGGGTCCCTACTTTTAAGAAACGAGATAAAGATCTCATGGATCATACGAGAGAGTCTGATTGTGAAGACGTTGAGAGACACAGTGGTGGTCCGAATAAGAGTAAGACCAGAGAATATAGAAACCCTAAAGAGAGGAACCAGTTCAAGAATGGATGGGATTTCCGAACAAGAAGAACAGTGAGAGATGATGCTGAGAATGAGAAAAAGGGATGTTACCATTGCGGATCATTACAGCATCATGCTCATAGGTGTGACAAAGTAGGCCAAACCGCTAAGGTACACACGATGGCTACAATGCTATGCGTAGAAGAAGAGGAAGAAGAAGAAGAAGAAGGACCGGTCGTTCATATAGCTTGTTATAAACATGAGAGTGCAAATGCTGCTAAGAATAAGATCCTCACTGGAAAAGATAACATGAGCACCGTTAAGATTAATGGACAGACAGTGAATTGTCTTTACGATACAGGTGCGTCATGTGTTGCTATTAGGAAGGGTTTAGAGAAACCTGGATCATACACTGGTAGAAAGGTAACCTGTGTACTAGCCAATGGTATTAAAAATAAATATCCTACGGCATGGATAGATATCCAAGGAGAAGAATTTGCGGGTAGAGCCGAAGCCCTGGTAGTTGAAAATCTAGTCGAAGAATTGATTGTGGGACCGAACTTTTACAAGAAAGGTCGTGTCACGAATAAGTCAGTGGTAAGCACAGTTGATGTGGGAACGAATACTGATGTAAATGTTGATAATAGTATGAAGACGGTGGGTCGAGAAGAAATTCCCCAGCTGGTAAGAAATAGCAACATGGCTATGAAGGAGATTGCTGTAGAGGTCAAAGAACCTAAGCACAACTCTAAGTCACAGGGCGAAAGAGAGAAAAGAGAAAGGCCTATAAAAGAGGTGTCTACGAAAAGTGTGGAACAGGAGTACTTAGGAGAAAGAAACAGATTAGAGAAGAAGTTGAGAAATCCTGACACAAGGAATGGCGCGAATTATCAGATAAAGGATAAGTTCGATAGAGATGTGAGATATAAAGCGAACAGGTGGAAGTGGCAAAGGCCAGAACAAAGGAATAGTGGCGTAGATAGAGCGGAGCCAGTTGAAGCGAGAGTTAGAGGTAAAAATAAGAATGATTGGAAATCAAGAGGGAATGATGAAATCTATGCGTTCTGGAAGGATAGTACGCAACAGGGTAAATCATTTGGCAGAGGAAACGGTGACGCTCGTGCGTTCCGAATGGGTAATACGCAACCGAGGAAACCCTTTACAAGGGAAAATCAAAGAAGACCAGAGAGATCTTCCGATGGATTTTGGAGGAGACGCGAGAATGATAATTATGCCGAAAATAATTGTCGAGTGTGTAGAGAGAAAGGTGAAGAGGAAAGTTTAAGGAGTTTTGATTGGACGAGAATCAGTGGAATTGACAGAAGGAAAGGAGCTCCAAGATACTATAGAGATGAACAATGGTGGAAGAAACCACATTGGGAGCGATAGCTAGATCATCATTAAATTAAGAGGATGAATAGTAGTTAAGTATTAATTAGCAAAATCAGAGTGATGATAAGTTTGAATTGTAGGGATTAGCTAAGTAATATAGATATTAAGGCGTTAAGATAATTGCTGTTGTTATACAAAAAATAACAAAGTGAAGTTAAAATGCTAAGTAATGTGCACAGCGTGAGTTGAACTGTGTAATGTTAGTTTCTTCAAAGAGTTTATAGGTTAATGATTAGTTGAGCATAAGAATAGTCATTGTAGAGTTGGGTGATCTACAAGTGAAATAATGTTAGTATGTTCAAGGAATTTCTTAGGAGCTGTAAATTATTATAAGAAGTTCAAGAAGAATGAGAGAGAGAATGTATTCGGTGGAAGAGAGAGAGTGCCTTGCGATGGTGTGGGGGATTCAAAAGTTTAACCGTTACTTGTATGGTAAAGAATTTACTATGGAGACTGACCCCTGCGGATTGCAGTACTTGAAAACTGGTAGTATTAGGAACGCAAGGGTAATGCGTTGGTACTTAGCACTGCAGAACTATAAATTCAGAGTCAAATACATTAGAGGTAGTGACAATGTAGTAGCAGACTATCTAAGCAGAGGACAGGAGTAGTTAGTGTATCAGAATCCGATGTAGATAGATGATAGGTAAAACTGGAGTATAGGTAAGATAAATGGTAATTATCAGAGAATATCTATCTCTGGAAGTAATTAAGTGTTGTAAGAATTATAGCGATAGCTGTAGTTAGAATATTAGTTTTATATGTTTAACATAAGAATAGATAAGAAGTTTGTATAATATAAAAAGGTCATTGAATAAAGAATTTTTGGCAAATTCTACTTATTGGAGGGGTCTATTTGTAACGATTCCCTTTGAATTAATACAAACATTCCCATCTATTACGTGTATAGGCCTATGTAGATATTATATAAGAGTATACAGATACCAATTAACTGTAGCCTTTTGTTGTATTAGGCATTAATTAATTGACCGGCGTAGATTGGCTGGCGCAGAACAGTCCAGGGGTTTCGCTTAATTAATGGGTTTAACTATTTGAACGTCATGGATACACTACGGCGCTGGAACCATGCCATTGGTTGAATTTAAAAGGATTCACGGTTACCTTAACCGCGCATGCGCACTGAAGCTACAGGTGAGGTGGCAAAGAATCGTTACGGACTTCTTCATCCGTCGTTAGAGAGGATGGACGTTATGAGACGCTTCTAGTTGCGATCTTAAAGCAATAGAGCGTTGTGAAGTTTTAATAGTCGTAAGTCGATACGGTTACGACTTGAACTATACTCGAGGAGTGTAGGAACAGTGCGGTAGTAACAGATTCTGCCAAAGGAATCTCTAGATCGAGCGAAGTCAAACGTCGTCTCGCTACACACAGGAGTTCAAATCTACGAGCGTTGCTTAAGTTCGTCGTCGGAACTTATTCGAACTGAACGGTGGAATAATCGTACGTAGTGGAGTTAACATTGAAGCTTTAAAGTACTGTCTTTATTCTTCATAACTCTTATGCTTTCCTGAGAAGATGTGGATCTACATGAAATTAACTACAGAGAGAAAGGATTCGCTTACCGTATCAACGAACGCCATGATCGTCATCCAACAGTGGTGAAAGCTCTACACGTATCTGAGGTGAAGACATTTGGAGTGCACAGAAGTTGCTTCAAGTATCTACGTGGGAGGTATTTTAGATTCCCCATAATACTTAAGTCCTTAAGTAATCTGCGCTGGTCTAAGTAAGGTTAAGTTAGAATATTAAACGATCTCATTAAATTACCCCTAGACTTGATTAAACGAGACCATGTTGTAATAATTGACATATTCATTTAATTATCATTAATATTCAAAACGAGCTGAGTTGACTTGATTTTATTGGTTGAACTGCATAACATGACACACATTCAACCAATCACGATTGATAGAGACATTAAAGGTAACACGTGTTCACGATCAGGACACACCCTATTATAGTCTAAAAACTATAATATAGGGGACCGTTACAGATTGATTGATTGATTGATTGATTGATTGATTGATTGATTGATTGATTGATTGATTGATTGATTGATTGATTGATTGATTGATTGATTGATTGATTGATTGATTGATTGATTGATTGATTGATTGATTGATTGATTGATTGATTGACTGATTGATTGATTGATTGATTGATTGATTGATTGATTGATTGATTGATTGATTGATTGATTGATTGATTGATTGATTGATTGATTGATTGATTGATAAGGTGTCGTTAAACAGTGCATGCTTAAACTGAGTTTGGATTTGATAAAACACATTGGTTAGCCTAAGGCAAGGTCGCCGTGTGTGTTGTTTCAAGATAACTAAAAAATATCTGGCTAGCAGTGAGCATTTTACCAATAATGGACAATACGTTCTAATTAATTATTGTATAGGGTTATTAATGACTGACTACAATACCCGACATTTGATGTGTATGACTATTTTGGCTACATCGGAACCTTATAAATTATGTCCCACACATTAAGTTTCAAAGGCCACAATAATGTCGGCTATACGCCAGAGTGCCTGTGCTTTGCTATTAGACAATGTCTTTCAGCGTTCTGGTTGCATTAGCTTCAACTGAAAGAAGACAGAAACCTTGAGAGAGCTCTCCAAGTTATACTGCAAGACTAAGAAACAGAGGCGGCCCGGAAATATCAGAAGAATGTCGATGTTTATCACTGTTCTGACCAAATTATCGTCACTCAGATCATATTCTTATCGTTCTGACCACATCATCATCGGTTTGACCACATTATCATAGTTATGACTACATCATCATCATTTTGACCACATCATCATCGTTCTGACCACATGATCATTGTTCTTACCACATGATCATTGTTCTGATCATATTATCATCGTTCTGACCATATTATCATCGTTCTGACCACGTTATCATTGTTCTGACAATATTATCATCGTTCTGACCACATTATCATCGTTCTGACCTCATGATCATTGTTCTGACCATATTATCATTGTTCTGACCATATTATCATCGTTCTGACCACGTTATCATTGTTCTGACCACATTATCATCGTTCTGACCATATTATCATCGTTCTGACCACATTACCATCGTTCTGACCACATGATCATTGTTCTGACCATATTGTCATCGTTCTGACTACATTATCATCGTTCTGACCACATTATCATCGTTCTTACCACATTATCATCGTTTTGACCATATTATCATTGTTCTGACCATATTGTCATCGTTCTGACCACATTATCATCGTTCTTACCACATTATCATCGTTCTGACCATATTAGCATCGTTCTGACCACATTATCATCGTTCTGACCACATGATCATTGTTCTGACCACATGATCATTGTTCTGACCACATTATCATCGCTCTGACCCAACATCATCGTTCTGACCACATTATCATTGTTCTGACCACATTATCATTGTTCTGACCATATTATCATTGTTCTGACCATATTATCATCATTCTGACCAGATTATCATCGTTCTGACCACATTTTCATCGTTCTGGTTACATTATCATTGTTCTGACCACATAATCATCGTTCTGACCACATTATCATCGCTCTGACCCAACATCATCGTTCTGACCACATTATCATTGTTCTGACCACATTATCATTGTTCTGACCATATTATCATCATTCTGACCAGATTATCATCGTTCTGACCACATTTTCATCGTTCTGGTTACATATTATCATTGTTCTGACCACATAATCATTGTTCTGACCACATTATCATTGTTCTGACCACATTATCATTGTTCTGACCACATTATCATTGTTCTGACCATATTATCATCATTCTGACCAGATTATCATCGTTCTGACCACATTTTCATCGTTCTGACCACATTAACATCGTTCTGGCTACATTAATGTCCGTTTGTTCCAGACGTGACTTCAAGTCGAACGTCTGGGATGGAGCGTGGTAGAGGCAATCTTTTGTATTCCCCGGGGGTTAGTCCCATCCGTTCGGTCAGCCGGGCCCCTCCAGCCAGCGGCGCTTGGCAGCCGGCAGCCGGTGGACTGAGTCGGGAGTCCCCTGCCGGTCATTGATACGCCGGTGCTTCGGTTCAGCTAAGCCAGAATAAGTGTTGGAATCCAGCGGACGAAGTTTACGGACAACGCTACAGTATTTTCTGATCTAATCTAGTCAAGTGTTATCTGGTCCCGATGGTCTGTTCCGATCCGATCCGATCCGGTTTGGTCCAGTGTAGATAGTCTGCTTTTGTCTTGCCTATATGCTCGTTTTGTCTTGCTTATGTAGTCTGGTTTGTCTTGCCTGTAGAATATAGGCTGGTCTTGTCTTGCCTATGAAGGCTATGAGTATATATAGGCAAGACAAAACCAGACTATATCATTGTCTGGTTTGTCTATATTATAGTCTGGTTTTCTCTTGCCTATGTAGACTTGTTTTGTTTTGCCTATATAGGCTGGTTTCGAATTTATTACATAGGCTGGTTTCGACTTGCCTATATAGGCCTACTGTAGGCTGGTTTTGTCTTGCCTATATATAGGCTGGTTTGTCTTGCCTATATAGGCTGATCTTGTCTTGCCTATATAAGCTGATCTTGTCTTGCCTATATAGGCTGATCTTGTCTTGCCTATACAGGCTGGTTTTGTTTTGCCTATATAGGCTGGTTTTGTCTAGCGTAAGTAGGCATGGTTTTTTCTTGCCTATATAGGCTGGTTTTGTCTTGCCTATAATTATGGGCTGGTTTTGTCTTGCCTATATGGGCTGCAGGTTTAGTCTTGCCTATATAAGCTGATCTTGTCTTGCCTATATGAGCTGGTTTTGTCTTGCTTATATAGGCTGGTTTTGACTTGCCTGTATAGGTTCGTTTTGTCTTGTCACAGCCTATCTAATTTTGTCCTGTTCTGTTTTTGTCTGTTTTATCCTATATAATGGTTTCCTATATATTATGTATCGGATCCTTTGGCGCCGCCAGACGCCAAGAAAGTGGACGCAGAGTCTCAAACATATTTGTGACATAAAACATCGCCTGTCATTTTGGTCAATCAGTGGTCATCCTCATTCAATCATGTGATAAATAGAAACAATAGACTTTGTCTTCTGTTCAGCTTTCATTACTGACCACGTTGATTTCTGCCGTGCTTATATCCGCACGCTTTATAGTCTAGGCTTGGATTTCAAAAAGGCTCTATAGAAATCACTGTTAGAAGCAGCTCATGTAACAATTTGCTAGCAGGTGTTTCTGGACTAATTTGACCCTGCTGAAAACGAAAATCATGGATAGCAAGCTTGATTTTTAGCGGTTGCATGGAAAAACAATATGGTGGCTAAAATGGTGGCCAATAGCTTCAAATTGCTATAAGTGAAGTATTGTATGTGATGGAAACAGCAAGGTCAAATTAGCCTAGTAACACCTGATAGTAAATTGTTACATGATTTGCTTCTAACAATGTCATTTTGAAATTCCAAGCCTAGTATTTAGGTTACATTTTACCAAACAAATCCGTTAATTTTCTTTGTTTTATCGTCGACTGTCCGTCAGCTTTACGCAAGGGCATTCTTAACTTAATATCACTTCATCCTTCGAAGATGTTGCGGTTGATGAAGAGGAGGAATGTGTCGTGAGGAATTTGGAGAAGAGATGGGGAGGGAGGAAGTGAATGAATTTAACGGAGGAGGATAGAAGAAAAGAAGTTAGCGAAAGGAGGAAGGTGGAGTAGCAAACGAGGGTGGAGGAAGAATGTGAGATGGAAGGAAAAGAGGAAGATGATGATGATGATGATGATGATGATGATGATGATGATGATGATGATGATGATGATGATGATGATGATGATGATGATGATGATGATGATGATGATGATGATGATGATGATGATGATGATGATGATGATGATGATGATGATGATGATGATGACCACGATGACGAAGAACAGAAGAATAATGAAAAGAAGTACGGGCAGAGGAGGGGAGTAAGAAGAAGCAGATCTGAGTCTAGGAATAAATCTGCAATTTATCGTGGAAACCCACTCCAAACTGGTATAGTCAGCGCTGCCTATGCGAAGTGCTCATGCATGGCAGGGAACCAGAATGTTGATGCAAATGAGGAGACCGTCGTCCCAAGATGTCGCTATCATGTGATGTGATGGGGAATCTAATTTAGCAATGTATTGTCCGGGTGATTCTACGTCCGCTGGCATATCCGTCTGCCTATCCGTCTGCCTATCCTCATATATCCGTCTGCCTATCATCCTGTGTCTGCATGTTTGAATCTGCGACTGGCACTTGTCATTGTTATGGCGGTCATTCAATCACTGGTTGTTATCTTTAGCCTTGAAAGGATGACATTTCGTGGCTGCTGCTGCAGGGTAAACCTCATCATTGCTTAAAGAGATGATGATGGATGATGGTGACGGTGATGATGATGGTTATGATAATAATACTGATGATTATGATAACGAGGACGATTGTTCTGATGCTATGGGGGTCGACGTAAACGAATATAATAACCTGTATGATGATGATGATGATGATGATGATGATGATGATGATGATGATGATGATGATGATGATGATGATGATGATGATGATGATGATGATGATGATGATGATGATGATGATGATGATGATGATGATGATGATGATGATGATGATGATGATGATGATGATGATGATGATGATGATGATGATGATGATGATGATGATGATGATGATGATGATGATGATGATGATGATGATGATGATGATGATGATGATGATGATGATGATGATGATGATGATGATGATGATGATGATGATGATGATGATGATGATGATGATGATTCATTGCTTGAAGTACTTGTTTTTTCCTTACGAACTTAAAATAACGGGTAACTTCAGTTTATGTATACATACAGTTTTTTCATATACATATATCCTGAAGTTACTATACTGCATTTGTATATATACCCGCAAACTCCTATATACACGTGGAATGACCTCCCTCCCTTCCTCAGTTCGCTCTACGATTCTGACTGGAAGTCCCACTGCATCTCTTCGCTGTCGTAAATCTTGTTTCTTCTCTCGGGGTCCTTGGCACTGCATGGGGACGCCTCTGATTGGTCTGCACTACGAGATACGCTTTAGAAATTCTGAAATGCAATGCAATACATGCGCATTGCGCAAATACAGTTGTACATACATGATACACACAAACATACACTTATGCATACATACACACATACATACAAATATAATTCATTCATGCATGAAGGTGCTCTATATAAATGCTCAGAATGAATGAATGAACGAACGAACGAATGAATGAATCAATGAATCAATGAATCAATGAATGAATCAATGAATGAATCAATGAATCAATGAATGAACGAATACATGTTTACATACATGCACACATACATGAATACATACAGTGGCGTTACTTCGAATTTCGGACCCCACAGTTGAACCTAATGACTTACCTGAACTTGTTCGTACATTTTCAGGTTCTGATCAGCCCCCTCCCACCCCTCTCTTCCGATTCGATCCCAGCCCCAGACAATAATTGCGGTCCCTGCATAAATACACACTGCGTCTACGGTGGTCGTCATCATTTCCATGCGTTTCTCTGAGACTTCAAAATGTCAAGGGTTACAGCGTTACGCAGAAACAAATGACTGGTATAATTATTCGTCTCCGCTTTCTTCCTCGTTTGCCTTTTCCCCCTTTCCGTTTGTTTGTTTCCACTGTCCATTACCATCGACCGTTCTTTCCCACGGAAAACATCCATTAGCCAGCCGACACTGATGGTTACGTACAGCATTCCCAGAAAACATTTGTCTTCGTTACCTAAAACTCTATTTGAAAAGCATATGTTTATCTAGTTCATTCATATATACACTGTGTCCGGAAAAAGGGACCCCTTTTGGTAATATGAAAATAAACTAGTAAATATTAATTGATTTTTAAAATTCCAAAACCGTTTTAATCCTGACATAATTAGCTAATATTTGTTAAAATATACAAGTTCATGCAAAAGAATCTATATTAAAACGCCAAGGAATCTATGATAGGTCCTCGAGTTCATGCTATGCAGTCATGACGTCATAATGACGTCATTTCTATCAAAATTCAAGTGTTAAGGATGCCAAAAAATTGGTGCCTCTTTGAACACACCTTGTAGTATGATATTATTCAAATATAAAAATCAAATTAAACTAAAATTTATAATTGATAAATGACATTTAAAAATAATATTGAAAGTTTTAGATGATTTTTTTTGCCGTTCTAAACACTTGAAGTTTGATGCAAATGACGTCATTATGACGTCATTATTGGATGACAGGAACTTTTTATTTTAACCAATGGTAGCTAATTATGTCAGGAATAAAACGGTTTTGGAATTTTAAAAATCGATGAATATTTACTAATTTATTTTTATGATACCAGAAGGAGTCCCTTTTTTCCCGGACGCAGTGTATATGTATAATATTATATATATACATTGTATGTATTTAGATGTGGTACAAACTTACACATGCATATCTACATTATTACATTCCATATTTATAGAGGTCTATCATGTATGCGTGTATGTGTCTCTGTTAATTGTTGTCGTAAACCTGAATCGCGGGGACCGTTTTATTCACAGGCGATTTGTTGAAACAATTATGGATAAGGCAACTTCGGTTGATGCGAGATGTTTGCCCAACGGTTCTGCTCATTAGCCTCTGATATAAAGATTGCCTTTTATTGGCATCCACCGCATCATATATATATATATATATATATATATATATATATATATATATATATACACCGTGTCTCAAAATAAACTGTGCTAAATTGTTTCTGTCAGAACTTCGTCAAATTTCCACCAAATTTAATAATTTTTGGTAGGTAGATGGCAAAATGGCTGAAATTTTATGCAATACATAAATTTTCCACCTCACCTGACTCATACCACCGCACTACCTTGTTAAACACAGATGTACCAATTTTTTATATAACGCTTAAATTTTATTACATGCAACAAAATATCTGACGACTTAATTAGCACGCAGTAAAGTAAAATATGGTTTACTTAGCAGAGTTTTTAATTGTTATGACAGATCTGCTTAAAAGAGTTAGAATTGGTGCTCGAAATGTGCCCCGCTTACATGGACACAAGCGCTTAGACGGCGATGCCACTGGCCGATAGCAGCATCAACGATCGACTGGTCAAAGCGCGCCCACTCGTCGATCAGACGCGTTTTGAGTTCGTCGACGTTGGCTATACTGGAGCGGTAAACCTGCTCCTGCAGCACACTCCATATGCTATTGTCGACTGGGTTAAGATCCGGTGAATTCGGCGGCCACAGTGTTGGATGTATGAATTCTGACGTTTCTCGCTCCAGGAAAGAGACAGTGTTGCATGTTCGATGCGCCGGGGCGCCATCCTGTTGAAAGACAAAAAAGTCGCCCTGGGAGATCCGGCGTATGTCTGGCAGTAGCTTCTGGGCAAGAAGGTTGTCGCGATAGTAAGCCCCATTCACTTTGACACTCGGCTCGACAATTGTTAAAATGTAAGCGTTATATAAAAAATTGGTACATCTGTGTTTAACAAGGTAGTGCGGTGATATGAGTCAGGTGAGGTGGAAAATTTATGTATAGCATAAAATTTCAGCCATTTAGCCATCTGCCTACAAAAAATTATTAAAATTGCTGGAAATATGACGAAGTTCTGACAGAAACAATTTTGCACAGTTTATTTTGAGACACGGTGTATATATATATATGGAACTCCGCCTCTACCCAAACTGTGATAGCGCCAGTCCCAAGCCAGGAGAAAGGAGGAGGACGACGCTAATCATCTTTGTTATGACACAGCGTCGTTAATCAGCACCTAACCGTCCCATATATATATATGAGAGGCGGTGGTGTAGCGGTATGTTCTGTGCCTTGTAAACGAGGGTCGCAGGTTCGAATCTACCTGAAGCCACTCCGTAGCGACCCTGGACAAGTTGCTCGCCCATAATTGTCTGTGAGGAAGGCAACGGGAAACCACCTCACTCATCTCATCTCCGGGTGACATAAAAGCCAATGGACCTGCGTTCGGGCAGAGAACTCATCATTTATTCATTCATTTCAGATATTTATATAGCGCCCCTTCAAGATTTCTACTCAGAGGCGCTCCCGACTACAGCGCGGACACTGAATCGGAGTTTCACGCCGAAGCGCATGAGCAATTGCGAGTGAAGGACTTGCCCAGGGTCCCTACGCGGCGGCTTGAGGTGGATTCGAACCCGCAACCCTCCGGCTGCAAGGCACCAAACATACCCCCTTGAGGTGGATTCGAACCCGCAATCATCATATAGGCGTACAGACATATAGGCATAAGTATTTATAGAAATACATACACATATACATAAATGCATAAATGCATACATACAATAATACACTTCATTGCATATATACAACCATGCATACCTTCTCCCCTATGTTCCTTTCTCACCTTGAGACTGTTCTTTTTGGCCGTGCTGGAGTTGGGAGCGCCTTTGAGTAGTTTTCTTGAAGGGGCGCTATATCTATGTTCGATATGAATGAATAAATGAATACCAGTGCCATCTTAACTTGTTCACTTGCATGGCCACATGCATTTAAATTCTGTTAAGGAAGGTGTTGTTGATTTTCTGTTGGAAGGAATTTCAGCAAGTGTCGACGAACAGCTCAATCCTTAAGACGCAACTGATTCACATCGGACGACTCATCGTCGACTTCAATCTCGAGCGAGGTTCGTCTTCTCTCTTTTTTCCCGGCTGTTTACATACTGACTCACTGACTCACTGGCTCAGTTACTCACTCGTTCACTCACTCACTCACTTTCTTATTCACTCATATTCATTCATTGACTCACTCATTGACTCACTCTCTCGCTCACTCTGTCGCTCACTCTCATATTCACTCATTGACTCACTCATTGACTCACTCTCTCGCTCACTCTGTCGCTCACTCTCATATTCACTCATTGACTCACTCATTGACTCACTCTCTCGCTCACTCTGTCGCTCACTCTCATATTCACTCATTGACTCACTCATTGACTCACTCTCTCGCTCACTCTGTCGCTCACTCTCATAATCATTCATTCGTTAACTCACTCATTGACTCCCACACCCTCTCATTGACGCTCGTATTCATTCATCAGTTCACTCACGCAATGACTCACTCTCTCACTCATACTCATATTCATTCATTCACTATCTCATCGACTTACTCTCTCTCTCTCTCACTCACTTTCTCACTCACTCTCGTATTCATTCACTCACTCACTCAATGACTCACTTACTCACACATTCAATCATTCACATTTGAGTTGTTTATCGTATAGTTGAGCCAGTTGCGAATTCTGTTGAGGTTTTTGCCGTTCACGTCAGGACAAGTATACCAGCGACTCGCGACTTCGCGACGGTGTTGTTTTGCTGTACAGTGTACACTGTATATGGCATTCGTTGTTGCTAAAAGCATGACCAACCAAAGGTTCACAGTTGGTGACACGCCGATTCATTCACTATGGTACCTACGAACGAGTTTAAGCGAGTGAAGTCGACGTATAATACGTATTCATTTGTGATAGGAAGGAGACGTTGGATATTTTAAAGATGAAAGCGACTATCATCATTGAAAATGTGTATAGACGATAGCGCTCTATCCGACTTGCAGTAGGATTTCTGCCGACAGAAAATAATTATTAGCGAGCTAGAGACCCCTACCCCCCCCGGTCTGGGGACGAGACTCGTGGCCGTCTGCAGAAGAAGTACCACAGATCTATGAACACACCGGATCAGGGCTGCAAACCGTCCAGGACTCGCCAGGACAGACCCGGAATCGACCTTGTGCATCCAGTGTCCAGTGTCCAGGATTGATTCCAAATTGCCCCGGAATTTTTGGTGCAAATATCCACTTCACCAAATGTTTTTCTTCGCTCGTGCCGGGCTCAGAAGCCGAGTACGTTACTGGGGTCTAATAAACGTTTTGTTCGTGAAGTTGATTCTAATCTGTCTGTCTGTCTGTCACTCTGTCTCTCTCTCTCTCTCTGTGTGTCTCTCTCTGTGTCTGTCTGTGTGTCTGTCTGTGTGTGTGTCTGTCTATGTCTCTTTCTCTCTCTCTCTCTCTCTCTCTCTCTCTCTCTCTCTCTCTCTCTCTATCTATATATATATATATATATATATATATATATATAGGCCACTTGTCTATTGCAGATTTGAAAACTGCAATTTTTAACGACTATTTTCACTAGACTGTAGATCTTACATTAGGCTGACGGAACATTCGTTACATTACATAAAGTGATGTGGACTGCAGGGTAAATTGATAATGGCATACCAAGTGACTATGCGGGCGTCCACGATTGGCAGAATCAAAAGTTGGCAGCCTTACACCGGAAACTGCAAGTACCGGTCGTGCATGTACTAGATTGTGCATTGGTGCTGGGTGTTGCCCTTCTTCTGGCCACAAGAATTGGGTTCATATCTGACCTTGTGCTCAAGGGCACAACAGTGCTTGCAATTGGGATGCTCCTTCTTGCGGGCGTTGCCTGCTTCTGTAAGTGCTCGGCCAAAGCGGAAGAACATGAAATCCACTGCGTGCTGGTCGGCAGAAAACTCAATGCTGTCCAAGGCTATCGATGAGATCAACAACGTAGACAGTTGTTCTTGAAGAGATTGAGAAATTCTAAGTCACAACGCACTAAGATCGCCAGAAGACCCAGGCAGTTGGAGGCATCCGCGGTGAAGGAACAAAGACCTGAGCTTATCAGTCGCGGATGCGAAGAAACCAGCCCCTCGTTAATCAAAAACGTCATTGCTGTTGTGGAATATTCATCGCCATGAGGTGTCTCTAGACAGGAGGACCCAGTCGGTACGTTCAGTGGCGTCTACCAATGCTGAGGTTTGGAGAGCGATCTCCATCGAACTTCAAAAGTGGGGGTTTAACGTACGTTTATGACATACACTGGAGAGTTGTTGATTTCCGATAATATAAGTCGGCCAGAGTGGGGGGTTGTTATCCCAATTCAGATGGGGGGATTAGACGCCACTCGATCCTTTAGCTCCACCACCTTACGGGAAAGCGGTTGGCCTTCTGTGGAGATGAATGTCGAATTCCTGTTTTCAACGATGTCATTTCGGAGGTAGTAATTTAAAGGTAGGATTGGCAAAATACAAATTCTAAGAGACACCTATATGGAAACCATCAAAACGGCAAATGTTGATTTCCTGCAGGGCATCGGTCTCCATGGAAGACTTCCTAGCCATGTCGCCTACGTCCTTCGATAGCAAGTATAAGACGTCTTTAGGGTAAAGGTCGCCTGACGGATGGGGGATTTCTGTATACCGCCCCTGTGTTTGGGGAAGATGCATGGTCGCCACCTTCCGCAGGCAGTGTGCCTCTTAAGGTTGGGTTGCTGACTATAATGTGAGCTGCTCCCTTGTAGACGCAGCCATCAATTCGAGATGCTGCTGCTGAGCGCGGAATGTATTTTTCACGCCAGAGATGAAAGGTTTTTGAACTGTAAGGTTTAGTTCTAAATTCTACCCACACCGCTTTTATATATACCAAAATCGTGCAGTTAGAGGTTAAGAAATTGTGGGACGAGGTGATGTGGCCTGGGATACCACGTTGCTCACAAAACGACAAATGACATTCCATTTGATAGTTGTACATAATTATGTATAAAGTACATAAATGCGCATATTGTATTGATATTATACATACATGTATGTGCATTGCCCATTTCCACGTGAATATGCACATCATATATATAACGTGTAATATAATATATCATGTATATGTATGTAAAAGAAGAAGTCTCCTATTAGCTAACCACGAGATGCAACCATGGGTATGAAGTGTTAGCGACGTAATTTTCTTAGCCTCGGCATCTAAGAGCGAATGGTCAGTCCTCTTCCTGACCGTCTGATCTTCCAACCAAGGGTGTACGACCAGTGTAGCTGTAGGGGCACAAGAGAAGCAGAAACTCGCAACAAAAATATCCCCTTGCGGCGATTTGAACCCCAAATCCTTTGGTTGACAGTCCAGCACGCTATCCACTAGACTATAACACACCTCATATATGTGTATATAATGTGTAAATATGTGTCTGAGCGTGCGTGTGTATGTGAGTGTGCGTGAGTGTGCGTGTATGTGTTTGTGTGCATACTAGAGGTCTGCGGGTAGAGCATTTTTGCTACCCGACCCGTACCCGCAACACAGGACTGCTACCCGTACCCGTACCCGACCCGTACTCGAAATGACTACCAAACCCGACCCGTACCCGCGGGTATACCCGTACCCGTACTGTACCCGCCACGTAATTAATAGGACTTCCCATAATTCCAGTCCCTACCAGTCCAATGGTCTTACAAAGCATGTTGTAGTGATAATAATAGTTTGACGATCACGGTGATGATCACAGTAATAATAATAATAATAATAATAATAATAATAATAATAATAATAATAATAATAATAATAATAATAATAATTTGTTTCGGGAGACCCGCAGGAGACAGCACGCCTCTTTCAGCGTATTTCAATTTGCACACAACGATTCAGCTTTTCGTTGCACGTTTACACATTTGACCGGTGAAAATGACCTTTAACTCCAGAACGACAAAACATTTCCGATAGTTTCTTAGAGCCTGAAGGATTACACTCACCTATGGCGATTAAAAAATAATAATAAAAATAACTTTTTTTCAGCCTGCCATAACACGGGAGTTTGGAACAAAATATCGCTATTTGAATAGTTTATTTCTCAGAGGGAATGGGGTGACAGACTTGGTGTTTCAACTATTCCTATTCTCAACTACTGTAACTGCATCAACCTGTTTTAAAGCAAACACGGCTGCTGAACTGCCAGGGTCGGCGTCAGCGACCTCTGACCCCGATTGTCGGGCCTGAAACTCGGATGAGATTAGATGATATGTAAAACACTACGATTGGATTGTGCTAATTGAAACAAGCCATTTTGTAACTTTAAATTGAGCATCTATAAATGAATGTCAAGCTCACTAAGGCGCACGACCATAGGTCAAAACAAGAATATGGTACTTAGACTGGATACCGCCATTATGATAAGTCTTTGAAGGTGCAAGACTCACAATTACATGTAACGCCAAAACTTCAGTTCGGTACGGGTAAAACCGGGTATACCCGTACCCGTAATGCTGCTACCCGTACCCGACCCGACCCGTAAAATGTCTACCCGACCCGTACCCGACCCGCGGGTACGGGTCGGGTACCGGTAAACCCGCGGGTACGGGTATACCCGCAGACCCCTAGTGCATATAGATGTGTTCAAATGAGACTGTTTTACTGTTTTCTTGCCCCCGTGCATGCATGCCATAGTGAGTCTTCATAGTCTAATAGACTGCTTACTGCTGCAGAGTCGTCTGCTTTGTTTATGTTCGAAGGCGACCGATGTTAACAGCCTACCGCCGCCGCCGCCGCCGTATATAGACTGGTGCCCGGCTCCCATGGCGGCGTCTATGGTCATTACGCAGCGCCTCAACATAATTTGTCAATGTATTGACAATACAGTAAATTACTGGCATATATACATAGTATACACACATACAAGCACACACATATACACGTATTATTTCCTGCACATCGCACACACAACTATATCCTATATGCATGTATAAACCTACCAGAATGCAATGTTTGTTTAATGCATATATAATATTTTAAATGTGTATAATGCGCAAAAACAAAAATGATATAAGACGCTCATAAGCCTAAAGATATATATAATATATATATATAGAGATGTTTCAAATATAAATATCTATAATGTTTGTCCTATAAGACGCATAATCTTTTGTAGTGGGTATACAGCCAGAGAGAGGCAAACACACAGACAGGCAGAGAGAGACAGAGAGAGACAGACGGTCAGAGACAGACGGTTCAAGAGAGATTTGGAGAAGTAGAGAGAAGGGGACAGCGGGACTAGGGTCTATGGGAAGCATATGGGTTCAGAGCTGGAAACTCCAGCTGCCCGACTAAGGAGTTGTAACGTAGATATATACCGTCGCCACGTACAGTTGCATGGTTCGCCCGAATAATGGTGGATCAGTCTCCCAACCATAGATGAATCTCGTAATTTTAAAATGTTTTATTGATAACGAATACCAACACTAACAACACTAACTCTGCTAACATGGTACACGGGTATCCCTAACTTAGCGGGACTTCAGTCCCTTCTGGGTTCCCGACTGTTTTCCTCAAAAGTTAATAAGATAATCATGTGATCTGTCTGTTTTAAATTTCCAAATTTATGATCGGTGATTAATGATTACTCTGGATCACTACTTGTAAACTATTCTCTGGAAACAATAAAAAGTTGATTGATTGATTGATTGATTGATTGATTGATTGATTGATTGATTGATTTGATTGATTGATTGATTGATTGATTGATTGATTGATTGATTGATTGATTGATTGATTGATTGATTGATTGATTGATTGATTGATTGATTGATTGATTGATTGATTGATTGATTGATTGATTGATTGATTGGACTGATTGATTGATTGATTGATTGATTGATTGATTGATTGATTGATTGATTGATTGATTGATTGATTGATTGATTGATTGATTGATTGATTTATTGATTGATTGATTGATTGATTGATTGATTGATTGATTGATTGATTGATTGATTGATTGATTGAACACAGTGCGACCCAGCAACGATTACTACTCTCAACATAACTCAGCCGCTTGTTCTAGTCGCGCAAGAGGTTTGTCCTTTGACCTATGCAGCTGGAACCTGTCCGTATAAGGTCACGTTCTTCGTAGATTATTCTTCCCCCAGAATTGCGTCTTCCCTTTACCATCTTTGTTAATTGTAACTCCAGCTTCCCCATTAGTCATCCCGCTATGATTATATTTACTCACTGATGGATTAAATCGTCGTATGGCTATAGCCTATATAATTTATATATAAGGTTATATATATATAGAATGACTATATATATATAGTGTATGTAGGCCTAATACATAATATCATGTAATATAATAATATTATCAGACCAAGTTGAAAGATATAGTAGGCATATAAATAGTAGATTAACTTTGTCCTTTGAGTTATACAGCTGGCTTATTATATCCGTGACTCATATACATGTATAATGTATATATATAAGTCATGCATGTCATCTGCCATTTATTTGCCTTGTTATAGGTCCACATACATAATAAATATAAATATATAAATAACATAATATATATAGAGATATATATAATATATGGGTCACCGACATAAGCCTCAATTTATATGTAGGCCTATATTTCTTGGAGAGATCCGCCGCTGAGATACATTATTTTAACGAGGAGTATTTCAAAGCTACCCTTCTCTCTTCCGCGTTGTGTAGTGTAGCCACCAGCTTATACAGCTGTTGATTACTATTTCTCACAACGTTCCTCAGTCGCTTGCAGCCATTTTTGCTCCGGTTCAACGAGTCAAATCTCGCCGCCAGAAGATCGCAGGTGGGAATGACTATATGCCTGTCGAGAGCATAGATTGCATTTGCGAAACTGTTTCGGAATACAGCAATCTACGATCTCGTCGCCATGCTTGAGTACTACACGAGCGCGGAAACATTCCACCTATTGCCAGAAGGAGTCTGAATACTGAACCGGTTTACAGACATAGCCAGACGACCTTTGAAGCTATAAGATCGGAAGACCATGAGAATCTATCACCGTCAGATCAAGAAAACGATTGACTCTCATAGTCGATGACTTATTTACCGAAATGCTTCGTCAAAAAAGTCGACAAGATGTACGAGTTCAGTCATATGAGCTACCGGCTTTTGTAATTTCTCAAGAGATCCAACCATACCGATACTATCCCAAACGGTGATCACGAGGTCATCAGTAATGCGTCATAAAAATCCTGTGGCCTCGGCCCACTACTTACCACGATCCTCAAGAAAAGGCGCTGGGCAATGACTTCATCACAAGTCGCATTGATTATAATTGTAGCAGGGTGTTTTCCGTCTGGCGTAGATGCGTAACACCTAACTTAGACTACACTGCTTTACTCCTAGGCCTAATCACCGATAAGCGGATGTGCGACCACATCGCTGAAACTCTGCCTAACGACCTCCATAAGCTTCCTATTAGTTACCGTTTAAAGTACAAGACGAGGTCATCTATATAGTTGCCTTCATCATTTGGCCAGAAATTACTTCCTCGTATCTCTTCATTCCACAACCCGTGTCATTTGCCGTAAGTTCGACAACTCGAGGAGATCACATTCCGGATTCCAGAAACGAGAAGCAGACGATATGGCTGAGAAAGTATCGCTGTTACTGTCTGGAACACAGGGTACTGTGTCTGGCATCGTCAAACAACAACAGTCGATCGATTTTGAAGTAATGGACTTACATTATGTCCGTTGAAGCGTATCCACGGGACTGAGCGAGTTCGTGACAACGCAGACTGTGAGGACCGTGAAACTAAAATGCTTATATATAACAATAATAATAGTAGCAGAAGCAGTATACGAGTAAAGGTAGTAGTAGTAGCAGTAGTAGCAGTAGCAGTGGTGATGGTGGTGGTGGTGGTGGCTGTGGCAGTGGCAGTAGCAGTAGCAGTAGCAATTGTAATAGTAGTGTAATAATAATAATGCTAATTATTATTATTAGTCGATTTATAAAGCGCAAGATAATTTAACTAAATACACCGCAAATGCGTTTAAGCAGCTGATAATAAGATGACGACATAACCAAAAAAGAGTCTTCAACATCCTTCGAAAAGTTCAGTTTTTAGATGTTTCTTGAAGACAGCGAGGGCTGTAGAATTTCTAATGTCCGTAGGAAGATTGTTCCATATTCGAGGGGTTTATTAATAATTAATAATTATATTAATTATTATCAGACACAGTACCCTGTGTTCCAGACAGTAACAATAAATAATATATATAGAGGCCTAGAGAGAGAGAGAGAGAGAGAGAGAGACAGACAGACAGACAGACAGACAGACAGACAGACAGACAGACAATAATACACACAAAAAGTATCCTCAGTATCCAAAAGAGCACCAGGGAGAGCATTCCATACAGTTGGGACAGACACGGCGAATGTCCTTGCTCTAGACCTGCTGGCTTTCCCCGTCCACACCGGGTTGTAATTTGCTGTAAATTCTCATCCCGTAACCGATGATGCCAGCACACAATCATCTGCCAGGTATGGAGGAGGAAGTCCGTGCAGACATTGAGGAAGTCCGTGCAGACATTGAGGAAGTCCGTGCAGACATTGAGGAAGTCCGTGCAGACATTGAGGAAGTCCGTGCAGACATTGAGGAAGTCCGTGCAGACATTGAGGAAGTCCGTGCAAACATTAGCAAACTAGCGTGGCCAATTTTAAACCATCCTTTTGCATATTGGTAGCCAGTGTAGAATTTTGATAATGGGAGTAATGCAATAGGATCCTGAGTGGCCGAGTGGGTTGGTGCCCGCTCGCCTCGCCGGCGCCCCGGGTTCGCTTCCCGGTCGGGTCGGATTATCAGAGATTAATTTCTCGGATCTTTACTGCGGGTGGCTCGGTCGCATTATAAACGTGGAGTACAATACAACACACAATACAACACATCACAATACAACTGGGGCGCGGTGGTGTAGGGGTATGTTCGGTGCCTTGCAGCTGGAGGGTTGCGGGTTCGAATCCACCTCAAAGTCGCCGCATAGGGACCCTGGGCAAGTCCTTCACTCGCAATTGCTCATGCGCTTCGGCGTGAAACTCCGATTCAGCGTTCGCGCAGTAGTCGGGAGCGCTCTGAATGGGAAATCTGGTAGGGGCGCTATAACAAGTGTTCAAATACAATACAATACAATAGAATCTCCGTACCAGACATGAATCTAGCTGTTGCATTCTGCACACTTAGAAGTTTCTTCAGAAGCCCCTCCTGCACGCCAAACAGTAGGCTGTTGCAGTTGTCAAGGCAACTGCTTGTGAAGGCGTGTGGCAGTCCTTCTATTTGGACAACTGCACACAGCAGAACAGATGTACAGACATACAGGCAAACAGAAGCATAAATGCAGTGACCAACTGACACATAATTAGACAGACAAACAGACAGACATACAGACAAACACGCATTTATAAAATAGTTAAAATCCGGCTTATGATTACAGTTGGTTTATGAATATAGTTGGTTGGACTGCATGCAGGAAAAAAGTAAGATATATGAAACGTTTCGATACTAGTATAATAGAATCGGATATTATAGTGCACCATAAATCAAGCATTCCCATTTAGAAGCGATGTATAACACCGCGGCTGATATTGTCGTTCGACGTCTCTCTCTGTCTCTTTCTCTTTCTCACTTTCTCGCTTTCTCTGTCTCTGTTTCTATGTCTCTATCTGGCTGTCTGTCTGTCTGTCTGTCCGTCTGTCTGTCTGTCTCTCTCTAGGCCTCTATATATATATATATATATATATATATATATATATATATATATATATATATATATATATATATATATATATATATCGCTCTGTCTCTGTCTCCTGTCTGTCTGTCTGTCTCTCTTTCTCTCTTGCTTTGTCTCTGTCTCTCCGTCTCTGTCTGTTTGTCTGCCTCTCTCTTTCTGTAACAATATATATATATATATATGTATGTAAAATATATATATATAATGTGTATATATATATGTGTGTGGTGCTCGTGTTTGTGTGTTTGTACTGCGAATGTGTTTCTAAAAGTCTGTCAATATGTTCGTTCACTAATGATCATTGGTATGATGATGGATGACAACACTTGATGGTTATAATAATGACGATAATAATACAAATAATAATAACAATAAACAGCTATCATTTATCTCGGGTAACAAATAATAAATAAAAATAATAATTAGTTATAATAATAATATAATAACATAATAATTTTCAGCATGATATTTTCTATGTTGAGTGAAAATGATAGCTTTGATCACTAATAAAAGTCATTGTTATTATTATGCATGTATAAAGTATTCTTATTGTTGTTATGACCGTCATCACTTGTGATAATGACTGTGATTTTGTAACGATTGCTTTTGTTGCAACTGTTGTTGTTACTTAAGCTGTCGCATACGTGGCGTTGTTGATCAAAGCTGCTGTCCGAACATTGAGCAACCAGCAGACAAGGTCTCTTTAGGAAAATATTTCCTCTACCTTATCTGCGATGATGAATAGTTGGCTTGATGCCAGATGTAGATTATGGTCCCTAGATGTGTTTTTCTGCCGGCAGATGGCGTCTTTCCATTGTGGTCACAACGACCTTTCCTTCCTTTGCCAGCGTGCAAGGTTCGATTCCCGATAAAATATCCTTAATTGGTCACTTCAACCCATAAGACGGTTTCTTCCTTCCGTCCATCTGTCTGTACATCAATCCACTTAGCCATAATTATCCACATCGTCATTCAATCAAATCCATCCTCTAGTTTTCTTTCATTCAATCACAACAGCTGCACATATGAATGACAAGACAGCTTTTGTCCACCGTCCAGTATGGGAATTGTAAAAATAACTGGGGAGGGGGTTAGGCGTTGATTTATATGCAGTTTGGGTGTGAAATGTAGACTTTACTATGGGAGCCTAAGAAAGACTAGGGGGGTTGAACCCCTAACCCCCCCGGCAATTCTCACCCTGCCACTGCCTATTTTAGAAGGTACAGTCTTCTATAGCTGCTAATTAGTTCCTGCTTCGAGACAACGGGCCAGCTCCTAGTTCCGCGGCTCGCTTGACTGCTAAGCAGCGCCGAGTTGCAGGTTGCAGGCCCATCCATCCATCTGGAATGACCTACTCATCGCTTGCTACCTTTGACCAATCAAACTGGGTTTTATAAATCACTCAAGTCTTTTTACTTTTGCCGTGGCTGGGCTGGGAGCGCTCCTGAGTAGATTTCTTGAAGGGGCGCTGTATAAATCTCCAGAATGAATGAATGAATGCTTGACCCGTCGAAAACTGAATATTTTCCGAAAGGGCCCTGCAGAGCTGAAAAAGTGTCATGGTGTGAATTGTTCGAACAGGTTGACTTACTTATTGAGTTGGCTGAGTCTAAGTTAGGTCCTAGCTTTAACTCCACTATGTTTCCGAACGACTGTGTCAATGATATTTGTGAATAGTCTAACATGCGTATTTATGACTCGCACAGAATTCAGCATCATGCCTTTATGTCTGATATCTCTGGCGAATGCATTGGTCTCCAGGCGGATTGATAACTGTAGCTCACTAAAATTACTGGTATTACAAAGACAATTTGCATGAACTTCAAATAATTGAAAATCTTCGGCTTGAATCATAACAAATACGTTGAAATATGTAATCCCGGTACTCTGCAGATAATTGCATTGGCTTCCTGTGCAGCAATGAATCTCTGTCACATTCGGACCAACGATTTATAAATCTTTAAATGGTAGCTGACCACGGTTTGTATACAGTCATTACTTATTCTTCCTTGCTATCTGAAGACGCTGAAGAATGACAGTGTATGTTTTTCCTCCCAGACGCAGTGGCATCCTGTCTAGCCAGCAAATATACTCTGGACTGCTTAGCTGCCCTTCGCTTCCTATACATGTACGTGGCAGAGTGAGCACGCTGTGAGACTTACGAACGAGGCTGTGAGACGAAACTTTCGTGAATAAACAATGTCCATCGGCGTTGCGGCTGTCAGGCCTCTGATCGCTAGTCTCTAAATTATGATGGATGCTCCGAGATATAAATGAGTCTGACTGCTCTGTCAAGTTGCAGCTTGCTGCACGAGTTTTGTACAGAATAAGTGACTGAAAACAACGACCCTATTTAGAAGTATTGTTTGAAGGTCATCACTAACCCTGACTAACGCAGCTTTAGAGCTTTTTTCTAGCTGACATTCTTGAGGAAATTATCCAGAAAAGCTATAAAAAAACAGCGGCAGAAGTAGATCAGTTGGTGAAAACAAGCATTGCTAAGTTGCTGTCGAGTACGGTGTACCTCTGAGAACAGTACACTGGAGTGATGATAGTCAAGAACAGTACACTGCAGTTACGATCTTCAAGAACAGTAAACTGGAGTTATTATATTCAAGAACAGTACACTGGTGTGATGATAGTCAGGAACAGTAAACTGGAGTTATTACATTCCAGAACAGTACACTGGAGTTATGATATTGAAGAGCTGTCAAGAAAAGTCGAAGACTTCGATGCAACTGTTGTTGTTCGGTTCCCTGAGTGAGATTGCAAACACTAGGAGCGCAGATTTCCAGAAGTTGAGTTGGTCGAATGGGTGTCGTCTAGAGGTCTGCGGGTAGACCATTTTTGCTACCCGACCCGTACCCGTAACACAGAACCGTGACCCGTACCCGTACCCGACCCGTACTCAAAATTACTACCCGACCCTACCCGTACCCGCGGGTATACCCGTACCCGTAAAATACCCGTCACGTCATTATCACGCCTTCCCATAGCCTCTGTTTCTGCCTGGCCAATAGGCTTACAACTCAGCATGTAGAAGTAGTAGTAGTAGTAGTAGTAGTAGTAGTAATAGTAGTAGTAATAATAATAATAATAAATAGGATAATGATGATTATGATGATAGTAGTGGTAGTAGTAGTGGTAGTGGTAGTTGTTGCTACTGTTGTTGCTGTTGTAGTTGTTGCAGTTGTTGTTGTGGTAATAGTAGTAGTAGTAGCAGTAGCAGTAGTAGTAGTAGTAGTTGTTGTAGTAGTAGTAGTAGTAGTCCTATTAGTAGTAGTAGTAGTAGTAGTAGTAGTAGTAGTAGCAGCAGCAGCAGCAGCAGTTATTGTAGTAATAATAAGTCATTAGTCAATTTATAAAACTTGTCACATGCAACTCAGTGTTGTGCTGTCTCAATTGCATTGTACATTTTATATCCGTGGTCTATATACTGTCACCTAGAGCAATAAAAAACTGTTAATAGTACGTTGCAGACCAGGTCAGGTCCATTGCGCGCCTACATTCTATATTATATGTAACGGTGACATTGTAACCCTAAAACTTTACGTCGGTACGGGTAAAACCGGGTATACCCGTACCCGTGATGACCCTACCCGTACCCGACCCGACCCGTGAAACGCGTACCCGACCCGTACCCGACCCGCGGGTACGGGTCGGGTACGGGTAAACCCGCGGGTACGGGTATACCGCAGCGTGGAGTGTTGGGTTAGGGTGGGGATGTTGGGTGTGGAAGAAGGTGGGGTTAGGCAGTATCGGTGAAATCTCGATGGCGACGTTATTCGACATATTTCACGGGCATCCGAGTTTCCCCTCCCCAATTGTATCAACCACTGGACCAGCAGAACACGAGTGCCTCTAGCGGCCGTGAGAAAAAACAGGCGTTCTTGCTATTAAATAAGTCGAGCCCCTAGCGGCCTTAGGAATGGCCGACTCGGGCCCTTTGGCAGTTGATACGACGAGGTTGTTCTGGACAGCATATAGCTATACATTAGATAATAATCCGAGCAGAGGATGGTGTGCAAGCCAGCGGCTTAGTGTATCGATGCAGCAAGTGTGAGGATGGAAAATTGCGTATGCGCCAAGTCAGGCATACTGTGCTGAGTAATTTGGACCAAACATTGAACCGCCAGCTTGATAATTTTTCTCCACAATATTGCAGTTTTAAAGGGCAAACACTCGTGTGGCTAGAGGCGATTAGAGGTCGCGTCCATCGCTTTTTACCTAATAAACAATTACGGATGACATTAGACACCTGTTAAAATGGATACTTTCAGACACCTTTAGAAACAAATGCTTTCCGATAATTGTAAACATCATTTGCTACTACTTCCACAACAACAACAACAACAACAACAACAACAATAACAACCTCAACAACAACAACAACTACTACTACTGATACTACTACTATTTCTACTACTACTACTACCACCACCACCACCACAGCCAGCACTGATACTGATAGTAGCAGTAGGAGCAATGGTAGTAGTAGTAGTAGTAGTAGTAGTAGTAGTAATAGTAGTAGTAGTAGTAGTAGTAGTAGTAGTAGTAGTAGTGGTAGTGGTAGTAGTAGTAGTAGTAGTAGTAGTGGTAGTAGTAGTAGTGGTAGTGGTAGTAGTGAGTAGTGGTGGTGGTGGTGGTGGTGGTGGTGGTGAGTGGTGGTGGCAGCAGTAGCAGTAGTGGTAGCAGCAGTGGTGGCAGTGGCAGTGGTGGTAGCAGTGGTAGTGGTGGTGTAGTGGTAGTGGTAGTGGTAGTGGTGGTAGTGGTAGTAGTAGTAGTGGTAGTAGCAGTGGTGGTGAGTAGTGGTGGTGGTAGTGGTAGTGGTGGTAGTAGTGGTGTAGTGGTAGTGGTAGTAGTGGTAGTAGTAGTAGTAGTAGTAGTAGTAGTAGTAGTAGTAGTAGTAGTAGTAGTAGTAGTAGTAGTAGTAGTAGTAGTAGTAGTAGTAGTAGTAGTAGTAGTAGTAGTAGTAGTAGTAGTAGAAGTTGTTGTTGTTGTTGTTGCTGTTGTTGCTGTTGTTGTTGTTGTTGGTGGTGGTGCTGTTGTTGTTGTTGTTGTTGTTGTTGTTGCAGCAGCAGCAGCAGCAGTAGTTGTAGTAAAACTAATAACCCTTAAGATATGACATAATGCCTGGTAGAATTGGGCAATTTTCTCGATTTTAAGGAACTTTATTTGCATTTCCGAAATCTCTGCAAAATCTGATAAATTTCCCTGAATACATCCGGATACGATATGCATTTAGTCCCATGCATACGAATTCGTTAAAATCTGGTCTGATGTGTTGTCATAATTATCATAAAGGATGTTTATTGATGGCAATTTATGTGACATCACATGATCTGTTGGTCGTTCCTTGGTTTAGTTTTTATTTCTTTTTGACGCAGCAATTCTCCTGTCGTAAGCCTCTGCCATTCATCTGCGCCTTCTCCTCCTCCTTCTCCTCCTCCTCTTCATGTTCTCCTTCGTCCTTCTGTTCATTCCTCTCCACCTTCTCCTCCTGGTCGTCATCTTCCTCCCTCTTCCATCAATCTTCCTCCTATGTCCTCAAATTCCTCTTTCTCCTCCTCGTGTCCCTTTCCTATGCTTCTTCCTCCCCCTCTCGTTTCTTTCCTGCAGCTCTGAGAAAGACATCAGCGCCAAATCCCCGGCATTGTCTTCCAATTAAAACCAACTCATTCGTATGCAGCCCGCATTGTGTTGCATCGATACAAATCGTACAAGTATATGTAATAAATATATTCAGTAATATATGATATATACGCTAGAATGCTAGAAGGGAAAAGACTGAAGCTGATGTCT
Source organism: Aporrectodea caliginosa (assembly GCA_020284085.1). Classification (NCBI taxonomy): domain Eukaryota; kingdom Metazoa; phylum Annelida; class Clitellata; order Crassiclitellata; family Lumbricidae; genus Aporrectodea; species Aporrectodea caliginosa. Next base: position 514,058 of record JACEVL010001058.1, read on the forward strand.
TAGAATAAACGTAACCTAAACGCTGGACAGACATCAGTGGCTCAGTTATACCAGACAATTTGTTTGGATTGGGTCAATCGGTTAAGTGCTTAGAAACGGTAGACACTACAACTTAGTCATAAAGACGTAATTCGTTTAGTCATAAGGCATGGCCTTGTACTGTGCCTGGGAACTAGACATTTTGTGCGACTGTCACAAATGCCGCACTCTGTGACAGTCATTAGCCACAACAATTTGTAAATGATCTATGTAGAATCGTAGATGCTTGCAATAAAGCCTTTTAATTAAGCAAATTAAAAGAGACGCTGCCCACGTTAGTCTAATTTCCAGTGCTTCCCAAAATGGTGATCAGCGTACTGGTGCCGAAAACTGCCGATCCGCGAGTCCTCAGTTGCTGGTCCGCAAAGTTAGTCAAGAAACTGGTCAAATTGTCTCGGAATCAAGAAATGGCTATTATATTTTTAAAAGTCATAACAAAAACCACTTATTACTCTAGCATTTAAAGGGCAATAGAGTCACAGAATTGGCCAAACATGCATTCAAATCAATTTTAATAGGTATTTGAGGAATTTAGGTGATCGAAAACGAACAATTTAAGTAATTAATCAATTTGGCACCGGTCCTCCTGCAGTGGGAAAATTCCTGCCGGTCCGTGGTCTTGAAAAGTTAACTCCTGCCGGTCCTTGACCCTGAAAAGTTTGGGAGACGCTGATCAAAACGATGTTGAAATGAACAAACGTTCACACGTTCATTAATAAGAAACAGTTGCCAGATAACTAGTAGAGTTAATTAAGTAAGTATATCCTTTATTATACCAATTGCTACCCGCATTTTGGTTTACAAGAGAATCACATTTATGTGTTGGGCGAACTTAACATAAAAGTTTTAGTGTGCCATCTATCCTCGGCATTAAGCGCATGCGTAAATCATCCGTAATATAAATGTTTTGCGTGCCAAACTGTCCGCTTGTGGTATTACCCTATTGTGAGCTCTTGGGCGTGCGTGCTTTCTCAGGCACGCAGAGTCCAACCATTGCATTCCCATCCACAGTTGACAGATGGTTCCAGGTTCGTAGTTCAGGAAAGGCATCAATTATTTGACCATGCATCACGACCATGCACTGTGGATGCAGTGAACGAAACAGTTTGCGCGACTATCACGTATAGACTGTGCTATACACTGAGTGACTGCTTTAAAGTTCGCAGCATTTGTAATTGTAGACCAAATCGTATCCAGAATATAAGTACACTCAATCAGGTAGGCAGCTTATGGTTGATATGCAATTTGAAAAAGTAGGTCTTAGGCTAATATTGTGAACGAAATGACATAAACGACTGAGCAGATACAGGGAGCAGAACGGACAGATACAGGGAGCAGAACGGACAGATACAGGGAGCAGAACGGACAGATACAGGGAGCAGAACGGACAGATACAGGGAGCAGAACGGACAGATACAGGGAGCAAAACGGACAGGTATAGGAAGAGAGTTCAGAATCTTGGTCCAACAACAGAAAAAGATCGGTCACCATGGCAAGAACCGTTCTATAGTTTGAGCGAAATATGAAGACATCAAGATAATCAGATGACCTATAGTTGACTAAGGATAAGTCTGGGGTATAACGACTGATTTTAATGAGCGTTGTGGTGGGCCATAAGTTTGATTTTTAATAAACTATAAGCCCCTATTTGAAACAAATGCTTTGCTGAATAGGAAGCCAATGCCAAAATTGTGTGACTTCAAACTTTGCAAAGGCAGTAATATTAGAATCTAGTTCATGCCGACATCTCTCGCCTGTCATGGCCACAGTGACTAATGTCGATTTCACTTTAATATTATTCATTTCTGTAGATGCAATGTAATGTATGTTACGTAAGTCATCGAAATTTCTCAGCGCCTCACTAAAACCGCGTCAGAGAGAGAGAGAGAGAGAGAGAGAGAGAGAGAGAGAGAGAGAGAGAGAGAGAGAGAGAGAGAGAGAGAGAGAGAGAGAGAGAGAGACAGAGAGAGAGAGACAGAGAGAGACAGAGAGAGAGAGAGAGAGACAGAGAGACAGACAGACAGACAGACAGACAGACAGACAGACACAGAGACAGACACAGAGAGAGAGAGAGAGAGAGAGAGAGCAGCTTAATATTTACCTTCTGAAGTCCGCAAATCCAGGTTGTATGGTCTACGTCGATACCAGGTCAGAATCCGGATGAGGTCAAGCCGAGGAGACGGCATGGTGCTGTGGAGATAAAATTACGATAACATTATTATTATATACTTATTTATACAAGAGCTATATAAAAATTATTTAGGCCTGAATATCATCAACATCAGTTCCTGACGCCAGCCATGTGGCAACGATGGGTATACGAACAAGCAATCTCCGATGTTCTCGGTCATTTGTCATGTCAAGTATTCTCCTCAATGTTAATCCAGGGTTGTTTAAGTCCTCATTTATATTGTCCATCTAGCGCAGTAGTCTTCGTCTGCCTTTGATTCTCTCTCCTTCGAATCCTGCTTGGCATGCATTGTATGGAATTCTCCCCATTGCGCATGTCCAAGCCATCGCTGCAAAACTTTGCCTAGCATGGTTGTTTGGTTACATAGTAATTGCCTTATGTCATCATTTCTCATTTTCTGTAGTCTTGAAATCCCTGCAAATGCAGTTTTCCGCAACCGACTCATTTCTGCTGGCAGAATTCTTTTCTCATCCTGCTCTCGCATTGTCCAGCATTCTGATCCGTTTTATAGTAAGATGGGTTGTATCATCGTCTCGTATATTTTTGTCTTGGTTTTCTTTGCTATTCCTCTGCTTCTCCATATATCCTGCTAATTTTTCCGAATGCTTGTGAGGTGCATACAATCCCCCTTGTGTATATTTTTCACTGCTGCCATCTGCAGCTATTAGTCCTGCAAGATATAGATGAATTATTGTTCTACTTGATCAATAGCTTTTCCTTGATTGCTGATAATTGTTGGTGTCTCCTTGGTTTTTTTCACCAACCATTGTTCTAGTTGTCTTGCGTTGATCATTAGGCCGCATATTCTACATGGTTTAATCAATTTGTGTCCTAATTATTCTATCCGATTCTAGTGAATATATGTCAATGTATATAAACTATGTAGGTAATAGAAGAATATATATACGTACATGTACGTATGCCCTCGTAGTGCATATATATATATATGTATCATGGAGATTTTATGACATATGTATTGTATGAAGGAATGAATGAATGTATACTGTCAAAATTTCTGCCCTTAACCCTCGGGCTACCAGGGGGGGGGGGTGGTTGCCAACCCCCCTAGGTTTTTTTCATCTCAAACTTTTTCGTATGGAATAAAAATTTGACCTTTTAGGTACCTGTAGGGGTTCATTTACACACGTTTTGAGGTAAAATGTGAGATGATATCTCACACCGTTCAAAAGTTATACCCAATATACCTGAGGTACCAGAGGGGGGTGGATACCACACCCCTAGATTTTCGACTATATCTTATCCGTCATTTAATATTAAGAGACACAAATTATACCATTCTATAGAGGGAATGTGGGGCTACATTTCTATGGTCACTGAGTTGACCTGAGACAACTTCTAAAGTGCTCAAAATAAATAATAATACGTGTAATATGCGTGAAAAATGGCTGAATGGAAGCACTCCCCTTAGTTTTTTGTCTGTAGCGTATTCATTTGTCTTCCTGGAAGATAAACAAAGATAGGCCTACCATTCTTTAGAGGGAATGAAGGGCTTCATTTGCATACCTACATCTTTGTCTTTTGAATACCGGAAGTGATCAAAATAAATAATAATACGCGTAATCCATGTGAAAATGGCTGAATACAGCATTACAACGTAAACCGATATATATGTATGGATATATATGTATGGATGTACATTTATACTATATAAACATGTGTAGGGATGATTGTGTGTATCTTTTATACATAGATTAGTTTCAAAACACACATAATCTTATATTTGTTTATCTAAAAAAGTACAAAATGTACGCAATAATATAAAATATTGCTAATTAATGGGTTCCGTTGTTAAAAGTGATGTAATTTCGAGGTGCATTCACATAATGTACAACCAAATATACCATTCTGTGCAGAAATGAATGCTGAATCCATTGCTATATTACAAGTTATGATATGTGAAACCAAACACGAAATCCAGGGGGTGGTAACCACCCCCCCCCCCTTTGTAGCCGATGTCACAAAAAAGCTTGGTATCCCTAGGGTTAATGACACTTGACATTGTAGGCAACCGCAGAGAGTACCTCTTGTTAGTTTTTTTCATAAGTGGCGCTAAATAAATTTCCAGTTTATATTGTAGATTATGCAGAAACACAGTTATTATATAATTATCTACCTAATATGTTATTAGTAGATACATGTGTTTACATTTATTATATATCGAAGTAGATAAAATACATACTGCTTAGAATGTACAGAACTATATATATATATATATATATATATATATATATTATTTATTTATTTATGAATGTATGTTATAATTATAGATATATTTACGTAGCTAGATGCTAAAAGATAATATGAAAAGTTATACCAATAGCTACATAAGTATGTGCTTGTATCTGTATGTACATGCTTCCGTATAATATATGTGCGCGCGTGACTGTGCCCGTGTGTGTATGTGTAATTGTATTATACGGAAGCAGCGAAGGGCCATCAAGTGAGTTCAGTTGATGTCTGTCGGATGACTTTATTGTCGTTGCGCGGTTTCGATTGTAGCCATGGGACGAATTTCTGTTGATCGCAATGCTCCCTAATTAAGTGGAAAAGCGAATCGCCCTTGGAGCGAATTAAGGGAGGAAAAGAGAGAGACGGAGGAAGGGGTAAGTTATATGACTGAAGCCAAAGAGGTTGCAGATGAAATTAGGTCATTCCAGTGCAGCTTTATATGAAGCTTTTTCATGGGCGCCGGAATATTGTTGCAAGGGGGGGATCAGAACCATGTAGTCCACAAGTCTTTTTGGAAGGAAGCAGAAGTCCTAATGGCTTTCCCATATTTCGATATGAGACCCACAAGGGGCCATATGGGAATATGAGCTAATGGTTCTAGGCATAGGCCTACTTTTGAGGAGGGTACGGATTTGAAGAAATATTTGTATAATAGCTGAAAATCATTACTGTAACATAATAAAAGAAGACAATAATAAGCTTGACACTGTCCAGCTAATAACCCGACCAAGTCCACTGGTGGAGCACATGACCTCCGGAAGTAACTTTCCAAACACCGTCCAAATCACTAAAAAAACAACGATGAAAGAGAGAAATCACCCCAAGTACAAAGTACTAAGTCACATTAAAAGTCAGAATTAACGAAAATTATCGTGCAAATTACAGTTTGGCCAACTAATTGATCAAAATGACACCTATAGCAATTTGCGACCATTTTGACCACATGCGTGGACTGCAATCGTAAGGTATTGCAATTGTAAGATATTGCAATTGTAAGATGTTGCAATAGTAAGGTATTGCAATGTGTGTTGTAATGTATTTTGTATTGCATTGCATTGTATTAATTTGTACTGTAATAAATCGATCTGTTACAATGCCTTGTATTGCATTACATTGTATTATAGTAGTCGTGTATTGTATCATACAATACTGAATTGCAAGAGGAGTTCTCGGACTGATAAATCCACGGGAACAGAAAACTTTTATAGCGCCAATACAGCGATGCATATGACATCGATGGAATGTCGCAAAAACCCACAATCCACAATGACAGTCAATTGAAAAATGACTAATTGAGATAAAAGATATCCAGCGACACCGAAAACAAATCATAGATCGGAAGACAAAAGAGGCATCGAATTCATCATCATCATCATCAGTTCATGACGTCAACCATTTGGCGGCGATGGGTACGAGAAACGATCTCTATTGTCCTCGGTCATTTGTCAAGTAAATTGCTCTTCTTATAATGTTAGTACACATCCTCATTTATATTGTCTTGGTCTGCCTTTGTTTCTCTTAATTAGCGAGCAATAACCTTGCTTTAGCATCCTCTAAGCTGCGATGGGTCCATGGTGTGGATCTGTAGTTTTATGGACAGTCCAAGTGCACTGATGGCCAAGACGTGCATTTATACAGCGCTGTGTGTTGTGAATCTTTTTCTTCGGTGTATTGATCTTTTTGTGGCGACGATTAGTTATCGAATATGACTGGTCAGCTGAGCATGACTCTCTCTGTCTCTGTCTCTCTGCCTCTCTGTCTCTGTCTGTCTTTGTCTGTCTCTGTCTGTCTCTGTCTCTCTGTCTATCTCTGTCTCTCTCTGTATCTCTCTCTGTCTCTGTCTCTCTTTGTCTCTCTCTGTCTCTCTGTCCGTCTCTGTCTCTGTCTGTCTCTCTCAACTTCTAGCTTTCTGTCTTTCCATTTCCACTGGGTATAACACTGCCTCTCTCTCTATGTCTTTATGTCTCTCTGTCTCTCTGTCTCTGTCTCTCTGTCTCTCTGTCTCTGTCTCTGTCTCTCTCTCCTATCGACGTCTTCGACTGTTTATCTGTAGGACCTAGCTTAACCTGCATCTGTCTTAGTGTTTGGTTCTCTAATTGTCTCTGTATGGCGATACTGTACTTTCTTTGTCCTCTGTCTCTGTCTTTGTGCCTCTGTCTCTGTCTCTATGTCTGTCTCTGTCTTTGTCTCTTTCTTATACTGTTTGTCCTTTTCGTACTCTGTCTGTGTGCATGCGTCTGTGTGCCTGTGTCTGTCTGTCTCTCTGTATCTCTGCCTCCTTCTCTGTCGCTGCTGCTTCAAATTCTTACAGCGACCTAATCTATTGCTTTCTGCGTCCTCCTGTTGCCTAACGGAAAACTACGTAATAAACTTACCAGCTCATAGCTTCTTTCTTCCTGTTTCTTCCACTCTCTTTCTCTCTGTCTTTGACTCACTGTTACACTCACTTGTGATGTCTGCGTATCTGCGTATGTCTCTCTCTCCTCTGTCTGCGTCATTCAGAGTCTGTTTATCAAGTCTGTATTTTCTGTCTATCTTTCTGTCCGTCTGTCTGACCGTTTGTGTGTCTGTCTATCCTTCTGTCCGTCCGTCCGTCTGTCTATCCGTCTGTCTGACCGTTTGTGTGTCTGTCTATCCTTCTGTCCGTCCGTCCGTCTGTCTATCCGTCTGTCTGACCGTTTGTGTGTCTGTCTATCGTTCTGTCTGTCCGTCTGTCTGTCTATCCGTCTGTCTGACCGTTTGTGTGTCTGACCACCTTTCTGTCTGACCGTCTGTCTGTCTATCCTTCTGTCCGTCCGTCTGTCTGTATGCCTGCCTGTATGTCTGCCTGTATGCCTGTATATTGGCGTCGATTGCCTTGGCAGTCGAGATAGGATGTCCCCAAAGACTGTCGCTCTCTTCCTATACAGTCCAACGTTCAGGCCAATTGACAGCGAACCGTTCCCCGCCTCAGCCTCCGTTTCGCATTCTTATGAAGCCACCGGGAAAACGCATAAACCGCACAGAGTCCAGTAAGTTGCATAAAGGTGATGTATGCTACGGTATTGAGTGAACGATTATATATGTTAATTGACTGGCAGTAAAACACCAATGTTGTGGTCTAAGGTAAGAGGCTATGTAGATAAGAGAAGGCTATGTAAAATAGGGCAAGATAAAGTATGGTAATGTTAGGTTAGGTATGGTATCATCATAAGGTAAGGTAAAGTACGTTGGGGGTAATTTTAGATAATATCAAGTAAGGTATTGTAAATGAAGTATCACATGTTAGGCACCATAAAGTAAGATCAGATAAGGTATGACTGAATTAGATGATGTAAGGTAAAGTTAACTATGGCAATATCGGATAATATGAAATAAAGTTAGGCAAAATAAGATATTACAGACTTTCGTGGCCGCTTCATCTCTTTAACACATTCATGAGTATCAGTCTCACTTCTCAAAGGGAATCAGGAATGTTGGAATCAGGAATGTTCTGAAATTCAGAGCTTTTGCGTGAGATGCTGACGAAAAAGAAAAAAGTTTAGGCTCAGATGTATGTTACAGCTAATCCCAACGTCAGAGTCTTAAGGTCAAGGTCTCAAGGTCAAGGTCTCAAGGTCAAGGTTTCAAGATCAAGTTTCAAGGTCAATGTCCGCCTCAACTGAATTTGGATTTTGTTTCTTACTGGACCTCGTGCCTCATACTTGAAGCGTCGAAAATAGAGCGGCGAGGTTAGCACGAGGCTAGGTAGGGTAGGCGACGATTGCTTTTTGCCGCCGTTTTTTTTTCTTCCGAGTCGTAAGAGCGGGAAAAACGGGAGCGGGGAAAAGAATTTACGACTGAGGCCGACCCATTAGCAGGGGCATCTGTTAAGTCGGGCTAATTGAGCGAAACCCGCGAACATGAAGGAGAGAGAAAACGAAGGAGAAACATAAAGATATTCGGAGGCGGACAGATAGAGAGAAAGGACCGTGGAGCGCTGGGCAAGATAGTAACGGATGATTGGAGACAATGGCTGCGTCGGCCATGATAGTCATTTGGCCGTGACTTACTGCGCAGAACGTCCGAACGACTAAGGGCGCTCTAGCGCAGCAGACGGACGGACGGACGAACAAATAGCTATAACCGATCGGGGTCCGTTTGGGTTTTTAGACGCGCGTGACTGAAGATAAGTGGGTAAATGGGCGCTAGAGGGCAAGTCTTGGGTGGGTGAGTGGATCGGTTGGTGGGAGGGTGGGTTTGGGTTAGTGAGCGAGCCAGTGATTGAGAGAGTGTCAGTGAAAGAACGAGCAGTGTGCGAGTGAGAGCCGAGCGGTCGGTCAAAGGTAATAAAATGAAGTAGAAGTGTTACTTTTGTTGTTGTTAGTGGTTCCGCGAAAATTCGAGTCTTTGGAAAATGTCAGATTCTTTGAAAAAGCAGACGAAGAACGACTGACAGACAGAAAAACAGACACAGACATATAGAAAGACTCACACATACATATAGAAATACTCACACAGACATATAGAAAGACTCACACAGACATACAGAAAGACTCAAGTTCCGATACAGAAATATACACAGTCACCATCATCACCGATTGCCACCGTAGCACTGTACTGGCTTGACCTCCCCGGAGTCTGACCTGGCACCGGAACGGACAAAACAACCTACCTATAGCCGACATGACTTGATATAGCGCCGGTGCATAATCTGGTCTCCCTGACATGGCTTTTGTGATATATGGGAGATTTACATTACATTATGATAAACAAAGGCAGAGGCACAAAGAGACAAAGACTCGGTCAGACTAGGAACATTCACAGATACAGCGACAGGTAGAGACATGGACACAGACAGAGGCAGAGACAGACATAGGCAGTGACATACAGAGACAGACATAGACGGACATAGAGAGACAGACAGAGCGACATAGAGACATGGACAGCTTGAGAGATGCGCTGTCGTTCATTGTTTTACTGCGATGATCCGGTCAGCATGAGCTACCTTCGCCTGTCGAGATTCATCGTAAAGGGAATCGATCAATAGACGTCCGATCGAAACCATCGGTCGATAGATGGATTCATCCTCTCCTCTTCCTCCTTCTCCTCTCCTTCTTCTCCTCCTCCTCTTTCTCTTCTTCCTGAAGACTTCCTCCTCCTCCTCTCATCTTCCTTCTCTTCCTCTTTCTCCTCTTTTTCTCCTCTCCTCTTCCTTCTCTTCCTCCTCTTCCTCGTTCTCTTCCTCCTCTTCCTTCTGCTCCTCCTCCTCCTACTCGTCCTCTTATTCTACCACCTCATTTCCATCCTCTTTATTCCGCGTCTCATCTTCATCCCTCTTCTTCCTCCTACTCCTGTACCTCCTTTTCCTCCTTCCATTCCGTTATCCTTCTCCTCCTCCTCGTACTTCCTCCTTCTCTTCCTCTTTCTGCTCCTCCTCCTCCTTGTTATCATCCTCTTCTTTCTCCTCCTCCTCCTCCTCCTCCTCCTCCTCCTCCTCATCCTTCTGCCTACTCCTCCTTGTCCCCATCGTCATCTTCTTCTTGTTCTCAGGCAGCACCAGCGGCGCAATCTCTCAGCATCAGCAACCGACCAGGCGCTGATAAATCAACCACACCTCTGCCACCTAGCGACATAGATTTCCTGCAACTGATCGCAGGCATCTGACAGCATCTGTCCACCACTGTCTTTCTCAGTCTCTGTCTGTCTGCCTGTCTGCCTGTCTGTCTGTCTGTCTAGCTCTCGCATTATATATCTCTGTGCGTCGAGATGCCCATCTCTCTTTCTTTCGCTTTTTCTGTATCTCTGTCTGTTTCTCTATGTCTGTCTATACAGGCCTGTGAATGGTTGTATGTATACAGTATTTAACTGGGAAGTCAAATTGTGTTCAACGTTCGTTTCTGTTGGAAAGTCCGGATGTGGTGAAGTCTTTGTTTAGCGTCTGCACAACCGCGGAGATGAAGAAATCTGAATCTGTTGGGCAGTAAATTAGCAATAGATTCATTTCAATCAATCAATCAATCAATCAATCAATCAATCAATCAATCAATCAATGAAACTTGATACAGAGCCCCTTCAAGATATCTACTCAGAGGCGCAAGACTCATTTGAAGTAGCAGCCATGTTTAAGGCCGTTCAAGTGGATAGTCTGATATCTGCCACTAAAGAAGAGTTAAAGGTCCCTATTGAGTCTATAGTTTCCAGAAAAAAACAATACCTCGTATTGTGAGTAAGTAAGTTTATAGGATATTCTTTAATAAAAATTTGGCTGATTATCTCTTAATACATTGTTATAGAGTAATAATATCAATTAAAATCAGGTTAGCAATTAAAACTATAATGGTAACAGGGTTACCATTTATGGTAATTTATGGAAATATACTCATAAATGAAATAATAAAAAAAACAGGAACAAATACGCAAGCATTTCAGCACTTATATATCAGAAGGTTCGCAAATCAAACGAATCAGAAGGTTCGCAAATAGTTCCTAATATGTTTCAGCTTTGAAAGCTTCTCTCACACGAAACCACGGATACACAGAAATAATTTGAGGCTTAGTGAAAGGGTTGGGAGAGATTCTATGAATCTATTCAGCTATGAATGTCAAAACGTCTAATATTGCCCAATCTTTGGCTTCTTCCAGATTAATATCTGCTGCTTTTAGATGCCTTCTCAGACTTGGCATTTCTATTAAAAATGCACTCTCAGACACTTCATCCTAGAAAGTGGTCAATTTTGGAATGGGCACCTTTAACTCTTCTTCAGTGGCAGATATCGGACTATCCACTTGAACGGCCTTAAACATGGCTGCTACTTCTTTCATGGCTCTTGATCTGATCTGAATATCAGAATGAACGCGATAAATGCACTCAAGCATCGCCCTCTTGTTTTCTTATTTGCATCCATAGAGGTTTAGCTTTAGGTAAATTGATACCGTATACATAGCGTATACATGAAAGCTGGGCTTACAAAAAATGCTTTTGTTGGTATATGTTATTGTTAATTAAAAATAATAAATTTCTGCTGAAGCTCGGCAAAAATTGTTTATACAGTCATTTATCATTTTGGTGTCACCTCTCTGAATGTGTCACCCGGTGCGGTCCGCACCCTCCGCACCCCTAGTGACGCCACTGCTGTAAAGATCGAACCGTACGATGGACAACAAAGGCCTAAGATAGCAACTCAATTAAAAGTAGCCTCTCCCGTTATAGGCCTCATCTTTGCAACATTCGCTTTCAGAACGGTGTTTACAATGAATTAACATTTTTAATATTAAATTTGGTGGCGAGCAGTTATAAAATTTCCTGAGTTTATAATGATAGAGCCTACTTACACTAATCTATTAATATTAAGCCTACTTAAGTGAACATGTACTGTATACGTAAAAGTTTATGCAGATACCTCAGTTATTATAGTAGGCCTTTATGCAATCTATCAATATTATTCACGTCACATTTCAGAACGGTGATTACAATGAATCAAATATTAAATTTGGCGGTGAGCAGTTATAAAATTTCCTGAGTTTATAGTGATACCTACACATCGTAAACATTCATCTATCTTCTCAACTGTTACATTTTATGTACTTGTTCGAATAAACGAACTTAAAACCTAACTGCTTTGGAATTATTTGCTGCCGAGTACCTGCGCGATATCTCGACACCAATGGGCCATGAAAGCAATCGTAAAAATCTATCCCGCCTTTGGACTAACAGCTCAGCTGTCTTGTTTGAGGAAATCTTTGTTCTCCAATTATTATTCGACAAAAAGGCCAGCGTTCATTATCACTTACATACAGTTGGACCACACATGCTAGCGTTTAAGGTGTTTTAGTGGTTTCTATTTAGTCGCATAAGAAGTTTTAAGAACTGACCCAATTCAATAAACTGACCCAAATCAGCTGACCAATTCAACTGACCCAATTCAACTGACTCAGTTCAACTGACCCAATTCAATCTGACCGCATTGAATCTATATACGGCGCATTGTTCTGTCTTCTTTATAGAACTGACTGTGATCTACTCGACCGCCCGAGACTCCGAATCGCAGTCCACCCTCTGGCTGAACCTCATCGAAGCCCGTCTGGCCAGCGACAAGTCCATCGACGAGCTGAGCCACACCTGGCCGATCGACCAGCTGGCCGACTACGGCCAGACCTACCGCTCGCCTCGCCTCTTCGCCGCCGTGCTGGCCAATCACCGATCAGCGGTCAAGCCTTCCGGTCACTTCTGGGACGAAGTCCAGTTCTACACGGACGTCATCGACGCCCTGCTCGGCTGGCTGAACAGCGAGATCACACGGTACAGACGCGGCGATCTACTACGGTGGCTCGTTGCGTACAGCTACCTCATGGGCAGCCTGAACTACCTGGGCGCCGAGCAGGCTCTCTGCCACTCCTTTCATTCGATCGTCTGTTTCAGCCACCGCGAGACCTTCTTCTATGCAAACTTTTCGTTCGCCGGTGAGGCGGTCTTTCGTCTGTACCGCCAGACCTTTCCTCGGCCCCGCGAGGACGGATGGATGTCTCTGCCGCACCAGAGGTTCTTCCCGAAGCTGTCCCACTGCCGCACGGAGATCTTCTCCGAGGCCGACTACTTCGGAATGGCCATCGACCCTTCGATGTGCGACTTCTCCCGGCGAAACGAGACGAGATTTCACGAGACTGACCTGATAACGGTGACCGAACTGCGCCTTCTCGTCGAGGAAATGGACGCCGAGATCTCGCGGGATCGAGAGCGTGCGAGACTGTGGGTGATCGTGTCGGCGGGGGTGTTGGCGGCCACCCTGGCCTACACGAGTCTCGTCCATTCGCTGAGGTGCGTCTGGGTGAGACGGAGGGCGGCCAAGGACCTCAAGGACTGGAAGGCGAAGGAGATGGACCTCGTGGAGGACCAGATCATGGACCATCTCATGGCTACACATCGGACTAACACGGTCTACGAGCGGTTCAACGGAGAGCCAAACGTCATTCATGCCACAGTCACAGATTACAGCCTATAATCAGAACATTATTTATGTTAATATATACAACTCATACATGCATACTAACGTGCATTCATACAAACATACGTACATGCGTGCATTCGCATATGCACACATGCATAATATATCCATGCGCAGCATATAGGTACAGTCGTACATACATGTATATATGTGTGTGCAAATACATATATTGATACGTATACAATGTAGATATATACAAATAAGTGCCCACATATGCAATTATGCATGCATACATACATACATACAATACATACATATATACACATATATACATGTATACACACACGCACACACAGACATAGCTATACACATAAATAGTCTTTCAGCGATAATCTGTCCAACTACAAAGATGTATTGGATAGGTTTTTTGCTGTGGCGTTTATTATCATTCTGAATACGAATGCCTGTCGAACATGAATGACTTTCCGATCATGAGCTACATAAAGCCAAACGATGACATCAGCTTCGACGAACCTATGATCTAGTCTATCTAACCGGATGACAATAGTGTTTGCTCGATACTAGCCATTATCTAGATTCTTCTGCATCTCGAACTGATACTACCTGCAGTCCATATCTGGCCAACCTCCGACTGATTGCCTAAATACGTACCGCACCCTAATGTAGATTAGCACAGAGCTTAAGAACTACTACATCTTGGGTTCTGATTGGTTCTTAACTTTACACATTTCACATTGATTCCATAAAAGCGAATTTGTCAGTCTTAGCTAGCGTTTGGGTTTGCCTGTTTTTTTATAGCAAACTCTGCTTGGTGATTCCAGCCAATGATCTGCTTCTGAGGAGAAAGCGTGGCTACCTTGGTTCTCCATCTGGTACTATCCATCACTCGATAGGCAATTATTGGCCCCGAATTACATAAGCAGTGTCGCTGAAGTCGGCAAACTTCAACAGGAACTTGGCCCTAAACATCGAATGTGGGTTATTATAGTTGTCCATCTGTGTCGGCCAGTAATATCACATCCTACTTCTGCGAGAATACTTTCACAACGCCGTGGCTCTTGAACATGCATTATGCTACGCCTGCTTACTTGCTCATCTAATTACTAACTTAACTAAATGAACTGTTTGAAAGAAAAATAAATATATTTAAATTTGGGTGGATAAATGGATGGATCGACTGACGGACGAACAGATGGGTGGATGAATGAATGCCTGAGATTCGTTGGTCGTCAAAAATTTTTTAAAAAATGTAAACTTATTGTTCTGTAAGTTTTATACTCATTCAACTCACGTTCAATAAAGTTGATTATTTATCGTAAGAACTTCGAAATTTGATTTCAGCCTGCTGTTGGCCATGATTTAACGTGGGCCTGTGTAAGGAATTTTTTTTTATTATTTTTATCATTATTATCATTATTGAAATCATTATTTCTATTATTATTATAATTATAATTATAATTATTATTATTGTTATTATTATTTTTTTTCCCGAGGTAGAAAAGATCCCTCAGGCTTAAGAAACTAAACTACTGTGTCAAAGGTTCTCGTCCCCATCGTGCTGATCAAACGTGCCTCTAAATGCCACTGCATTAAAGCGCTGTGTGCAAACGGACAGACGCTGAAAAAGGTGACTAGTCTCGCGCGGGTCTCCCGTTGCCTCAGTGATACGGCGGCCCAGCTCCTGTAAAAATTCTAGTCCGGTGCGGTTTATGGGGCCCAATGATTCGATGGCCACTGGGACGAATTCATGCGTGGCAGGGAGGGTTGAGTATTTGGCAATCTTGCGTTCTGCTGCTTGTTCTGCTGCTCCTCCGGTGGTTGATGCCGTCAGGTGGATATATGATGATGCGCATGTGTGGATGGCTGTTGCGTCCCATGCTAAGTATCTACCTCGCTTCCATGGAACCAATGTGGCGCCATCTGGCCTCTTGCCATCGGTGCGGATCAATCCAGGTGGTTCCCTTGAACTCGGTATGTCCGCTTTTGAGAATGCTCTCCAAATTGTTTCATTGATCGCGGCGTGTCGGGCTGCCCTTCCCATCGACCGTCTGCATACCAGCCCATGATGTCCACCCGAGTCGGTGATTTCTCCGCACTGGCAAGGATGCGGTGCACAGAGCGTTAGTCCGAGGCGGAGTCCTGCAGGAACCCTCACAGCCTCATTGCTTAATCCCAGGCCGCAGGAGACCAAAGGAATAGTCCCCAGCCAGTCTCCAGCGTGCGGGGCAGAAAGTGCTCTCATTCTTGCCTGGCTAAGTGGGTCGTTGCATCCGTTCCAGACCTTCGCTTTATCTCCGTCTATCAGAGGTCTGTTCCAAGCTTTCTGTTGTACCGGGCACGGCTCCATCACTGCGGGCAGTGAATCCCTGCGAGCCTCCATCATTTCCTCCTTATTATTTTCCTTATTATTATTATTATTATTATTATTATTATTATTATTATTATTATTATTATTATTATTATTATTATTATTATTATTATTATTATTATTATTATTATTAATATATTATTTTTTTACCCGAGGTATCAAGGATCCCTCAGGATTTATGAAAAATTGCTATAAGGAGCAGGAAATTTGTCTGGAGGGTCAGGCCTCGTCTTCAGGGTTTGCAGGAAAAGTGCCGTTGAATGCGACCAAGTTATAGCGTTGGACGCAAACAGACATACGTTGGAAAAGGAATGATGTCTCGCGTCTGTCGCCACCAGTGAAAGACATACGACGGCCTAGTTCACTAATGAAGTCCAGAGCCGAAGGATTGAACGGGCCCAAAGTCTCGATGGCCACGGGCTGAAACAGATGGGATGTAGGAAGCCCCTGGTACTTCTGGATCTTACGGTTGGCCGCCTGCACTGAAGCGGGCCCGACCGAGCCGGCTGCGATGTAAGAGGCCGCACAAGTGTGGACGACCGTTGCGTCCCAAGCCAGGTACTTTCCTCCCATCCACGGTATGAGGGTGGCCCCATCAGGTCTTTTGCCATCCGCTCGAAACAGGCCCGCTGGTTCCTTGGTACTGGGGACGTCCGCCTTGAGCAGGGCGCGCCATATGATGTCATTAATGGCATGGTGACGCAGAGAGCGCCCAGATGCCCTCCTACACACAAAGCCGTGATGGCCCTCCGAACCGACCAAGTCCCCACACTGGCACCTATGGGGGGCACACAAGGCCAAGCCAAGGCGTAGGCCAACCGCCACCCGGACTGCCTCGTTGTCGAGGGCCAGGCCACACGCGGCAATTGGGAGCGCCATAATCCAGTCCGCCGAATGTGGACTGCTTATCGCGACGAGTCTGGCCCGATCCACCAGCCCAACAGAGCTACGGCTGATGTCTGCCCTATCTCTCTCAATTAGGGGCCGGTCCCAGACGCTCTGTCTGACCGGTAGGGGGCACATTGTGGTCGGCAAGGTGTCCCGCCGCGCACTCAGTAACTCGGTCATAAACTGATCCGGCATCGCAGCGCAAGCCGCGAGAATGGCTGCCTGGAGCTCGAGAGTCGATGCGGCTGAAGCCAAGTAGGCGGATGAAGCCAGCGAAACGAATTAAATATTATTATTATTATTATTATTATTATTATTATTATTATTATTATTATTATTATTATTATTGTTATTGTTATTATTGTTGTTGTTGTTGTTGTTGTTGTTGTTGTTGTTGTTGTTGTTGTTGTTCCATGGGTACATTATGGTCTCTCAGAATTACATAAATTAGGGGAGTATTGTTCTGAAATGATTGCACGACACTTAAACGTGCGACACGTAAGCGACCCTACAAAGCAGGATATCGGTCCTTCTGGTCTGCCCTTTGTATTACAGAAGCATATCTGTACACTTCAATTTTGATGTTTTCGATGGAAGATATAAATAAATTAAATAAAATGAACAACCTGGCCAGACATTACCTCTACGATTGAGTAACAATCGGATAACGTTAGTATTTACTATTTCTAGACACTAGAATCTCTTGTTCCCAGACATTAATTTACAAAATGCTTAAAGAATCTGGCCACACTTAGTCTTGGCTGCGTCCAGACATTACTTTCAGGATCGCAGATGCACACCCTCCTGGAATCCGTTCCTCTTGGTCTGTGATCTTTGTGGCTTTGTTAACCCGAATTTTAATTGGGGTCAGTCGGGTGTATTTTCGCAGGAAATGCCAAATAAAAGATTCCCTCGCTCCCGATAACATCCGGGTCCCGAAGAACACCTGCCAGGACAGCATAAAAACACATGAGCAGCAGAGATATAAGGAAGGTTTCGAAGAAATATTGTGTATATATATATATATATAGACTCAGAAAGGAACAATACTCCCCTATATATACGTAGGGACCCTGGGCAAGTCCTTCACTCACAATTGCTCATGCGCTTCGGCGTGAAACTCCGATTCAGTGTCCTCGCTGTAGTCGGGAGCGCCTCTGAGTAGAATTCTTGAAGGGGCGCTATAACAAGTGCTCATACATACATATATACCGATGGCTATGTGTACAATTATAGGCCCATGTCATATAGCTCAAACTTTCAATACAAGTTTAAATGCTGTGTAAATATAGGCCCTATTTATGTTTATGTAATATATGTAATATGTAAGATATAAACGCATCCATATGCAGTATTGAAATCGTGTATAATGATAAGATAAATAAAAAGATAACGATAGCTGAACAAGATAAATTTGGTCTCACGTGGTCTCAAGAACCAGTAAAATCTCACGAAAACAAAACGCCTTAAACATCACAACAGTCAGGTAAATGTTGTAGAATCCAATAATCGGTGTGGTTTCTCATGGTTATATTATATGAAATTTAATAGACCTGTCGCACAGTTGACGTGCGTAAGTAACTAGGAGTAGAGCTACTGTAAGTAGGGTAATATGTTCAATCAATCAATCAAAATTTATGTAGCGCCCCTACAAAATCCCTACTTAGAGGTGCTTCCAGCCCAGACACCCAGACCATGCGGAAGAAAACAGTCTTCAACAGTTGGTGAAATTGAGAACAGTTTGGGAGGTGTCGTAAAGCTAAGGGATGCCCGTTCCAGGTTGTTGGACAAACCACAGAGAAGGAACGGCTCTGCATTGTAGCAGAGCGGGCGAATGGGACCGCCAGGTCACCGTGGACAGAGGAGCGCATTGTAAAGAGGCCTAATTCACTTTAGTGGTTATGGGAGGTTGGAAAGGGAAAGGGATGTGAATCAACCGATTCACTTTACTGAGAAAAGTACTTACAGCTGGCAAGTACATGTATCTTTGAATGGAAAGACCGACTCGAAACAGATAAAATCCGCCTTATGTTACTCGGCCTCGTCGCTTTAAAGCAGGTTGCTTCGGAGATCGAGCAGATAAGCGCAATCGCTGACTTGTTGGGTGAAGGCAGACACTAAGTGTGAAAGACATCTGGATGCTAACTTAGTCATCTCTAGTCAGCCACGCCCGGTCAGGACGAAATGGTTGATTCTATGAAGTATCACATTTCGCTTTTAAAGCCGGGCAAAACTAAAGTCTAGCTAATAGCTGACATTTCCGCTGATAGAGATCAATATCAAATGGGTAAACGTATCAAACAATCGGAATCCAGCGTAGCAATTCATGAGGTCTGAACTAATATGAATGCGAGGATAGTGAGTAGATAGGCGGTCAGTCAGTCGGAGATAAGCCAGTGAGGAAGGCCGATTAGTAGACAAAAGAGGAGGAAAGCAGATAATAGCTTCAAAACAACGAAACAAACAAAAAATACAAGTGAATCGATTTGTAGATAACAGAGGAGTTAAACGGATAATGGCTTCCAAGACAACGAAACAAACAAAGGGTACCAAAACAAATCAATTAGCAGAAAAAGGAAGAGACAAACGGATAATGGTTTCCAAGACAACAACACAAACAAAGGGTACCAAAACAAATCAATTAGCAGAAAAAGGAAGAGACAAACGGATAATGGTTTCCAAGACAACGAAACAAACAAAGGGTACCAAAACAAATCAATTAGCAGAAAAAGGAAGAGGCAAACGGATAATGGTTTAAAGACAATGAGCAAAGCCGAAGCTACCAAGACAAATCGATTAGTAGGTAGAAGACAATCAAAGGCTTCAACGACAGTCAAGTAGTAGTAATCATCAGAGAAGCAAATGGATAATGGTTTGCAAGACAACGGAACAAACAAAGGCTTTGAATAAAGTCAAGTAGTAGTAATGAACAGAGGAGGCAAATAGATAATGGTTCCAAGACAACGAAACAAACAAGGCTTTTATGACAATCGATTAGTAGATAAAAGAAGAGGCAAATGGATAATGGTTTCCAAGACAACGAAACAAGCAAAAGCTTTCAAGATAATCAAGTAGTGGATGGCAGAGGCAGAGGAGGCAACAGATAATAGTTTTCAAGGCAACACGGTACACAACGGGGTATGGCGGCCAACAGATAAGCTTTCCATGCATCAACGTTTCTATGACAATAGAATAAACAATGGGGGCTTGCAAACCGATGACTTGGTACCCACGGCAACATTTCAGACAATAGGACAAACAAAGAGACGTCTATAGCCTACATAGTTACGATTATAGTAGACAACAGGATACACAGTGACAATAAAGGATTTCCACGACGAACAATAATACTACCCAACAGGCATCGGCGCCTTTGTCATGTTATGAAGGCCGATCAAGGTCTTCAGAAAGACAATGGGACAATCAGGCTAAGGTTTCCATGGCAAATTGTAAACAATTAGACAAAGACCATGAGATAAACGATCTAGCATGATAGTAGCATCCATGGATGCTAGCAGGGCCGATGGATGGATATGATAAAGGAGGACTGTGGAGAAATGGTCTGGTCAGTACAGGAGGCTACGCACCGGGCATACAACAGAGAGGGATGGAGGTCTTCCATAAACGAGCGGCTTATGCGTGCGGGAGCATCGCCAAGGCCATAAGTCAAAAAGTAGCATCCATTTCTATAACAACATTCAAATAAACACCTTTCATCATTCAGGATAAAATATTTCGTTACAATAAAAAAATACGGAGAATAAAAACAATCAGGGTTTCTACTTTCTACGACAGTACGGTGGGTATTGCGGCAGAAGCATAATATTCTCGTAGCGCCACTGGCGATAACAGCTACTTCGGTTAAAGCGTGAAATCGTCTGCTTGCATGAGGAAGCCGGATCTCATACCGACTCTGTTTCAAAGCTTTTAATCTCGGGTTAGCAATGATGTCTGTACATGAGACCTAAATCAATTGAAGAATGAACAACTCCAGGCTATACGATTGCCATAGAAACTCGTATACGTCATAAAACGTAAGAGAAGAAACGATTGTAAAGTTAAACGCATGAGTATATTGGTATGCTAAAGGACATGCATGTAGAACAGAACACGCGTTTGCGTCTGTTAGGAAAATTCCGTGATTCCACAGAATGACGTTGGCATTCTTGTTGTTTCTCGTTCCAATAACGTACACGCGAGAACGGTTGGCTGATATTCACGCTTCTGTGAATGGCTCAAAGCATGATATAATGACAATTTGACAAATGTCTCCATGACAACACGGTAGGTAACGGGGTAAGTAAGCATATAAAGGTTTCCATGACAGTACGGTATTCCATAATAATCTCCGATTTGCCGATGACATTGGCCTCCTCACTGGAAGCGGACCAGAACTATGTGATATTACGACACAAATTGACGAAACCAGTAGAAGATTCGGCTTAATGAATAACGCAGTGCAAACCAATACTATGGTGACTGAAAAGACTAAAGAGGTACCAATGACTATTAACATCCGAGGAGAAGTTATAGTGAGCAAGTAGAACAATTCGTCTACATGTATCTAGGAGTGCTAATAACCGCAAATGGCAGCAACGAAAAAGACATACCAAGGAGAATTTGACGCACTTCACAATCATTTGGAAACATTAACAGGATATTGAGAAGCAGAGAATTAAGAAGGAAAACCAAGACAAATATATATACGATACGATGATACGACCGATTTTCCTATATGGATTGGAATGTTGAGCAATGTGAAAGCAAGACGAGAAATTTTTGTACAGCAGAACTGAGTTGGCTGCGGGAGATCGAATCGATTTCAAGAATACAGAAAATAATAAATTATGACATAAGACAATAATTATGTATCCAAACAATTCTGCCTGCAGATAAAGAGAATGCCAGTTGACAGAATCCCACGCAATGCACTGCGTGCAAGATTCGAAAGAAAGAGAAGCAAAAGCAGACAAAGACCACGCTGGATGGATAATATAAATAAGTAAGTAAGCAGGTGTCGACTTTGATTTACAGTTGCAGACCGCACTCTCAGTTACAAACGACATTATACATAAACGTGTACATTCAACGACAAGAATTATCAGAATATAATAATAATAATAATAATAATAATAATAATAATATAATAATAATAATAATAATAATAATAATAATAATAATAATAATAATAATAATAATAATAATAATAATAATAATAATAATAATAATAATAATAATAATAATAATAATAATAATAATAATAATAATAATAATAATAATAATAATAATAATAATAATAATAATAATAATAATAATAATAATAATAATAATCTTTTCTTTATTAAGCGCCTGACAAACGCACTGCGCTGCACATTTACATGTTATGCAATTTAAATCATAACTACTAACAGAACAGACAGCCTGCAATACAACGGCGCTAATAGCAACCTACAAAGCATATCCGCGCTACGGGACTCGAACTCGGTACCTCTCGCTCTCCATGCCAGTGTGTTATCCAATGCGCTATCGGGCATACGAATAAGAAAGGTTCTTCGCATTCGATCATCTGCCACCCGAAAACCTCTATTGTGCGCCCTTGGTCGAAGGGAGCTCTCCGACCGTTTTATTGGGAGCAAGTAATGGAACAGCACGTGCTCAAATGAAGACATAGCATCACTTGTACTAACACTAAGGGAAGCAGTGAACCTGACAAATGACCGAGGAAAATAAGATAACATTTATTCGTACCCATCGCCGCCAATGGCTGGCTTCAGGAACTGATGATGATGATGGTATTCAATGGGACAGAATCAAAAGTGTTTCCATGACAACACTTTAGGTGACGATTCTTTACGTTCCACGCGGCTAACTATCACACCCCAGTTCTCTATGATCAACAGGAGGACAATCTAAGACTTAGTACTGCGCCTGAGTGCCAAAGCAATGAGGTCATTCCAAATTGCCATATGCAGACAAAGGGAGGGAATGAGGGTCACGAAAGTAAAAAGGCTGCCAGATAGCATCAGGGAAGGATTAACTTCATGTTCAACTATGGCTAGAATCTAACAGACATTAATGGCATCCACTTAAATAGACTTGAGTGCAAGCAAGTTCGTTGTAGCCTATACATACAGTTGTAATCGGCAGAGTTACTTGGAACACATGTACGTTAATTAGACATCCATGAAGAAAACGTCCATTTCCGAATAATTAACTGCTCGATAGCAGGCAAGAAACTGTCCTAAAGACTTCAATCATAGTTAGTGTTCTTAGATATTTATATAGCGGCTTTTAAGAACTGCCTAAAGGCTTCTCAGAATTAATATCGTAGATTGCTCGACTATCGCAGATATGCCTAATTATAACTATAAATATACCGTATATCTGTCTAATATAATGGGCAATTTACTGTATATATAAATACATATGAATATAAATAATACATATATCATATGCAGTATCTGTCTATTTACCTATCTGTCATCCTTTGACCGATCTCTAAGCCACTCGAAGCTAAGCAGAGAGAACAGTAATCATGGCAGACACAGTCACGCAGACAGAGCCAGAGACAGAACGACAGACGTAGGCAGAGAAGCAGAGACACGCACTGAGGCAGTTGGAGACGAAGACACAAGCAGATAGAGAGAGAGGTGCAAATAATAAAGAGACAAAAAAGACGGAGAGGGAGGCAAACACCTCATGGTGCGTTAAGGAGGCTGATCGGGTGGGGTGGGGTGGGGTGGAATATTTGCCCTGTGTACAGATTGACATCGTCCGAGGTGGAATTGATGTCTAATAGATGGAACCCACTGACCCCAATCCAGGCAGATGGCCAGCCACCAGTCGCCGTAGTAATCCTCGCCACTGCCATAGATCTAGGAATATACATACTTTGCACATGAATATCATCATATATATTTTATATACGCTATCAATATATACCCCTCTATATATACACATTATTTATATGATGTTCACATGAAAGTATTTTTAATATATATATATATATATATGTATATATATATATATATATATATTATATATATATTTAAAGACATTGAGATTCGCGGTTCTGTTTAAGACTCGCGCTCCATTAACGACTGTGCGCAGTCCTGCTGTCCTCAAAGACCGTGGACTTCTTCCGTAAAGTATTGAGAACGATCTTCGATGGTCGATTGATTGAGTGATCAGGTTCGAATCTGTACTTCGATCTGCAATATCTGCGTATCCTTTCATTTTCCATCTTGACTACGAATCTGATACATACTTGAATGCAGTGTCAATGTTAGCGCTAGCGGTAATGTTCGCAATGATGGTAATGTCTTCCTTGGTGTTAACGTTATGGTTAAAATTGTGTTCCACCACCTGGGGCCCAGCTTTGCCTCATCGTCCAGCAGTTCATTAGTTGATGGATGACTCCAGGAACTTTCTCGAGGCAGAAGGTCCGCCCAGGACAGGCTTTCGATTGATCGTAGAACCTCTCCGTTACCTACTCTCGATGACATTTCAAAGACTCATCTGACAAACTGACAACTGACAAACTTCTATTTCCCAGAAGCACAATGCATATAACAATTATAACTTGACTATGACATATCGGTGCATTGGCTAGAGGACAGAGGAGACCCAGAAGGGCACCAGACCCAATTAAGTAGGGTCACCCTTTTTAAACTATATTCAATTATGGCTGGTTAGACAATTGAACAGAAAGAAAGGTCCATCAACTTAATAATGTTCTTAACTAACTGATAACATTGAAATTTGTAAGAAGAACAATAAGTAAACAACTCAATGAAACAGTGTTAAATGAAGTATGGTTAATCTTTCAACAGTCCTTCAAGTAATTACTCCACAGCTTCTTAAATTGGGTGTAGGCTATGTGTGTGCATTCCGAATACTCATCGGTGCTGCATTCCAAATTTTTGGACCATTACAAGAAATAGAAACCTGGTGGTGCTAGCGTTAGTGTTGATGCTTGATTAGTGCACTGCTAATGTTATCGTTGCATGGTGTTGCCATTTATTTTAATGTTAGTTATCGTGTAGGGTGCTTTGATGTTAAATTTAATGCTAACCTTAGCATTGGTGTAAAGTTAGTGAGGGTCTTCCCTTCTGTCAACTATAATTGACTGAAACCAAGTGTCCGGGTTTCCGTTCAAGCACTACATTTCAGAAGTCCACAAGGCGTACCAGTGGCGCGAAAACTGACAGCGTCATCAGGAAAGCCTCAGTTTTGACGTTGTAATTGTTCGTTTAGCATTTCAATCTCTCGAAAGTACGCCTCAACGGCGATGGTTCGAATCCAAGTGACCATTTAAACAACGCAACGAACTTAGAAAGGATAATGATAGCAATTGGACGGAGTAATAAGATGGAGATGATTGGATTGCCATCTGTCTGTGGCGGTGGAGGTGGTGGTGGTAGCAGTGATAGTGACGGTGATGGTGGTGGTGATGATGGTGGTGCTAGCATTGTATGGGTAATGTTATGTAATTCTGACAACTTATTTGACATCGTAATCGTAATCGTCATCGCAGTCGAGTATTTATAAAGCGCCACTTAAGATGAGAGGTGCTCCCGACCCAGGCCATGGTGTCTTCACTGACAAAAAGAGAGATTTTCAGGCGTCTGCAGAACTGGCCAAAGGAAAGAGGAAGGAAGCAGTCTCAAGGGACTGAGGCAGTCGGTTCCAGCTGGAGGAGCCCACAGAAGCGCAACGTCTAGACTGAGCCGTAGAGGTAGGCCCTACGCAATCGAGGGCAACCAAGTGGCCACGAGCCAAAGACCGAAGGAAGGAACAACCAGCCAGAGCAGAAACTGGAGTACAATAGGCCGTGAGATAGTGTGGCTCAAAGCATCATAGGTAACGAGCTATACTATTAGAGTGCTTTATATCAGTTGTTTTTGCTGGTGGTGGTTGAGTGGCGGTGACGGCGTTGGTGGTGGTGCAGGTGGACTGAGGTGGTAGATATGATGTTCGTGGTCGTGGTATTATAGTGGTTGGAGATAATATTATGATGGTCGAGTAGTACACGTGGTATGGTGGGGGACATGCCTGGGAATAAATTGCACTGCAATATAAGACAAAAGAATACAATCTAAGTAGATGTGCCTTGAAGAGACCTATAGCTACAAAGTAGCGTCGTACAATACAATACAATGCAATGCATAGCAAGATGATAAAATATGCTGCTAAATTGTGACGTCAAACGCTACGGAAGAACACAAACAATGCAATACATTGTGAAATCTGGACAATTGCAGACTGGCAGTACATACACAGAAGGACCTAGGCAGACAAATTAATAGATCGACTGACAGACAATCAGACAGACATACAGATACACATACAGACACAGCGAAAGGCACAGAGAGGCAGGAAGAGTTATACTGATACAGAAGGACAGAGCAGGTAAAGCAGCGACACAGACAAAGAGACTGAGACAAATGCTGCTGCTGCCTCGGAGGTCATAACCCCGGCAGAGAGGGCGCCAACGGGGCAAGACTTGGGTCTGCGTCCGGTCCTCTTCCGATCGTAACTCTTCCTCCGCGGTCGGTTGCCCCTAGCGGCGGGCCCAGGGGAACCATCCCCCGTCCAGGCACCATCGTCTTCGCCAACTAAGTCCGGCCAGAGGGAGGCCAAGACGGGTGCGACCCGTTCGAGGGCCCCCAGCGTGATGAATGCCCGTGACTGAAAGACGGACGGACGGACGGACGGACGGACGGAGGAAGGACGATGACGGATGAGGACATGGCTGAGCGATAATAGAGAAAAATCGTTTTGCTGCTTTGGGGCGGTCGCCACCGAAAATACGGAGAACTGTCAAGTGTGAGAGATGCGAAATGATGAATTAAGACTCAGCCTCTTCACGTGAAGCGGCGATAGACGCTCCCTCTCTCTCTCTACCGTTAACAACCTTCTGTGTGACTGAATCACTGCCAATAATCCTTTTGTGTCAATAATCTCCGTCTGCCAATAAGTCTCTGATGCTCTAAAGTCAATATTCTCTTTATGCTGATAATCTTCTCATGTCGATGACCGTCTGGTGCCAAATATATTCGTTCGATGCCAATAACCCTGTGCTGCCAATCACCGACACCTTGAGAAATTCTGAAGGCTCAAAACAGTACATTAAAATCAGGACACCACCATCCGATATGAACAAAAGCTTTCACGTATATGAAGTCCAGGAGGGGATTTTTGTCCCTTTTTGCCATTCTGTGCTTTACAGACGTTATGTGCTGGCGACACCTATGGTCCAGTTTCTGTCACTGTTTCATATGAAGGTCAATGAGTGTTAAGTCAATCAGTAAGCAAACTCAGAAAGTAGACATACACCCAATTGAAGAGGCTGTGGAGTTGTTACTTGAAGGACTGTTGAAAGATTAAAATACTTAACACTGTTTCACTGAGTTGTTAACATATTGATCTTCTTAAAAATAGGCCTACACGTTGATTATCGTTATTTTTTGCTACTTTGCATTTAGATCGCACGCAGGGTGACACGGGGCATAACGTCCATACGGAGCACAAAGGTCAGTCACTCTCGATAAATTCGTTAGAAATAACTTTAATTCGGTGCACGCCTGTGCAGACCTAATTTACATATACCAGGCAACGTTTTGGTTACGTTTGGGACCCTTTTGCCCCATGCTACCCTAAATCTTTATCTGACGCAGTTTGAAATGAAGGACTTTTTCAGGTCTTTAGACTATTACATATAACCGTTTCGGGTATTTTCGAATCCATAGTCTCTGCGTTACAAGCTGAACGCTCTAGGCAATCGTCTACCGTGACAGAGATATACATCTGATACTGTTCTAATAATAAAGTGATACTCGGTGAGCAGTTGTGAACAATAACACGAGGTGTCGCCATCCTGTAAAGGCGTGTAAACTATGGAGTTCATAGCATCTTTTAATCTCTCAAAGGAACGCTGTTTCCGCACACACGACCTCTTCCGGTTTCTGACCTTGCACCGAAACGGACCGAACAACCTCTGCATGGGTCTTGACGATTTGTTTATATATATATATATATATATATATATATATATATATATATATATATCCGCGGTGATTAAGCTGGTCCGCATGCCTGGTGTAACTTTTATATGACGCTGACAAATTTCGGTGATTTACATTTACAAATATCGTCTGCTGTTGATGTATAACTGGTATCAATAACCGTGCAACGCAAACAATTGGCTTGTTGGTCTACGGGTATGATTCTCTCTGCCGGGTGCAATAGGTCCCAGGTTCCAATTCCGGATAAGTCCAACATTTATTGGTTTAGGTAATAGCGCCGTTTCAATGGACACTATCAGCTTTGAGGGGAAGCTATTCAGAATTGGTTAGCAGTCTCGTTATTTTGCCGTGTTTCTGGCAATTAGCGCCTTCTGAGCCAATTAAATCCCATATTAAGTTTTTTCTCATCTCGTCTTAGCTTAATCCTCAAGTCCCAGTAACACTTTCATAT
The DNA here is from genome assembly GCA_020284085.1 of Aporrectodea caliginosa. Lineage (NCBI taxonomy): Eukaryota > Metazoa > Annelida > Clitellata > Crassiclitellata > Lumbricidae > Aporrectodea > Aporrectodea caliginosa. The sequence goes on from JACEVL010001058.1 coordinate 542,196, forward strand.
CAAAATCGATTTAGCGCAAATCCTGCAATAAAGACTTACATCCTAGCATAGAAAGAAAACTAATCGATTAAATAATGTCGTTATAAGACGTGGTTTCTGGACTCTATGTAGAATAGATTATAATCATATTATTCTTCTTCTTAGGTTTTCATAATAATTCGACAGGTGGAACCTGCAACATTGTTGAAAGTAAATGAACGATGCCTTCCTCTAGCGAGTTAATCTGAACTACGTCGCAACTTTATTTCCCCAATTTCTCAGTCTCAACTCGCCTAAGAACAAAAATAATAATAATAATCATATTTCTTCTTTAATCAAGTGCCTGCAAACGCACTGCGCTGTACATGTACATGTACATGTTATGCAATTGAAACAATTCACAAGAACACAAATCACAGAAGACATACATCTTAACTACTAACAGAACATACAGCCTGCAATACACTGCTCTAATAGCAGCCTACAAAGCATGTCCGCCTACGGCCTCGAACTCGGTACCTCTCGCTCTCAATGCCAGTGTGTTATCCAATGCGCTATCGGGCTCCCCAAAAAAGGGTTAAAGCCCCACAAACTTCGTGTCCCTGACACACTTCTGGTCCCCATAAACTTTGGGTCAACTTCCCCATACATGTCTGTCTAGGCATGTGTGGGGAATTGGCCAGCAGTCTCCTTCTGAACCTGCTTGTTATTCCTTTGTGAGCAATTGACATCCTTTCCAAGTTACACGCGCGCTTTAAGTTGAATTTATAAATGAGCGCAACCAGTGTAGGGCTGTAGGCTGTCGCGCAGCAGATCAGTGACATGATCGGATGGTGTCCGGCCTTATTATAAGAGACGGGCAGCAGAGTTAAGCACCGACCATTGTAGTTGCCGGTGTTGTTGTTGTTGCTGTTGTTGTTTGTTGTTGTTGCTGTTGCCTGTTGCTGTTGCTGTTGTCGTTGTTATTATTAGTATTATTATTTTATTTTTTTGCCCTGAGGTACTTTATTCCCCAGGGTCTTAGAAATTATAAAAGTGGTGTATTCTGGAACGGCTACCCCTCATCCATGTCAATTAAGGGTTTAATGTTTATTATTGTTGTTATTATTATTATTATTATTTTTTGTGCCCGTAGGTACTTCATTCCCCCAGGGACTTAGAAATTCAATATCAGATTATTATTATTATTATTATTATTATTATTATTATTTATTATTATTATTATTATTATTATTATTATTATTAATATTACTATTATTATATCAAAAACTAGTGTAACTGGAAGGGCTACCCCTCTTCCATCTCGGGCATAGGGTCAACAAAAGAACCGGTGAAGGCCACAGCGTTAAAGCGCTGAATTGTCAACGACAGTCTTTGGAAGAGGAAGGTCGTCTCTCTGACGTCGTCCGTCGCCTTTGTCAGATGACGGCCCATCACTGTGATTAAGTCAAGGCCTCTTATTATTATTGTTATTATTATTATTATTATTATTATTATTATTATTATTATTGTTATTATTATTATTATTATTATTATATTATATTATATATTATTATTATTATTATTATTATTATTATTATTATTATTATTATTATTATTATTATTATTATTATTATTATTATTATTATTATTATTATTATTTATTATATTATATTATATTATATATTATTATTATTATTATTATTATTATTATTATTATTATTATTATTATTATTATTATTATTATTATTGTTATTATTATTATATTATATTATATATTATTATTATTATTATTATTATTATTATTATTATTATAAAAAAAAATTGCCCGAGGTAGAAAAGATCCCTCAGGCTTAAGAAACTAAACTACAGTGTCAAAGGTTCTCGTCCCCATCGTGCTGATCAAAAGTGCCTCTAAATGCCACTGCATTTATTATTATTATTATTATTATTATTATTATTATGCACTTATTAAGCGCCACTATCTACTGATCAAGCATCAATCGTTAGCGCTGAGCAACTGTGAGTGAAGGACTTGCTCAAGGTCCCTGAGCAGTATACGTCTCAGATGAGAAGGAGGCTCGAAACATGGCCCTCTAGATATTTACATTATTTTCAATATCTAGAGAGAGCCATGCTTGAGTCCATATTCTCTGCGTTGAATTGTGAGCATTCTAACCAATCCGTTATCGTGTCCTACACTTTGCATCAAATTGGCCAGATTCGGGTGAAGATCTCCTGCCCAGCCAAGAAAACGCACATTGGGACAACATTGGGGCAACGTTGTCCAACATTGTCGCAATTCGTGTGGACTGACTCGGGACTGTACGTAGGCCTACGTGTATGAAGTTGTTAAGTTGTTAAATTATGAACGAATTCATGATTGTGTCGCTTCAATTGTGAGACCGATTCAGGCCTATTGTAAATTTTGTTCAATTATTTCAGACACGGATTGTTACGTCACTTCAATTATTATTGAGCAATATTTTGCTACTGAGTTTAGATTCTGCTAATATTTTGTAATTATGATAGTTATAACAATTTTCGCTTCAATTATGAAGCAAGATCTTTTGTCATATAAGTTCGCTTTGAGAACATAGGCTACAGGCCTATTGTTACTTCAGTTCAATTGCGAGACACGTCTATTTATTACAATTGCTAAATTTAGAGAATAAAGGCCCATTGTTGCATCACTTCAATTATGAGATACATCTAGTATTAAAAATTGAAATTTAGAGAATAAAGGCCCATTGTTGCATCATTCAATTATGAGATACATCTATTATTAAAATATGAAATTTAGGGAATAAAGACCCATTGTTACGTCACTTCAATTGTGAAACAATTAATGCTATTAAATGTTTTTTATATAAGTTCACTTTGAGAATATAGGCTATAAGCCTATTGTTACGTCAGTTCAATTGTGAGACACGTCTGTTATTAAAATTGTTAAATTTAGAAAATAAAAGTCCATTGTTACGTCATTTCAATTGTGAGATAGTCTGTTATTAACAACTTAGCAACTTAACATTCAGAAGATAAAGGACCATTGTTACGTCACTTTAATTGTGAAACACATCCATTATTAATAACTTTAAATTTTGAGAATAAAGGTCTATTGTTACGTCACTTTAATTGTGAAACTCATCCGTTATTAATACCTTTAAATTTTGAGAATAAAGGTCTATTGTTACGTCACTTCAACTGTGAAACTCATCCGTTATTAATAACTTTAAATTTTGAGAATAAAGGTCTATTGTTACGTCACTTTAATTGTGAAACACATCCATTATTAATAACTTTAAATTTTGAGAATCAATCAATCAATCAGCCGTTTATTGAATCAACAACAGCACAATTAATTAACAATCAGTCATTTTTAAAAAAAAGAGTTAATCTGCTGATGCTGTCAACAGGACAGCCCTAAAGGATAAAATAATCCGCTATTGCAGGGCTGCCCCTTTTCCACATTACATTTACTGATGGCAAGACGATTTTTATGATCATATACCTATAGAAAACTCAACTTAAATAACAATGTTAGGGCTAAATCATAGCCAAACAACTAAATAAAATAAAAAAAAATAAAAACATTGCAGTACAAGATTTAAAACAAACAAACAAATCAAAAACAAAACAGATTATAATGTTCACAGTTGTACATCTTAAACAATCTTAACTACAGATACAATCTATCGAGTCATATTCTTTTTATGTGTTCAACAGATAATGTTTCAATTGAGCTTTAAATTGAGTCATGTGTAATATATTTATTAAATTTGGAGGAAGAGAATCCCAAAGTGGTGGACCTGAGCATTTAATTGAGAACTGCTTAGTCCTGGTTCGTGCCCCTGGGGTTCGATATTTACATGATGCTCTAGTATCATGTCCATGGATAGCTACACCTTTAAGGAAATATTTATCAAACAGTGATGGAAGAAGCCTATAATGATAACAGTACATGAATAGTCCAATTTGATATTTTGTAATATCATTCAATTTTAGAATATTGTGCTCTTTAAATATTAATTTTGTGCTATCGGACCATCCCAGTAAGCAAGTCACACGTATGGCACGTTTATGGAGAGTCTCAAGGCGTTTTAATCTAGAGTAGTTTGAGCCCCAGCAGATATTACAGTATGATAAGTAAGGAAAAAACAGCGTGTAGTATAACTGTCGCAGAACAGGTTTAGTCAGATAATGCTTAATTCGTGATAGAACACTTATATTTTTTGCTAATTTCTTTGATACATGTGTGATATGCTCATTCCATTGCAGATGCCGATCTACATAAACACCAAGAAATTTGGTGCATTCAGTTTGCACTATTTCCCTGTTATCTATCATAATTTCCATTGCTTGTTGGGGAGCTGGTTTACGGTGACCACGGAACAGTATATAACATGTCTTGTCCAGATTGAGTGAAAGTTTATTGGCTTTAAACCAGTTTGATATTACTTCAAGTTCCTTATTTACTTTCTGCTGCAATACATCTATTGATTTATCAGTAAAAAAGACATTGCTGTCATCAGCAAATAGTATGAAATCAGTTTTATCAGCAATCTGAGGTAAGTCATTTATATAGATCAAGAACAGTAATGGCCCCAATATAGATCCCTGCGGCACTCCACACCGAATAGTTTTATGAACAGACTGATAGCCTTCGTAGAGGACATACTGAGTTCTATTTTCCAAATAATGTTGTAGCCACTGTTGTGCCATGCCTCTAATGCCATAGTGCTCAAGTTTGCCCAGCAGGATAGTATGATTAACTGTGTCAAAAGCCTTGGATAGGTCAAAGAAGATTCCCATAGCAAACTCATTTCTATCCAGGGAGTCAGATATTTTGTCTTGCATTTCTAGTAATGCCATATATGTAGAATGCCCTTTACGGAAGCCAAATTGTTGTGGAGATATTGTGTTTTCCTTAGTAAAATACTCCATTAATCTATTGTACATAACTTTCTCAAAAAACTTAGAGAAATATGTTAAGACAGAAATTGGTCTGTAGTTATTAATTTTATTCCTATCACCAGACTTGTAGATGGGTATTACTTTAGCAGTTTTAATGTTATCAGGGACAATACCAGTGTCAAAGGAACAATTAATAATATCGGCAAGTAGAGGTGCAATAATTTCCATAGAGGCCTTGCCAACTTGTGGACTTATCCCATCTGGTCCACAGCTAGTCGAGGAACGTAGTTGATTGGCAATTGATATTATTTCCTGAAGTGAAACTCATCCGTTATTAATAACTTTAAATTTTGAGAATAAAGGTCTATTGTTACGTCACTTTAATTGTGAAACACATCCATTATTAATAACTTTAAATTTTGAGAATAAAGGTCTTTTGTTACGTCACTTCTATGGCTGTGGCGCCGGTGTCACAAAATAGAGTATCCCCATAGGCTACATGAGTATCCCCCTTAGCGAAATGGAGTATTCTGTTTATTTTGCATTTTTGGCGGTTTCTAAGTGTATTCAGTCGTACTGTTTGGATTTATTGTACACAAAAAAATATTTTAAGTTGCGTTTCTTTAGTTTGTACGTCGACCTGAAATTAATTTACTTCGTTTTTGGTGATTTTGACTGATTTTCGTCGAGACTATCGTGATGCGTATGGCGATGGGGGATAGAATGGTTTATCCCCGGATACTCTAAACCGGTTTATTCCATGGGGGGGGATAAATTCATACATCCCCCGGATAGTCTTAGGACGGATACTCTATTTCGTGATACCGGCACGCGGACGCAATAGGCGCATTTGCGTCTATTTTTGATAAACAATAAAACGTTAATAACACAAATGAGAAACTCCGCCACTGCTCGTACTCTGGCAGTGCCAGACCCAAGCCTGGATGAAGGAGGAGGGCGACGCTAATGATCTTTGTTATCACACAGTGTCGTTAAACCGAAACTACTACTACGACACAAATGAGAACCTCTCAATGTAAATATCTGAATCTAAATGTGTGAAACAATTAAGGTTTAAGATTTCCTGGATGTCAAAAATGTATTAGTAAAAAGCACAATGTGCATACAATATGTTATTTTTAGTAGCTCTACGGTCACACTCTACAGCCTGAGCTTCTACTTGTATATTTATGCTTCATTATCACATGAATGATGATGACCACCGATTGACCAAAATGACTGGCACTGTTTTATGTCGCTTGCGACTTTTCGTACACTTTCTTGGCGTCTGGCAGCGCCACTGTATCAGTCCATGTCATCTTAGGTCTTAATTGAGCCCTGGCTTATAGTTTAATCTTATCCCTTTCAGTGCAACTTGTTCTTTCGCCGACCAGTCTGTATATCGCCCACGCAGTCTATTGTTTCAGCGCTATATAAACACTTCTCGCTGTGATTTCTTTTCTGTGTGCAGTGTCCTTTTTCATCTGGTAGACCGACCGATCACTGCTAAGCAATGTTACGTCGGTCTCTTTCCGAGATCCTGGTCGTTGCCATGGCTCTCCTCAGTCTCAGCCATTTCCAGATGAACGTGCAGAGAGTTGAAGCGACCGCGTTCTACCACCTGGAAGACATGGACGAGGACGGAATGCGGATTCAACAGGCCAGGAAACCGGTGTACGGCCTTGAACGACGAACGAGTCGCGACCAGACGAGCGGTGAGATTCTGATTTTTTCAACGTCGCGAAGTAATGTGATGTAGTGTAATTAGCAACTTCTATTGCGCCGGTGTCTAATGCACAAGGCATCAACCGATGGCACACTAAAACCAAGCCGTAATCAGGTCAACATCCAGAAGATCAGTCCGTAAGAGACAGAGAGGCAGCCTAAGGTGGATAAGCAATTTGAAAGAGGTAAGTTTTCAGCCGAGAATATAATGATGTAATGCACTGTTGGCTAATGTGATGTAATGCACTGTTGGCTAATGTGATGTAATGCACTGTTGGCTAATGTGATGTAATGCACTGTTGCATGGCTAAAGTTATTTAATGCAGTGTGATGTAATGCTATGACCTTAGGATGAGTCCATCTGCATCATCCCAGCGTATACAATAATGTACTAATAAACTGCAATGTTATCTCATCTAATCTCATCTCATATGATCTAACCTTACTTTATCTCGTATCACCTCATATCATCTTATTTCATCTTATTATGTATATGTATGAGCACTTGTTATAGCGCCCTTCCAGATTTCTACTCAGAGGCGCTCCCGTCTACAGCGCGGACACTGAATCGGACTTTCACTCCGAAGCGCATGAGCAATTGCGAGTGAAGGACTTGCCCAGGGTCCCTACGCGGCAGCTTGAGGTGGATTCGAACCCGTAACCCTCCGGCTGCAAGGCACCGAACATACCCCTATACCACCGCGCTCCACAATTATGATTATTATCATAGGCGTAGGAGGCGGGGGGTCAGGGGGGGCAAATGCCCCCCCAAATTTCGGGCGTTCTTGTTTTTCGGGCAAGAAGTGCCAGGGAAAATGCTGAACAAACAATTATAAGTTCAGCAATCATTAGCACCCAGCGCGATCTGCCAGCTCCAACTTGCCCGAATCTGAATACTTAACTACTAGCTCGCAAACAACCATAACGTTTACAGCTTTATTCATTGGTGTAGGCTACTGAATAATTAGCTAGTCACTTTAGCATCCAACATGTTGGTGTGGGTGCGCCCCGAATCTTCGAAACCGGAATCCCCGAAACGAATTTCGGCCGGAACCCCGAAATTGATTTTCTAAGTCCGACCCGAATATAATTAGGACTAACAAATAAACATGTGACTATCGATGTACATCAATGTCATCAAGGTTATCCTAGGTCTATGTCATGTTTACAATTGAAACTGTGAATAGCTCTCGGGAGTTCGGCCGCTTTCTTGTAAACTGTTTTCGGGAAATCGGGCTTTTGTGTATTTTCAGCGTTTTCGGGTTTCGGGGATTCGGGTTGACCCCTGTTGGCTCGGTATCGACTTAAGAAAAGAATCAAATTCAAGTTGCTGCACTCCACTTTTCAGCGTGCAATTCCGAAAGTATGTTGAGTGCAGAAATTTCAGATCGTTCCAATGATCGTTCAGATAGTTTGAGAACGATCGTTCAGTGGACTTCGGAGGATGAAAACATAATCTGCAAAGCACCATAGGTAGGATAGAAGAAATTCACGGCAAAAAAGTTCCAAATTCACGGTAGCATTTTGTAAAACGGGCGAAAATCACGGCAAATTCAGGGCATGAAATAGGCTTAACGCATTTTTTGCTAAGATTCGACCAAGCAATCACGTAGATAAGAAAGAAACGAAAGCGCCTGTATTAATGTCAGTGTGTACAAACGTCCTGCTTCAATTCCTTCAAATCATGCCTGTATCTACCAAGATCTAATCGATGTAGGCCTAATCATATTCATAACATATAAATCAAAGCAGCGACGCGCTGTTGCTGTGTATTGTAACGCTAAATGTCAGTCAAAGTTTGGCACAAAGGCCCTAGTGTCTCCAATTTTCGACACAGGTAGCGCCAAGTTCTCGTATGTAAAGTTGCGACGCAAATGTCACAACTTTTTCCGAAAATTACGGCAATTCACGGTATTTGGGGAAATTCACGGCAATTACCGAAAATCACGGACTTCACGGCTTCCATGACTTCGTGAATTTCTACTAGGCCTATTCCTAACCATGGGGCAAGATAGGCTCAATGATCGTTTGATTATCAGCATTGAACGAGCAGCTACAACTGGAGTCAACAGACTCCAGATGAACGACATTATTGAGACTTGTTAGACGCGAGAACAGAAACTCTTTCGTGTTCTAGAGAGACGTGAGCGACTATAAATGCAAGACACCAATTATTCGGGATTTATATTTTTCGGGCAAAAATAAAATCTTGCCCCCCTACCACTGAAATTCGCCCTAAGCCTATGATTATTATGATCGCACGTCATCTTATCTGTGCTACGTAATACAATTTAGTTTGGTGCAAGTTCTGTTTCCGTTAATAGTACACCTACAGGCGAATCGAAGAGATGAGAACGATGTGGTGCAAATTCAAATACTTGAGTTCTTGTATAAAGTGGATAATTCTATTAGTTAAGTCATTCTAATTTTTGTCTAATTCCTGTCTCCGAAAGCAAGCTTGCTGTCATGTGTTATCGAGACTTTTTATTTCATTACCTTGGTGGCCCTATTTAGCGGGATAATCCATCCCTTCAGGGTCCTCCACTTGGTAACCTGAACGTTGATGAATGATAACTGCCATAATTGTAAATATGTTGTCGGTTACAGGAAAAATAAATTGAATTGAATTGATAATGTCTATTTAGTTCTCTCCAGTTTGAAGCCGATTTTCGAAGTTTGTGATGACCATTTAAAACCATTCGCTTCTAGGGTCTACGCTCTGTTTTCTCGCTTTTTTCTTAACCTTCATTTCTCGACATTCTCTGTGTCTTGTCATTTTCGCACATTTTTTGCTTTAACAGTATTTTTCTTAATATAACATATCTACGAAGGAACTTTTGCCAAAACCGGTTGGGGCAACTCTGTGGCGTGCTCTCCCTAAATGTAGACGGGGTAACGGCTATACTATTCCCGATCCTCCCTTGTACAGGCAAATGAGGCAATACTGTTCAATTAGCATTGCACTTTCTTGTAATTATGATAAATCCACCCACACTCCATTTCAAAGTCTGTCTGATGGGTTGGTGAATAAAGAGGCGCTCAATGGCGTAACGAAGGGTTTCAGCGCCCATGGGCAAGGGTTAATGGCTGCGCCCCATTATAATTTTCTTGCTGACTTTTAATCGTTCTTGTCATAGTACTGTGTACCACTAAAGGCTAATTTTGCGCCCTCTGTTGCTGCGCCCGGGGCGGTTGCCCCTCTCCCCCTTTGTTACGTCAGTAGAGGCACAGGTGTTCGGATAACTATCTTGGATAAGATATATGAAGGAGCAAGACATGCGTAGGCAGGAAAGAAAAAAAGGAAATAGTAAGACAAGACACAATATAGGATATAGAAAATTGGGCCGTAGTCTTCGCTATGGGATGGCGCAAAGCAAGATTCACTCCTCACTTATTCAGAAGATTTACATAGCGCCCCTCCAAGATAATTACTCGGAGGCACTCTCAGCGCAGACACGGCGGAAAAGAATGATACAACGTGATTTAAAAACTCCGCAAAGACAGAGAGGGAGTTTCTCCTCTGGTTCCCAATAGAGAAAGTGACATAGACTTGTAGTCTTTTAATAATTCATAAGTAGCCAAGTCTGTAGCAAAAACACTAAGTGCTATCTGTCTGTCTGACTGTCTGTCTATCTGACTGTTTATCAGCAGCGGCTGTCTATCTGTCTGTTTGCAGCCTGCACTGCCGCTGCGAATGGTCACGTGAGATTCGCTTGTCCCCTGTCACGTGACGTGACGCACTGCGTTGCCGATGACGAGTTATGCAATGGGAGATACGACTGCCCGCGGCAGGAGGACGAACACGCGGTCGTCTGCCTTTTCTACAAATTCGTAAGACTTCGTTTTCTGTCTTTAACCTTTTCTTTCGGCAGTTTAGAAAACGCAGTGATGGGCAAAAGTTAACTAAAAAGTTGCAAACTTTTAGTTTAACTACAAAAAATTAGTTAAGGCAAAAGTTGAACTAAACAAATAGTTTAGTTAAAACCAAAGTTGAACTAAATATTTTAGTTATTAACTAAAAAGTTTAACTAATTTCTTTAGTTATTAGCTAGAATGTTTAAGTAACAAAATCAGCAACTACTTTTTGCAATGGTTGTCATGAGTAACTGGTTTTATTACTCAAGTCAAGTGAACTGCATTGCATTGCACGATGCATCATCGTTTGCATTAGCAACTTCATGAATTTCTGGTAGAACTGTACTAGGACTATAGTCTAGTACACATTATATAGTTTGAAAGTGAAATTTTTATTGACGCTCTGCATTATTACAGTTCACTTAACCTCTGTCATTGTCAAAATGTTTGTGAAAATTTTTTTTTAAAGTTGGATAAAGTTTAACTAAATATTTTAGTTTAGTTAATTTATTCACAAAATCAGTTGCCAACTTTTAGTTAAACTTTTTTTAGTTGAAAAATGGTTATAGCTAAACTAAAAAAATTAGTTAGTGTCCATCACTGGAAAAGCGAGACGAGTGCATTAGCGTTGGCTTAATTTTTAAAGTCTCATTTAACTGCACACGCCTAATGTAGCCTAGTCTCTAACATATGCCTAAACTGTAAATAGAATGTAGTAACGTAATAGTAATATGTAATTCTAGTTTTATCGTAAGCGTCTGATTTCACAACAGATAGGCCTAATACTTTCCATTGTACTAGACTGCATTGTTAGGCATTCTATTGTATCGTAACGTTATCATATTGCATTGCATTGCTTTTGTATTTGTTCGTTGTAGATTTCATCCCAAATGAGGGCAGCAATTCGAAGCGTCAGTAGCCAAAGTAGCCAAAGTAGCACAAGTAGTAGTTAAGAGAGACGGGATCAACATCTACTACTGCTACAACAACAACAACAACAACAACAACAACAACAACAACAACAACTACTACTACTACTACTACTACTACTACTACTACTACTACTACTACTACTACTACTACTACTACTACTACTACTACTACTACTACTACTACTACTACTACTACTACTACTATTACTACTACTACTACTACTACTACTACTACTACTAATAATAATAATAATAATAATAATAATAAAATTTGCTCCGAGGTAAGGCCTACATATCATCTCTCAGGAATTAAAAAATTTTCCGGGTAATAAAAAATTCTGGGATGGCTAAAACTGTTCAAGATCCGGACGAGTAACAGTGCATTGGAAGACAAATGCGTTATTATTATTATTATTGTTATTATTTTCTATTATTATGCGTTATTATTATTATTATTATTATTATTATTATTATTATTATTATTATTATTATTATTATTATTATTATTATTATATTAATTTGTATTTCTCTGGAGCTTTTAAACCCGATGGATCATATGTACCTCGGAGCAAAAATACAATAATGAAAACATATAACTAATTACTTTTTATGATTCGGTAACTGCTGACATAGGCCTACTCACCACGTGAATGCAACTTTATTTTATTTATTTAGTCTATGCTTGAATCAAAAACCGGTTGTTGCTTTGAAGTGGTCAGTTTTTTGTTTTAGATATAAATAAAATAATAATTCATTTCTGCAATTTACACACAAGGGCCTACTTTGCCCCACAAAGTGGTGGGGACCCTTATCCCTACTGTCAGGCAGTGTCAGCTGCAACAGTACCTCCCCTCCGATAATCCAACCTTTGAGCAGCAATGCCATGAAGCGGACTGCCGCCTAAATCTAGCAGTACAGAGAGACTGCGGACATACATTAAACGACATGCTTCCCCCATCAAGCATACTGGACACGTTTGTGCTTATGACCGAGTAGGCCTAATTCCACCAGCTGATTCACTGACCTGGGAAACGTTCTTAATTAGGATGATATACGAGACATAACTGAGCGCAGTAAACCTATTTGTTAATAGGGACAAGGATAACATTTCTTTAATGCATTTCTTAACAATAACCAGGCAAAGAAAGCACTAATAAATTATGAAGAAATCTGGGGACTTGACACAAAATCTGTATAAGCTCCCTGAAATAGAAGTTGAAGCTGTCTATTTATGTACGCTAAAATGCGTTTCGCAATTGGCATTCCAATAGTCTAAAGAACATTCTATAATAATGGATAACGTGACCAATTTATACAACGTAAAACAAAAAGTAGCCTAAAACATGGTGGTGACCGGACGTACAAAGAAATGCCGATGTTCATATAATATTATATACATTCATGCGAATACGATTATTGGAAGGCGTGTGATTTGTGGATCCACCGAAACCATGGGCCAACAAGTGCATGGGGCCGTGGCAGAATCTGACAGGTAGGCGCACTCTGAGAACCTGATAATGTACGAACAAATCTCAGAGGACCAGTGACTTGCAGGGCCTGAAATTTGAAATTATGCTGCTGCGTTGTACACAAGGTTTTTTAATGCAAAAACGTGCGGGCCTATAATTATAGGCTATATGTCAGGCCTACTATAGCTTCTATAAGGAAGGTTTACAGAGGCGCTATACAGATGGATTATAGCTGTTAGCGAGTGATAGTCTTGAAGGGATGGAGATGGGTTGATCTATTGTTATTAAATTCCATTCAGTTCGTCTACAAGATGGAGAAGAATCTCAATTAATCACTGTATAATACAAGGACCGTCAAAATGCAGACGAGATGACCGGCTAAAGGTATTAAGGCGCGGGGCTGCAGAGTGCTATGGATGGGTGGAGGGTGGGTCGATGGGTGGAGGGATGGCCCGGATGGGGCGATGGATGGAGCGTGGGCCAAAGACGATTGAACTGTTGATTGACTGCTGATTTATTCAGCGCATCGCAATGTTCGGATTCTTCTGGTCTTGTTTCTCTCTTCAGCGACAAAGAAGAGAAAGCCACGCGAACATTGTATAACCTTGCGTCACCCTTAAGTGACCTTGTCTGACCCTTACATGCAGTACCGGCCTTCGACAGTATGCGACGGCATAGGGACGCCAAATTTAGGGGCCGCCAAATTTGATGATGCCTCTGTAATAAGTTCTTATTTTTATGAATGATAATTGGCATGCATTCCAGCGAGAATTCAATCGGCAGACTTACATGTAGATCAATCAATTCTTTTTCTTTTTCGTATAGGCCTAGCTAACACAAGCCATAGTTCATAAATGTACCACGTTAAGCTTCAATCGGCATTGATTCACAGGCCGACATATTTCAGTTTGCGTAGGGCCGCCATAGGGCCGCCAGAAATGCTAAGGCCGACGTATATCGGGGCCGAAGACGGTTGTCGAAAAAGTCGACATTTAGGGGTAGAGAACAAAAATCATTAATAAGCTAAATGTCGACAGAAGTTTACATGACTGCACTGGACACACGATGACTTGGGTTTGAACTTTGCAGCTGAAACCGGATTATCTGGATCAAAGCGTAGAGAAAGCTGATAATAATAAATAATGGTGATACTATTGTGCAATGGCGTAACGAAGGGTTTCAGCGCCCATGCAGAGGCAAGAGTTGACGACCGCGCCCCTTTTAATTTTGTTGTTGACTGTTACTCGTTCTTGTCATTGTACTGTGTACCACTGAAAGTTAATTTTGGGCCCCTTGTGCTGCGCCAGAGGGCGGTTTCCCCCTCTGCCCCCCCCCTCCGTTACGTCACTGGACTCGAATCCCATACGCTGATGTGAAAGAAAAACGCGCTGCTCAATCCTATGGCTAACCCGTAATTGAGACTATGAAGCAACCCATGGCAGTTTCGTTAGGCTACTTCGTCGTTAGACTGCTTAGAGTTTATAGTTTTTGTTTAAATCACGTTTCTGAACATCTTTATTTCTCGGCTCAACGATTTATCAACATAATTAGGCCCTATAGCAAAGCAAAACGTTTTTTCATGTAAAAGGACAAACTGAACAAGGCTTTTGGGAAAGGAAGAATTTACAAAACTAACTTTTGAAGTCTTTATATAGTAGAACTGGCGACGTTCGCCCATCAGCCATCCAGGAAATAAAACAGCACATTGAAGGCAAACTTGGTTTTAAAACGCAGTAGGTCTAACTTAAAGGTAGGCCTAGCAGTAAACATAAACCAAGTATTCTCTCTCTCTCTCTCTCTCTCTCTCTCTTCTCTCTCTCTCTCTCTCTCTCTCTCTCTCTCTCTCTCTCTCTCTCTCTCTCTCTCTCTCTCTCTCTCTCTCTCTCTCTCTCTCTCTCTCTCTCTCTCTCTCTCTCTCTCTCTCTCTCTCTCTCTCTCTCTCTCTCTCTCTCTCTCTCTCTCTCTCTCTCTCTCTCTCTCTCTCTCTCTCTCTCTCTCTCTCTCTCTCTCTAGCAGGTCTCAACTTAGTCGAGTCTGGGTATAGATGACGGCATGACGCTCAACTTAGTCGTAATAAGGCTCGATAAAGATTAGTCTATACAGCGTATTTTTTACTTGATCCGGAAACTAGGGGTGGGCAACGATTACAAATTTTAATCGAAATTAATCGCACGATTAAAATTTGTAATAACGCAATTAATTTTTAACGCATGTCACAATAGAAAACAAGTACAACTACTCTACCGACTGAGTAGTTACGTTGAATATGCGCTATATAAATTCTTGAATGTTCAATCGACTTGAAGTTGAAGCACTAGAACGAGGTTCCGTAACTCAAGGTAATAGGTACTGGAGAGTTTAGGAGCTGATTGAGATTAAGGAAATGATAAAGGCCTTATGGGCCCGAACGAATCCTGATCTGAACCCGTCACAGATTGCTCTCCGTTCGAGAGCGGAAAATGTCATGCCTGGTACCACTCGAAGGTATCCTGAGCCCTTATCTTCCACCTCGGTCAGAGGTCAATCCCCTGGGTTAGAACCTGACGATGACGAAATATCTAGGGAGGCACGTACAGCTCATAGCCAGCCCTTGTACTCCAGGAACCCCCAGTGGCGTAACGAGGGGGTCAGAGGGGGCGGCCGCCCCCGGGCGCAGCACCTAGGGGGCGCAAAATTAGCTTTGAGTGTTAAGTAGGCCTACTATGCGACAGAAATTGTATTATTAAATTTCAATAATTAAATATATTAAATTTAAAATAAGCACAACTTGGTTTTCAGTTTCAAATATCGAAAGAATAGTCAGCGAAGTATCAAGCTATAATTGCGCCCCGTTCCAAGCGTAAATCTAGCGCCCCCACCCTACCCTTCCCCAAAGATCAACTGAACCAATAATGACATAAATTATGCAAATTATGAGAACATAGCCTAGATAAAACACATGAAAATATATAGATACAGGCCTACGATGTATTGTAAAAGTAATGTTGTGTAACAGTTCTGAACGGCAATTTACTGATAGGCCTATTTTCAAACGTGTCAACGACAATTTTAAATAGGCCTGCACAAGTATCTGTCTATTCACACGCCATTATTTTTTATTTAATTTTCTTAAATTTTCATTTATGATTGCTATTTCAATTAATCTTATCTGACGATAAAGTAACTAGTCTCAAATTTGCGCCCCTCTTGACTTGCGCCCTGTTCCATGGCACCTCTGGAACACCCCTTGCTACGGTAGCCTACTGAGAATAGTGAATACCAAGAATCCGCTCTATTGTGTCGGTTCATAAGAAGAAAGAAAATGTGCTCGGACGTTTCGTCAATAAATTGGCCTATAGGCATAGCGTATACTTGTTTGATGGAGTCACTGGCGTATTGTCTTAAAAGACAATTATGACAATATGCAACTAGTCGCGTTACAATAGCGAATCTTTTAAACAAATCAAAGCTACTGCTCACTGCTGAGTGTTGACCTCTCTGTTCTTTAAATTTGTCTTTTCATATAAAAATCTTTTCCAAGTTATGTTGCATTACTTATTGCAGAGAAAAACCATTGAATAAAATCTGGAAACTATAATATATGTAATTGTATTAAATTAGCACACACTGTTAGCCAGTAGATCTATTATACTAGACCTATGATACGAACGATTAACAGTCAACTAGACAATTATGAAGGGGCGCACTTTTTAAACTTTGCCCCCGGGCGCAGAAACCCCTCGTTACGCCACTGGGAACCCCATCAGAGTCAACTCTAAAGAGTTCGAAATCCCCGCCTATGAGACGCGAACCGCAAGAAAGGTCAGCAGCACATACTCTGTTGCGGATGGGGGGTGTCGCTAGATGAATTGGGACACGACACTTCTGCTTGAATTAAATAGTGGTTTATTCACGATTGCAGCAGCGATGGTATATTATGTTCTATTTGCAAGTTCTAAAATCATGAATTTCACGTGACAACGAAGATTTGAATCCCAGAAACAATCCCAGATGGCTACCACGGTTTTACATTCTATAAACATTTGCAGTTAATAATTTCTATAAACTGTAATTATTTACAATTGGAGAATACACCATGTTTGTGGATATAGTTGAGTGATGAGGGTAAAGGATCTAATCTGTGTACTTTGTAACCGTTGTAACGAGGGAACTTTGACATTAACTGCTGTTTGTTGTTACGATGTATGTACACCAGAGTGCGGATATACAATTGGTTTTATTAAAGAATATACTTACTTACTTACTTACTTACTTACGTACTTACTTACTTTGAATAATAACGTTTATAAGATTTACGAACATTATAATTCCGCACTGTGTGCTAATTATAACTACTGCAGAAGAGATTATAATCGTCCTTTGTATTCAAACATTTATAGAGCGCTTCTAGTAGGATGAACCGTTCAGAGGCGCTCCCAGTGCGCAAGACCACGAGATAAGAAAATATAGGTTTTGAGAAAAGGAACTGCTGGCCCACACCAAAACTCTGAAACTTCGATATTTTGGACACATCATGAGACAGCCGCGGGACAATATCGAGAGCAGCCTGATGACGCGTCTCGTGGAGGGGACCCGTGGACGAGGAAAACCGAGAACATCATGGATCGGGCTGAAATCGTAACAGCGGACCGTGGGCAGTGAAGATCCATTCATGTGGCCAACCGAGGTTGCTATGTGACGTGACATCACAGATTCAACTGGTGTTAACCAATGACGTCGTAAAATTATGACGTCATGAGATAACTCAATCAGCAACATCAATTTGGCATCATTTTTGTAACAAGAGAAGAAAGTGTGTTGTGTCCCTATGAGAAAGTAGGCCTAATGGTTGACCTAAGTTTGGGAAAGTAATTGTTTACATAATTTTATGCTATTGGAGCCACGATTGTCCAACCGTACGTGAATAAAGTGCCTTTCCTAAAAAATTTCGGACCGCAGTGTTTGGTAATGATAGCCTATACATGACAGAATGAGACTATGTGTGTTGTCCAATTAACGGATTTCACGCAGTCTCAATGTGGGTAAACAAGCAGGAACTTCGCACAATAATTTTAAAACGGAGCAAATATATAGGCAATTCACTTATTTTTCTAATTGCTTGGGTGCACGACCTTCATCTATCTTGTCGTTACAAAATGCGAAAAAATATCTAAACGAAAACAGTCCTGGATTTACGATAGCAGATGCAGTCGATGATCCTGTCAGCACTTCCAGACTGGTGTGCTTGATGGAATCCACCTTGGTCCCTCTTATGGGATTGTGGGTCCCACGTTCGCCCGGTAAGGGAGTGCTACAGGAATAATATGGCAAGCAAGTTCCCGGTGTTTCTTAAACCCCAAAAAAGACCTGTGGTGTTGACCGCGATTATAGTCGCGACTGGGCTTCCAATCGGCTGACTTCGAAAACATCTGGCACTATAGTAAATGGACTATAAATCCTAGACGAATGGCCCGCGTGAGTATAAAGAGGTAGATGTAACACTCGACCTTTCTGACTCATTTTGTTTCTATGTTAAAATTAAGCTGTAATTGCTTAATTACCAACATCTAACACACTGTCACCTTCTTTGAAGTATTAATCTTCTCTAGAACATGGTTCCTAGATCGGTACGCCGACAAAACGACGCAGGACAAAACGGCGCAGATAGGGGAGAATGGCCTGCATTGGGACATGTCCTGCATTGGGACAGTGGTGGTATCTAAGCCGTGGTTATATATTATCGCGTGTGGCGTCGCCCAGCGAACGTATTTTTAATGTAGAGAATCATCAGGCGTCTTATGCTGCGAATTAAAAAGCTTTTCACAGAGATACTGCAAAATCTTCATTTTCAGGCTAAAAAAGTAAATTTTTACTCCTACAGTCTCAGTCAATGCATTAAATATCTGGTGCGAATTTAGCCAAAAATTTCGGTGAACTATTTAGGACAGTATATTGCGAAGCATATGGTTAAATTTAGAGGTCATACGAATATAACCTTTTGTATTATCTGAAAAATAGGTCAACGGCTATTGATGGCCTGCATTGGGACATGCACTCATGGCCTGCATTGGGACAGACGCAAAAGTCACCCAGTACAGGCTCTTTGTAGAAAGTAAACTTAATAGTTTTGCTGAATATTTTATGACTTGAGTAGACGTATATTTTGTAACAACAAAATATACATACTGCAAATAACACCAATTTTATGCATTAACATGTAACATGTGTCTCAATGCAGGACACGAAAAAATGTAAAAAGTGTCCCAATGCAGGACACGAACCCGTTCTAATATTAAGTTTTGGATCTGAGGTACCTAGGGACAAAATGATAATAATTTACTGTATATTTTGTGAAACAGAATATCATCTTCAACTGCAATATAATCTGTTACACTCTATTGTGTATGATTAGAACAGGATCAGTTGCTTGATCCAATGCTCCCCATGCAGTGTCCCAATGCAGGCCATAGTGGCCTGCATTGGGACGATTTTTACCAGTGAGGGAAATACTAAATTTTTATGGTTTATTCATGCAATAATGTTGCAGTATATATCACATTCGATTCATTAAACGTTGCTGTTTCTGATAATGACAACAAAATATATGTACTGCAACTAACACCAATTATATGCATTAAAATGTAAAAACTGTCCCAATGCAGGCCACTCTCCCCTATAACGGCGCAGACAAAACGGCGCAGCAACAAAACGGCGCAGCACAAAACGGCGCAGACAAAACGGCGCAAAACTGAACTAAAGAACAATAGTTTATAGTAGTTTAATAGTAGAAGCAGCAAAATTTTACAATAAAATATATACTAGAAATAGGCCTAGCTGAGAAACTTCATCAAGTCTTATAGTTCATAGTTCATATAGTTACGTTGTCATATTATAGTAGAAGCATAAAAATATAGGCCTACTAAAATATATACTATATAAAGAAGTAACTAAGTAACTTCAACAAGTCTTATAGGCCTAGTTCATACGATGGCATAAAAAGCCAGTCTAAATGTTAACGTTGTGAGCGATACCACGCAATTAGAGTAATCGCCCAGCGGCACTGTTCCAAATGTTGGAGTCAAAGCCTGCAAGCGTCGATTTAAGCGAATGTATTGTGACTTCCAGGGCTTTTTTAGCGTGCAGTTCTACACTAGATGTGCAGTTCTAAATCAATTTGTGCAACTGTAAAAGCATTTTTGTGCAGTGACAAATTGCTAAAAAAAAGGTCATCGTCATCCAATTGGGAAAAATTTACCATGGGATTTTGAAAAAGAGAGAAGAGGTTGTGCAGTTCTACAAATTCCTTAAAAAAAGCCCTGGTGACTTCGATGCCCCTCGCTGCCGGAATCCGGAACGATATCTCGTAATCTTCAGTTCGTAGTGAGCTTGCTCCTGACGAAAGTGCTCCAGAAGTGTGTACACCGACGGGTCATTACAATCGACGGTCTGTTGGAAGGTTATCATAATCATTGTAGGCTACTGCGCGGGTATCATAGGCCTAATCTTTGTACTGCGCCGTTATGTCTGCGCCGTTTTGTCCTGCGCCGTTTGGTTACGGCGCCCCCTAGATCATACCCAATAGACTTCGTACCTACCCGACCCGTATCCGTAACCAGTGGCGCAACGAAGGGTTTCAGCGCCCAGGGGCAAGGGTTGATGACTGCGCCCCTTTTAATTTTCTTGTTGACTTTTAATCGTTCTTAGGCTATCATAGTACTGTAGGGACCCTGGGCAAGTCCTTCACTCGCAATAATTGCTCATGCTCTTCGGCGTGAAACTCCGATTCAGCGTCCGCGCAGTAGTCGGGAGCGCCTCTGAATAGGAAATCTGGTAGGGGCGCTATAACAAGTGTTCAAATACAATACAATACAATACAATACTGTGTACCACTGAAAGCTAATTTTGCGCCCCTCTGATGCTGCGCCCGGGGACGGTTGCCCCCCTCTGCCCCCCATTCGTTACGCCACTGTACTAGTGTGGCAGGATTAAGAGTTTAAAAGAGTAATATGTCACCAGTGTAGCCATGTTACAAGCAATTGAAGTGTCAGGTGCCTTACCGACGCTTGCAACTGAATGCCTTGAACAATATCATAAAATGGTTCAAAATTATTATCAGATTTAGAGTGACATCCGATGTGCATATAGGACCTAATACACTTTCAAACATTCACTCGATTTACATTTTACCCTATTACAAAAAAGGCATTTTTATCATCGATCGGGGAAAGTATATAGGACTTTTTAAAAAATAATACACCTACGTACAATTCAAATTTTAAACATTATAGGCTATGGCCCCGAAAGAGTTAGAATGAAGCAGTAGGCCTAAACATAGGCCTAGGCCTATATGCGATTGCGGATTTAATTCTCGGTTCGAAAAACATTTGGACGAGATATAATCGCCGGTCTACGTAACTTAATCATCATCATCATCATCATCATCATCATCATCATCATCATCATCATCATCATCATCATCATCATCATCATCATCATCATCATCATCATCATCATCATCATCATCATCATCATCATCATCATCATCATCATCATCATCATCATCATCATCATCATCATCATCATCATCATCATCATCATCATCATAATGTGGAGTGCTCCTCTCCGGAGTGTTTCCACGACACGACATGTAGCCAGCGGTTTAATAGTCTCTGGTTCTTCTTCAGGCCGTGTGCAGTGGGCTGAGGTTAGCTTCCACCGTTCTTGTCTATGTGTGGCGTCGAGGGCATCCAACAGGTCTCTTCCAACCTCTCGGAGGCCCGGATATCATTGCTCGCATGCCATATCATTATCACGGTCATGGTCACCTTCGCAGCGCGCGATGTGTAGCCTACGAACAGTCGCGGCCTCATTTTGAATCATTTCCGACACTGGGATGTGCATCTTCCGGTGGTAATATTTCAGTTTTTATAGCTTGGCAATGTAGTAAAGGCATTTCTCATAATTTACTAACTAAATATAGCACTTATGCTATAAATGTGGTCTATTGTGGAGAAACCGACGGCAAACTTCCTCACGGCTATCTGAAGGTCGCCAGAAAACTAAAATTATAGTTTAACCAAAGATGTTAGAGTCGTAGACTTTGGTTTAACTACCAGAAACACTGTAAATCATTAGCGCTGAATAAAGTATTGCCGTTGCATGATGACTCTTAAATTATTAGTCTATGGGTTTTGGCTTGAAAGACGGCGACCACCATTGGTCGATTTTAAAGTCGTATAATTGGCGGAGAATTGAAAAAACATTTAACGCATTTGATTTTAAAGTTTAACTTATCTGCCATTTATACTCTAAACTCTCGCATTTCAAATAAAAGTTCAGGTATATTGTCTGATACTGTAATTATGAAGAGTTGCGGAGGATAAATAGACGTGTGATTCAACGGTCCCGTGACACACTTAGTAGACCCCGCCCGCGTTCAAATGATTCGGTATTTCCATTCCGTATAAGTGGCCAAAAGAATGGGTGTCGAAGGGTTAAATCGAGTTGGCATTTATAACGAAGGTTTTTTCGTTACGTTTTGTCCCAACAGTTTGGCTTTGCGGATTTTCTTATCTTCTGTGGCAGCCGATTCCGCCACACTAAAAAGGAAAATGTTACTTCTGCGGCGGAGAGCCTTCATGCCTACACAAATGTTCGACCGCGCATGCGCATTCAAGACCGCATATGATCATTGTTCAAAACATGCTTAAAATGGATGAATTATTCAAACCTTTGATAGCACTTGGCAACGTGATGGTTGGTTAGGGTCTGGGTAGGCGTTGTGAAGGTCGGTAAGGGTTAGGGCTAGTGTCGCCATTAGAATATTCTTTGCATTTTATTATGTGTATGAAGGCTGAATCTTCTGCCGCAGAAGTAAAAATTTAATTCTGTGTGCGTTGCATGGCGGAATCTTCCGCCTCAGAAGCACCACACTTTAAGCTTTTGCTATTTTTAATGTACAAGAATGATTGATTCTTTTAACGTGAATTCATTTGCATTCCGATACTTCTCATTTGCTGGGTGCTTGAAAGTATATGGAGGAAAGGCTTGTTAACATTGTGTCTAAATAGACTAAGTTTTTGATGTTATTCAAGACTGAGTTGACTGTAGTTTATATAAAATTGAAATTTAGCTCATCCTAAAGAAATAGCCCCTTCTTGTTAACAAACATGTGAACTATTTGACATCCCCAGACTGCAGTCCTGAGTAATTACAGTGCATCTAGTGACTGGAAGGACTGATGTAAGTAATTAATCAGTAAGTTATTCCTATGACAACATATACAGTAACTTCAAACTATTCTGTGAACTCATATTATTTTTCAATGGATGGAGTGCTTCATTTCCAATCTGGAGAACTTGCAAGGTGACAATTACTTATGTTCTGCTATTGTGCCTCACCTCAACTTTGTTAATCTGAAAATTACGTTGAGGTACACGTAAAAACATGGAGGACAAATGCAAAATTGAGACAACTGTTTGGCACAAGTGATGATTTGTTGCCAACCTATCAGCAGGAGTTTGCATGGCAAAACAAATTTCTTAAATATTCATATGTCTGTGTGCATTTACGTTGCTTGCCTTTACCTAAAAGAAAAATGGAAGTCTAGGTGGATAAATTGATCCTTGAATGACTTGTGTATATATATCTCGAAGAGGACTGTACTTAGTTAAGTTGCCATTTTAAAGCAAAAATAGTCAATGTTTTGGTGTTTATTTTGACTTTTCAGCCATTTTAGATAAAACCAACTAGACCCATTTGATATATCTATTTTTAGGTATGTATGGCCAGTTTTAGAGCTTTTTAAGTACTTGGACCTTACAAAAACAATTCTCAGTAATATTGGAGTTGATATGCATGCAGTTAAATTGAACAGTTGGCCATATTGAAACAAATATAAGACATTTTGACTCTTTTGTCAGGCAACAGTTTTCAAACGGTAATAAGATGGCAGAAAAGCTGCACAAGCTGTCTCTGGTGGCACAGTATGACGACATCGTTAGGAATCGAGCAATCCTCACGGCAGGCATCGAAACTGGTAAACTATCTAGTTTTTGTGTAGGTAGGAAGTGCCTTAACTTTTGATTAAGTGCAATAAATATTGCGTTCAGTCAACAGACACCTTGACTTTTGTTGTACCTCACACCAGAGCAATGTAAGGCTCTCAGGCATTTTAGGTAGCTTGTTAAAAATTTTGCAATTCACAATTCTGTACCTTCTGGCAGTTCTTTAGTGTGATTCAAGTCTAAACTTGCTTACTTGCCATATTCTGTACTCTTTTCGAAGTTTGACCAAGCTTCTTCAGTGAGGTATGATTCATATGACATTAATTTTTGTTTATACAACTGGAAGTTGTTATTGCCATATGACAAAGTTGGTAAAAACAACTGGTTAATGGTTTTAGTTTTGTTTCTGTTTTGCAAGATAGTCATGGTACTAATTCTTGTTTAAAGATGAAAACTTACATTGAACAACTAACTGACGTAATGAATACTATGTCAGTGTTTTGTAACTGCAGAATAATTTTGATTCCAATCAGGGCCTCTTCACTAGGCCCCATGCAACTGCATATTTTGCATACTGGCTAATCCACCTCTGACCAGTGCTATTTGATTAACTTTTGCCATTTCTATGACTTTCAGAATTCTGGACTTTTGTTGTGAACCAAGAAGCGTGGCGTAAGCGATTTGTCGAGCTGGAAAGAGCGCAAGCAACGCTTGAGCACAGGAACAAAGAACTGGAACAAGAGACACTGTCTCTGCAGACGAAATTGAAGCATGCAAGGTAAAGTTATCTTACATTGCAATTGATGATTTTAAGTATATTATTATTATGTTGAAAAATTTGATGCATATACAGTCACAAAGAAAGGTGAATCTGAGTTGTGTTTAATCAGTTGTCACTTAGTACTGCAGTTAGATATTCACTGGAACTTTTGTACAGTGTTTCCTCTGTGAACCATATGATAGACTGCCTTCTAACAAGATTGTATCTTAATGAGGTTACAACCTTTGTTGTTTGTTATGATTTAACAATGATAAGTATTAGGTTTTATACCTCATGTAGCTGAAGAGGTCCAAAGATAATATGCTGATGGATAGAGAGTCATTTTGATATTAAACAGAGTAATCAGTTCAGCTCCTTTATGTAAGTTGCTACCGTTGGCTCTAATGTAAAAACCGCAATTTATAGTCCGGAAAATATGGTAATTTATCGTGTATATACTGTTTCCTATTCTTCAACCTAGTTGCACTTTAATGACTGGTAGTAACTTATTTAAATGTTCAGCTATGAACTTGTTGCATTTTAATTACTGTTTGGTTTTGGCCTGTGTTCTAACTAACTGTCTTAGTTATTTATTGCTGTTTTACAGAAGTCAAATTGATCATGAAATCACAAAGCGCCAAAAAGCAGAGCATGATCGGGATTCCTTGGTATGTGTTGATTGAATTGCTGATCACTGGATGTTAACGGGTTTTTCCAAGTTTTGGGGCTTTATATGTTTTTTCGCTTTATCTGAGGTTTTCTTGGTTAGTTCAGGGTATCTGAGTTATTTGGAATTTCTGTATGTATTTATTTCGTGTCAGGGTTTATTTGGGTTGAATTTATCAATTTGATGGCGTACATATTCAGCCTACCTTTAGTTGCATCTGTCCAGATAAGTTACGGTAGATAGCTGTTCAAGTGTTCATACAGTGCTTTTGTGAGATTCTTAAAGGGATTGTGTTAGTATCTTGATACATGCATGCGTGAAAGTGCAAATATGGCAACCTATCCAGCAATAGGACACCTTGTTTAACTGCCCAACTTGCATTGCACTCATTACGGACCTCAGGAAATATGGCTATGAATATCCACTGTGTCCAATATGTGTGGTCATGCTCGATTTTCATAGAAACATGTTACCTTTATCATTTAACAACTGTCATCATAGACTTGTTGTGCATGAATATAATACATAAAATCTAACTGACATATTTGCTCGATGATTATGCTATTGTGGGTTCGACTCCATGTGAAATTGTCTGTCACTATGCAGTATAATTTGGTACTGGCATAAGCTGGAAAGTAAATGGCAAGTCCTGGGATGTGCTGTACCCATTTCTAGGACCTTGGACTTCATCCTTTGCTAGCCCAAGGCCTAAAAAGTAAATGAGTGCCTCCGCCAAGTCCCATTATGGGACACAGGACCTTTTACATTTACTTTATGTATTCAATCTGTTCAATCTACCTTTTCAAAGCACTTTTGTGATGGCAACATTAACTGTTTTTAACTGATTGTCCATCACAATTATGTCATAATTTGCAAAAATAAATACTTTATCTCTTACAAAGGCCTTGTGAACTGTGTTTGTGGTAATAGAGTAACACAGTGTGCAGCAAAACTTGTCCCTTTTTAGGTGACCTGTTAAACACTGACATTGACTTTCAAACTGTTTGCAAATGTTCTGATTTGGTATATTTTGTTTTTCTGGTATTCCAGTAAATGGCAAATTGAATTGAACTTACCCACTTGTATTTTTCTTGCTATCTAGGAGAGACAGATTTTGCTCGTTCGTGAACTCCTAAATGATAAATCAAATGCCACAGTTCTGAACGAGAAAGATCGTGAGAAACTTGCGTTCCTCAGCGTTGACTTCCAGAGTACTCTTCATGAACCATCTCCTCGACGGTAATGAAATCTTCAGTTTCTTAACTGAAACACATTTTGGGCGGTGAATCATGTGTCCTGTCATTGGTAAGATTTGCACTAGGTGGACGCTATGATCAGGGCGCACTCTAAATAAGGTTATACCGGACAGTAATTTTTTTTACTGTTTTCATATAATGATTTCTATAGCACCATTATTATAATGCCCAAGGCAATGACCATTGGTTACTTCAGTTGAAATTGCAATAAAAAACCATAATCCTTTGGAGAGGGCGTTCAATGCAGGTTGAAATCTGATCGTTAGATTCAAGCAACACACAATGTGGAACACATGTGGATGTGTGACAGTCACAAAGTGAAAGGACAGTTTGACACAATTCACCATTTATTTCCAATGGAGTTGACATGAAGTTGTGCATTTTGTTGTGGATATTTTCTTGAACAGTCTGATATTGATTTCAAAATTTAGTTGACCAAGGATAGCATTTTGAAAGGAGAGTTTTGATCACCAATGGAATATGCAAAGTGTAAATTTTATATGATGAAGTTTTTGTTTGTAAACATTAAGTATTTTGATTCAAGAAACTATTCAACTGAATCTGAATAAATCATTTGGAGCACAATTTGGGTGTGAAGCAAATTGAATGAGAATAGATGTTGCAACTGCAATTACAACAAAGCTGCATTGTAACAATTGGTTCTGCACTACATCTCAATCCCATCATACATTTTCCTGTGTTAGAACTGTCTTCTCCTCACATTCGTGTGGTTACATTTGACTCTACAGGTGTAGCATGCATTGTTACACAATTTTAAAGCACATTTTTGAGTGAGATAGCCAGGTATGCATATGTGAGGTGCTATATTGAGTGTCATAAAACATACATGTATACATACTGTCCTACATACATACATAATGTTTCATTAAAGAGAGGTTGTGTTAACGAGGGTTCATTTCTGAAAATTTTTGCACTTGCAGGAATCTGGATCCAATCGAGGAGTCTGGGTCGATTTTGTCGCCATCTGACATCAGCTATGACAAAACGGAGGAAGATTTTGACACTCCTCGAGGGCCAGGCCGTTACAAGCGTCCATCTGCCCCTGTGCTGGATTATGATGAAGATCTGACACCTCCTGGCAAAAAGAGCCGACGTGCCACAGTACATACTTCAAATGCTTTTCTTGCGGGCTTTGCACATTATCGTTAAACCAAACTCGTTTAGGGTTTAAAACTATTCTAGTTGTTTTTAAATATATTTTGGTTTTTAACCTGTTTTCATTTTAACCTATTTGTTTTTTGTTGTAACCTAGTTTGTGTGTTTGAAGACATTTTGGGTTGAACCTATTTTGATTTGTAACCTGTTTTGGATTTTAGCCTATTTGATTTTACCCTTGTAGGGTAAGAAGCATCGCAGATCAAGGTCGGCCGATGCTGTGGCCCGTGACATGGTTGTCACTAGAGAACCGGTCATTATAAACCCCACTGAAGACAGACACAGGCGCAACTCCAGCCCAGCTGCCAGGCTCCTGCTGCGCACGGAGTCACATGGTACGTAATGTAAATCATGAGTTTGTGCATTAAATCTTCCATATGCTAAATAATTCCTTGCCATGTAAAGTAAACGTTTGCTTCTTTGGTTCATGAAGTAAATCCACAATTCAGACAGCTAATCATTGATTCTTAAGGTAAAGCCTTTGTTCATAAAGTGGCTCTTTGGGTCATAATATAATTCATTGGTTCATAACAGAATTTCTCAGTTCAAAAAGTTAAGTCCGGATGCATGCAGTAAGGTCTTCGTTATTAAAGTAAATTCTTAATTCATAAAACAGTGCTCTGGTTCGTACAATGAATCGATTGATCATGCAGCAACTAACTCTGTGGTTCATGAGTAAGGGCTGCGTTTAAAAAATAAATCTTTGACTTGGCAGATATTAACATTAAATTGTATTGTGGAAGCATTTGTTGTTTTGTGTAGAGGAAGTCTGTAGTAGTGCCATGAAACGATCCATGAAGAAGAAAGCTGGTGCTTCATCACCAACTGTCGAGTAAGTGGCGCCACCTCTCTTAGATTCAGTATCGTTCATTTTCACATACTCCTTAATCATTTGCTGGATCATCTGCATGGTATAGTTTACTGCCTGGCATCCATAACCACCATCTGTCAATTGAGGGAGTTAAGAAATATATAGTCATATAGAACATTTAATGACAGTTGCATCTGCTTTTGAAATAGTTGCAAGTTAAACATTAAATAGATGTACATAAGGAGTGAATTTGGTAGCAGCTGGTCAACAGATAGTTGCACTGTGTAAATGTTGTTTAAAGAATAAATATTATGCCTTTGTTGTTTCATTATGTCCAGCCTTTACACCCCAGAGCTGAAGAGGTTCAACTCGGGAAGTTCGCTGACGAAGCCGCACACTTTCGAATCAAAGAGTTTCTACAAACAGGAAACCTGTTTTGTTGTAAGTTAGTTGTTAAAAACCAGAGAAAAATTTCATTTATTTTATGTAAAGAACTTATTAGCTATATTATGTGCAACTGGTGCCTGAAGGTGATGCTTGTAAATACCATGCAGAGTTCTATACTAAAAATCTTGTAGAAATACATCAACAATGTATAGCAACTAACTTGGTATTCTAAGCAACTGTTTTACCAACTAACTATACCAGGTCAATGCACAATGAGGTTTTAAATAGGGTATATGGCTATATGCTCTATATATGAATGTTACACATTTGCACAAGAAAATTTGGAATTTATAGCTGCAACCATGTTATACCAGTTCTAAATGAAATTATATCAATGTCTGTTATAGTGAGAGACTGGTTACACTTTGTAGACAGCATTTTTGTACAATACTATCTTGACTGGCAGTACCTGCAAAGTATTTGCTTTATGGTTTTGACAGAACTTTAACAATATTTGCTTTCACTACCTTTTTGACTACAATATTTATCTGAAGTCTGTTTTATTTTGAAGTGTGCCAAAAAGATTGCGTTTTGCAAGGCTGGATTCAAGTGCAAGGGTTTGTTTTACCTTATTCGTGTCTTTTACAGCATTGTTTTAATTCATCTGATTGACCAGATTTCTAGGAAACATTTAGATCAGTGTTCTAACACAAGCAGATTTATTTTGTCTTGTGACTCTTTGTAAATCATTTGTAATTTTTTTATGAATTATATTTGAATGTATTAATATTTAATTTTATTGATTTAGATTATGTATTTATGTAAATATCACTGTTGTAGTATATAATAATTGGTATAGTTTTAACATTATTCATTTAATTGTTTTTTTAATTAGTGTGAGTGTAATGTAGTTTTTATAGTTTTAATCATGAGAAAGTTGGCAAGTTCTGCAGTGCAATGCAGTGTTCAAGATGTTGGGATTTGTTTCCTGCCAGCTCAAAGGGCCGAAAAGCAGGAACCGACCACCTTCCCTATAATCTACCATGGGGGCATGAGAACGTTACCTTTTACATGAAGAGCCCAGATCTCTTACCATGTCCGGATGAAGAAATGCCATATCTTTTTAATTTAGCATATACATAATTATTTTTTAATATCTTTGCAGCTTGCTACTCGGTTTGTCATGCAGAATGCAAAGACAAAGCTCCGCTGCCTTGTTCCTCAGCTAGTGTAACACCCAGTGGACCCAAGAATGGAACCGTAAGTTGTAGTCATATGTGCAAATCTGTGTAATGGTGGAGTTCTGAAGTTAATTCTGCTTTTGTTTCACAGTTTGTAATTGTCATTCATTTAATGAATTGTTTAAGTTTTAATTTAATTAATAGAATGTAAGGAAGGATGGAAGTCAACTGAATGCCATGTGTTATTGTAGTTCTGGTTGTGGTAAGATTTGAACTCTATGAATAAATGGAGGAATACACACTGCCAATTAAATAAGTTTAATCTAACTGTCTGTAAGATCGTTTTGTCTGGCTTTTTCAAGTTATCTTCCTAGCTCCTGGGTTTAAATGTAATGTAAAAATGAGAATTGTAAGCTATGTTAAGGCTGCTTTGCATTGTCTGTTGTCAAGTGGCTGCCAACATGAATGTTATAGGAAAATATGCTAGATATTTACTAAAAGGAAATTTGAGTAAAGTAAAGATCCTGTAATTAGACTTAAAGGAGACATGCTTCCTTTTTATAAGTCGTTGAATCGGGTAATGGATGAATTATAATGTTCTGGATGTGAAACCAGTGCATCACAGGGCTTGCTGATTATGTGCCATCTTATGTTGGTAATAAATTTTACAGAGACATGCTCAGCCAGAGTCATTACATGAACTCCTGTGGCAGGAGTGAACCCACAATATTCAAGTACAGCCCCAGTGGCTAGACTTGACTAGACAACTGTGTGACACAAATATGAGTTAAGATTGATGAATTGATCTAGCATGTATTCCTTCACTCAGCTATTAGTTAAGGAAAATGTACTAGACCAGTCTGCAATACTGCTAATATTTTGTATCTTTGTAATTTTCAGGGCCTCATCTCGGACTACACTCCTTGCGAGCCTCCAATGATTCCGGCCTTGGTTGTAAGTATTGTCGAATTTTGCTCATTGCAATTTTTTATGTGTGGTGTAATTTGCATTATCTTATTTTCCTGATTTCAAGCAGGCACCAGAACACCGCTTACCGGCATACAAAATGTCAGAGAAATGCATGTATAATATTCTAGCAAGGTTTGAATCTTATTAGGTCATTGAAAATAGATGTGAAGCATACTGTTGATGGTAATGATTGGGCATGTAATGGAGGTCTGACGGTGTTGAGGCTGCACGCGAATGGATTGCCAGCTGGAACTCGACCCAGAGACCTTATTCACTGAAGGTGGTTGGTAGTTCTTGAGCACAGTGCAAGATACATCATGACAGCGCGGTTTCATCTCGATACTGTCACTGCCAACAACGACATTTTATGTGGTTAAGACCAACATTTGTATACAGAAGAATTGGTCATAGGCTTTGCTACTGATGCTGCAAGCAAGTTCCTGGGTAAGGTATTCACTTGACTCAAGTAACTACCTTTCTTCTCAAATAGTCTGCCTCTGTGTTTGTATGCTATCTATCTACATATTGGCACTTCAGATTCAACTTCAGATTCAACAGATTCATATGCAAGTAAGATGGGTGAAGTTCCTAACCTGTTATACTGTTATTGACTCTTAAAGCTGCTATATTTGCTGTATAGATCCACTGCGTGAATGAGATTGAATTGCGCGGTCTGAAGGAAATTGGGATCTACAGAGTGCCAGGGTGAGACATTTCAATCCTAACGTTCATTTGTTTGTCATAAACAAAGTCTTCTGCCAGCCAAGTAAGTTGTCAGAGTGGCACATTCTCCATTGATCTTTGCTTTGGTTTTTTGTATTGTTTATAGGGATTTTTTAATTTGTTGGAAGTCTTGACTTCATTTGACTTGTTGCTTCAGCAGCTGCCTAGCTACTTTAACATATTAGACGCATTAAATTAAGCTTAATTTTGGACTACACAGGCAGAGACCAGTGCAGAGTATAGATGCTAGATAACATGTTGTGGAAAGTTTCTACACTGCACCTATTTCAATTCGCTTACCTACCTTTGCTAGGCTTATGGTTTCCATGACCTATTTGATTGCAACTGGCCTTAATAACAATGCTACAGAAGTCATTAGAGAAGGTACGTGTAAATTGTAACTTTCCTGTTTTTCTTTAGTTCAGAGAGAGACGTGAAAGAACTGAAGGAGAAATTCCTACGAGGGAAAGGAACTCCAAATCTGGTGAGTATAATCTTATTGTAATGGCATATAGAGAAACTCCTTTTACATATATCAGTAGGACTTTATATGTGTGAACCTCTGCAAGCAAACTGTTATGGGAAGAGTGAAAAGTAAATTTTAAATATTAATTGGAAGATTGAAGACTGTAGTTTGAACGCTAATGGGAGGTTCAAGTTTAATAATGCCATATACCTGTGATGAGAAATGCCAGTCTGCGTCAAAAGATGACCAATTGGTGAAATGTAAAAGAACTGTTGGGCCTAGTCAAAGCCATGAGCAACATCAGTTCAGTAGGAGTAGGAAAACAATATGTCTGGCCAATTTGAACAGTTTGAAAATGATTTAACAAATAAGATATAAGCCAGCTAGTCGAAGTTACAGAGCTTTAACGACGAGAGTGTACTAAAAGCAACTGGGAAACCAATGCAGCTCATCGTCAAAGTATTAAACAGATGCTACAAATGATGAACCTATTTATAAGTAAAAACAACCTAGGTGCATCAACAGCAACCAAAACAGCTGCTGCCAGGCTCCAGTGTTACAGTACATCTGCAGATTTATGTAGCTCCTTTGTTGAAGATTCCTCATTGAATGTACCGGTACATAGAATCTGTACTTGTTTGTAGAGCATGGTCAACGATATTCATGTTATCTGCGGTTGTCTGAAAGACTTCCTTCGTAGCCTGAAAGAGCCACTCATTACCTATCACCTCTGGAACAGCTTTGTCAGGGCTGCAGGTATTGCATATGACTCTCCTTGTTATGCTATTTCTTTTCTTCAGTGTTCGGCCCTGAAGTAGGTCCAGGAATCAAACGACACCAATTTTTATGTATTTTATACTTTTCTTCTGCTTTTCTACATTTCTTAGAACTGCTAGTTTTCAATTGGTTTTTTTGTTGCTATGAATTTACTTTTCTTCATAATGATTTGCAATGATCCCAAGATTGCAGTGGTCACTTAGGACTTTTTTATAATTTTTAAATTGATTTCACCTTGATTTCTTTATTGCTAGGAATTTTCTTTTCTTACCCAGGTTGCTGTGCTGTCAGTTCAAAGAACTGACAGCACAAGGTAACAAGGTACCCAGGTTGCAATTATCCATTGGAAACAATGTTCTATAAGTAACTACCCCTTAGGACTTTTTCTTATTGTTTTTAATTTGATATCTTTATTGCCTTTATTCTATACTTTGCTTTTTAGTTCATTTTTTCAATATTATGAATTGCCAGTATATTTTTATACTCTTGTTGTATTTAATATTGTTTTGTTATTGCTAAGAATTTAGGTTTTATTTGCTTCATCTGGTAATACAGGTCGGAAATTGAACACAATATAACTTCAACACATGGTCTAATAAACAGTGTTTGGGATGTGGCCCAATGAATGCAGATTCTAGCTTGCAGAGTTTGTGAATTCATTTTTTATGAATTCTGTGTAATGACCCAGGGCAAGTTGTTTGTGTGCACATGACTTTATCACCAAGGACTGTAAGATGGTACCAGCATAAGCTGGGAAGTAAACAGGAAGTTTCATTATGCACTAGTCCAATGTCCAGGACATTGTTGGCATTTCATCCATTGCTGTTTCAAGGGCCTTGACAGAAACTGCCTACCTCTTCCACATTGCACTATGACATGTAGCTAATTTACATTTAACTGGCTACAGATCTGTCCATTGTTTTTAATTAAGATGTGATGTTTATTATCAGAGAAACAAGACAAGCATGAAAGTCTAAGTGACGTCTACCAAGCGATTAGCCAGCTACCTCAGCCAAACCGAGATACGATTGCCTTCCTTATTCTGCATCTGCAACGGTAAGTAAATACTAAATACGGTGACTACTGTATCTATACTGGTCTCTCTTCATTAAACATTTCAAAGCTTCAATCAATACTTAACGCTGCTGCCTGCCTTATTTTATTGGTGGCCTCCCATGGTTTTCCCACATATCTTCATTCCTTCATGCCTTCATTCAGGACACTCTCCACTGGCTTCCTGTGTCCCAGTGCATCCCATCCAAAATTTTTACTCCTATGCAAAGCTGTTTGATCGGAGTTGCTCCTTCAGACCTTCTGTGTCTTGGTCTCAGCTTTCAAGTCCAGTTCTAATGATGAAGATTATATGGTAATAACACAGTACTTTTAAATTAAAAACTATTAGCTAAATTGGAAACAGAAAATGTTATTTTGCTGTAATACTGTTCTATACCCTGCAGAGTTGCCGAATGTGCTGAATGCAAGATGCCGACCAGCAACCTTGCAAAAGTTTTTGGTCCCACGATCATTGGATATTCAAATGCTGAACCAGATGCTATGCGAATGCTTACAGAAACGGGAAAACAGGCAATGGTAAGAAAAGTTGAATTGAATTTTAAACAGAGTTTAGAGTGCTCTATGGTCTAGTGGTTAGTCGAGACAGTGGGTATTCAAATTTCTGCAAAGACAGATTTTCAATATTTCTGTTATCTGCTAGGTTAAACTGGGAACTTTTAGAGCATCGTTATTATAACAAGGTGTCAATCTTTGTTTGATTGTAAGCATGACTACATTCCAGAATCGTAATATTAAAAGCTAAGCTGGCAATTTTTCTACCTTCATTGTGGAGCAGTCTTGAATTGTATATGTGCACTGTTGCATATGACTCTGTTTAGCAGTTTTCCATGTGTGCATTGATTTTTAGAGGAACTTAAAGCTCTAAAGTAACAGGGTGGCCACAACTCTGGAAATCAGGGAAAACTCAGGGAATTTCTTGACCAGGGAAAACTCAGGGAATTCTTCCATCACTCAGGGAATTTGTTCAGATTGATTATTTAACGCCTGGTTTGGTGTGATTTCTTTGTGCAAGAAATTAGGAGGTCTATGATTGTTTAGTAGCAGAGTGCGAGTATATAACGTTGCGGAAGGTCTTGCTAACACCGTCGACAGAGATTTCAGCATTGTTCATTACAACAAGTCCCAGTATGTTATTATTTGATTATCTGTGCAGCAAAGATCTCAAAGTGAAGAAAGCCAAGCTGACTGGAGATGCAGGCAGTGCTGTGTTAAGCCTTGAGCATGAGATGAACGAGTTAAAGAAACTGAACTACTGTAGTTTACATAGGGGCAAAGTAGTTTCAATTAGTTGCATTCACAATACATATTATTCACTCGGGGGTTTCTTATAGCGCCTCTTCATGGGGTCTACTCAGAGGTGCTCCCAACTCCAGCCATTGGCATTAAGTTTCTGACTTGCACTCTAGTGATTGCATTTGCATCTGAAAAGGTGCGCTCTAAATTAAGTGAACATAGTAGCCTAATGTTTCGATATTTTTGTGTTGACTAATTGATCTGAACTATTATGAGGAAAACAATATAAAAAAGAAAAAAGGCAAATGTGCAGCTATAAGGAGAGGAGGCCACTGAAATGTTTGTAACTTTTAATGATCTTTAGGCCTATATATAATAGAAAGTGATTAAAAATGTGTTCTGGAAAATTCAAAAAATGACTCTGGAAAACCTGGAAAACTCAGGGAATTTTGAAATCATATTTCTGTGGCCACCCTGAGTAAGTGTATTGATGCATACATGTACATTGTTGTCTGGCTTTATGCCTCCCTGATCGTTTGATATCAATTCAGAACCAAACCTGACCTGCCTTATTGATTTTGATTTGACTGAGCACCTATGAATAAGCTGGTACCCATGACTTTACTTTTTCGTTGACAAAAATTTCCTGTGAGTATGGGTATGATAAATGCATAATGTCTAACTTTTGTGGATTTTCAGGTAATGGAGAAACTTCTGTCAATGTCATCTGATTACTGGACTAAGTTTGTGGATTGTGGTGCTGGAAATGGTCAACTGCCTGCACAAAATGGTCCAGATGGTAGGGATGTCTTTGAGTTTGTAGTTTTTTTAACTTGGTGTAGCCTAATAATTATTATATAGCTTTTTAGCTTAGTCGAACTTGGCTGAGAAGGCCTTACGTACGATAAGTGTTGTTGAAAATATTGACACTGGACACATTGTAGTAAATAGATTAAATTAATATTGAAAATATAAGTCAATTCTGTACAACAATTACAGCAAATCCTATCTACCTATAGTGGCGTATTTAATCTACAATAAATAGATTATTATGAGGCTTATCTGATTCCCCATTACAAGTGCACGTGGATCCCATGTCGAAGTTATCGTAGAAGAATTCTTGGATTGGTCTCACGTAGTCGTAGATACTCGAGGTTCAATCGCTGGTCTCGAATACGTACATCACTTCTCCGTCTTTGAAAGTCAAGGTAGCGTAGAAATATCCGAATCCACACGTAGGAAGATAGTCTCACGCTTTAAATTCCTCGCAACTAACCGTCCACTTGGCTCGCAGTTGACTCCGAATGACGATCGCTCCCAAACAACCTCGCAACAGTAATTCCAGTTGAATGTTAGTCTTTCCAAGCTTACGCCGGAACGAATGACTTAGCAATCCCACTGTTTTACTCCGTTACACATCCACTTTCTCTCAACAGTAACTACAGCAGAATGACAGTCTTTCCTAACTTACGCAGGAACGATTGACTTCAAATCTCGCCGTCTTACTTCATCGAATAATGTCGTGGCAACGTTTCACTACCACCGACACTCGCAAGATTAAAGTTCGCTCGAACTCCACTTCGATCGAAACACTTTAAATCCTGGATTCACCGTGATCGCTCCTAATAAAGTCGATCCACGTATATCTCCGCAACTCAAACGATGCTGCCGTTTCCTTCCATTCTCGGCAATTCTTTTCACCACTCTTCTCTCTTGAACTTACAACGTCTCAACTGTTATTACCGGTCTTTAACCGTCCCTGTGTTTCTATCCACCTAGCGTCATTGGTCGCTTAGCAACATAGCACATCACGTGACATTTAAATTACGTTTAAAAGCCTCTTACCTAGTCTAATATTATATTTATTTATCGCCACTACATCTTTTATATATCGCCACTGTAATTGACTAGCTTATACTAGTATTATATTAATTAATTAGTTAAACATGGCATTTGATAAGATTTAATCGCTACAAATAGGCCCCCTCTTAAAAAGACTGTTTACAGGCTTTCTATCTCTAACCAACTTATCAAATGACTTGTCATTCACTAATTTAAACAAGAATAACTATTTAAACATACTTACTAACAAACTATCTCATCTAAATTTAACATATTTCTACTTATTCTATATACATCTATATACCTTACTTTCTTACCTATCTTAATAAATCTTAATTCTAAACTGATCCCCTACTCAAGTAATCAGATATCACATTGTTACATCCTTTGATATAATTGATTTTGAAGCAATAATTCTGTAATGCAAGACTCCACCTCATCACTCTAGCATTCTTCATTCTCCCTTCCTTCATGTATTGCAATCCGCAATGATCTGTTTCAATCACAAACTGTTTGCCAAATAGATATCTATCAAACTTCTCAATGCCCCACATTATGGCTAAACATTCTCTTTCTTCCACTGAATATCTTCTTTCTCTATCTAGTAACTTCCTACTTGCGTATGCAATAGGGTGATTTACATCTTCGTATTTCTGCATTAACACACAACCTATTCCTATACCAGATGCATCCGTC
Organism: Aporrectodea caliginosa; assembly: GCA_020284085.1. Taxonomy (NCBI): domain Eukaryota; kingdom Metazoa; phylum Annelida; class Clitellata; order Crassiclitellata; family Lumbricidae; genus Aporrectodea; species Aporrectodea caliginosa. The sequence goes on from JACEVL010001058.1 coordinate 580,052, forward strand.
TGAATCGTAAATTCCTTACTTAAGTCAGGTAACCTCACTATAGGTTTACTTGCTAACGCCTCCTTCAGCTTTACAAAGGATTTCTCCAGTATTGGTGTCCAATCTACTACGTTTGGTGACTGTTTCTTAGTCAAGTCAGATAATGGTGCCATTAATTCAGCACAATGAGGAATGAACTTCCTATAATAATTCACTGCGCCTAAGAAACTTCTCACCTGTTTCTTATTCTGTGGCCTCGGCATATCCACTATTTTATCTATCGATTCTACCTTAGGACTTATTTCACTACCTTTGAGTGTGTGCCCCAGAAAATCTACCTTCCCGTACCCTAATGAACATTTCTTTGGTTTCAAAGTAAGTTTAGCCTTCCTTACTCGTTTGAAAAATTCTCTTAACACATTCATGTGATCATCCCATTCCACCGTATGCGCTAGTATGTCATCTACATAACTTTCTAGATTCTTTGTTCCATATAGGACCTTTCTTATCATCCTATTATAACTTGAAGCACTGTTTATTAAGCCGAATGGCATGACTTTGAATTTAAACATTCCATTGGCGCAAATAAAAGTCGTATAATCCTGTGAGTTTTCTGCCATTGGTATTTGCCAGTAACCTTTGCAAAAATCGAATTTACTGTATATTTTGCTCCCACTCAATTTATTAAAAACCTCTTCGTTCGACATCATGGGTTCCGGATCAAATACTGTTATCTTGTTTAACTGTTTGTAGTTACAACAGAGTCTATTCGACCCATCTGATTTCTTCACTACTACTAGTGGTGCAGCATATGCTGATTCAGATCTCTCTATTATCCCATTGTTCAACATTAACTCTATCTCTTTATCTATTTCTTTCTGTAAATGATATGGAGTTGGGTATGCTTTTGATCGAGTTGGTTCTGTACTAGTTAACTTAATCTCATGTTCAACAAGATCTGTCTTCCCTGGTACATCAGAAAATATATCGCTATATTCTTCTAATAATCTCATCATATCTCCTTTTTGTTTTTCACTCAAGTCTGGGTTTATATCAACATCCTTATAATTCTCCTTTTGTTTACTGTTATATAACTCTAGGATCTCTTCCTCTCCATCTATTCCTATTTCTCCATCATGTACTACCGCTGACACATAAGCAACTACTTCTGCTTCACCTGTTCTATCTTTTTCAACATTTGCTTTCTCCTCTAACATGTCTCTCCTGTCTATGTATTTCTTTAGCATGTTGATGTGGTATGTCTTAATCCTTCCATTCTTATCTTCAACTCTATAATCATACTCTCCTACTTTATCTCGTACGATTAATGGACCTTGCCATTGCATAAGTAGTTTGTTGTTGCTGGTCGGCAATAACAATAATACTTTATCTCCAATTTCAAGTTTCCTATTTCTCGACTTCTTGTCATAATACTTCTTGTTCTTCAACTGTGACTGACTGATAGCCTTCTGTGCCAATACACATGTTTCATCTATTCTCTCCCTCAATTCAAGTACATAAGTGTATGCATCTTTAATCTCCTCTTCTACAGTTCCATTAGTCCACAATTCTTTTAGAATTTTAACCGGACCTCGACATGATCTACCGAATACTAATTCAAATGGTGTGAACCCGTGGCTTTCGTGTACCGTATCTCTCAATGCAAATAAGAGAGGTGTTAAATACCTATCCCACTCTTTTGGTTGTTCACCTATCAGCTTTCTTAGTGTCGCCTTAATTGTACCATTCAGTCTCTCGACACATCCGTTTCCCATTGCGTGGTAAGGGCTAGTCATGGTGTGCTTGATTAGCAACAACCTGTTCACATCTGCCATTAATTCTGATGTGAACTGACTTCCTCTGTCGGTATGGATCTTTTGTGGTATACCCATTCGACAATAAACACTGAATAATGCCTCAACCACTTCTTCTGTACTAATTCCCTTTAAAGGTATGGCTTCTGGATACCTAGTGCTCAAATCTATTATGGTCAACACGTATCTGTACCCCCTGACTGACATCGGATTTACAGGACCTATTATATCAACACAGATATGGTTGAAGGGTACATCCACTATTGGTAAATGTCCCATCGGTGCCCTATAATTCACCTTCTTGTCTACAGCTCTCTGACAAGTATCGCAACTAAGCACGTATCTACGTACATCCTGATTTATTGACGGCCAATAGAAGTCATTAGTAATCTTACTCAATGTCTTCGTTATTCCTAGATGTGCAGATAAAAGAGAACAATGTGCGATCAACATTACCTTATCTCGAAGTGTCTTTGGAACCATTAACTGTAACTTAATTTCGTCTTTTAGGATTTCCTTGTACAATCTATACAGTAATCCATTTTCTTTGACAAATCTTATCTTGCCTGTCTGCTCTTCTACATCTTTTGTCTGATCGGCTATCTCCATGTACTTCTTTAAAGTTTCGTCCTCCATTTGCAATCTTTTAATCTCCTCAGGAGTTACTTTAAGATCGGGTAATTTCGCGTATTTTAGAGGTCTAAACTTTTCGACTTTAGCGCTCGCCTCTCTCGTCTCAACAGCGGCCATCGTGAGTCGATGTTTACATTCTTCGATGACGTCATCTGTCGCGGTGACATCACGATCTATGTGTATATCCTCTTCTCTACTGCTTTCTGTATGATTGTGTATCTCCGAGTATTTGTTTTGACCTGTGTTTGTTTCAATGTCTGCCTCGGCTCTATTACACGTATCACTTTCCAAATTTACTTCTGCCGTTTTATCTTTTCCTAGTAAATATCTTACTCCATTTATCTTCCCTATTATAACAGGTTTTACAGGGTCTTCCATTACAAGGGCTTCTATTTGTCCGGTGAAATATTCTCCCTCGATTATAACATTTGCTGTGGGAAATAACTTGGTACTTCCATCAATTAGTGTGCATAATGTTTCTTTACCCGTCAATGCTGAATTGTCTATCAGGCTTCTCTTGACAACACAACACGTAGCACCTGAATCGTATAAACACTCTGATTCTATTCCATTCAGTTTGACCCAGTGCTGTGAATTGACATTACTTGACCTATGCAGATCATGACAATCCATATCCATGACAAAAGCACTTGTTACTTTCTCACTTGCTTCACTTGTCCTAATCTGTGGAATCCTCCAATTATCTGATTCTGATCTACACATTACACCACATCTACCTCGACTATTCATTATCTTATGTCTGCTATTCTCAAACACTTGAATAGCTGCAGCTGTATGCTTAACATGACCTTTGAATTTATTTGGGCAGTTGTATGCCTTATGACCAGCTATTTTACAGACATAACAGACAATTCCCTTCTCATTGTTCTGTGTTCTTTCTTTGTGAAAATCTCTGTTATTTACCCTACTCCTATTGGTTTCACCATGCCATTCATTAGCAGCTTTGAACCTATTTGTTGCATTGGTAAACTTATCCTTGGTTCTTTCTTCAAATACTTTATGTTGGTCTCTGTCAAATGTGAACCTTGGTTTTACTCTCATACTGGTATCACCATGTTTGTACCCGTGAGCTTCAATGTATGCCTCCGCATGAGTTAACATGTCCTTGAGTTTAATCTTACCTTTCTCCTTAATAAAGATCTTCAATTCTGGTGAGCAGGTTGTGAAGAATTGTTCCTTCAATATTAAACTCTCTAACCCTTCAAATGTTTCCTCATATCCTGCTAAGGCCATCCACTGTCTAAGGTATCTCCTCAATCTTTCCAAAAATTGAGAACAATTCTCTCCAATTTCAATTCGACTTTCTCTAAATTTTTGTCTGTAACCGCCTTCTGTCAATCTAAACCTCTTGAGCAATTGTTCTTTAAGACATTCATAATTTTGTGCCTCTCTAGAAGATAATCTCTGGTAGACTTCTAAGGCTTTCCCTTCTAGATGTCTAGCTAGTATTAAGGACCAAAGTTTTTGCGGAATCTCGTACGCCTCCACTGTCCTTTCAAATCTTAATAAATATGCGTCTAAGCAATCCTTGTTTTCATTAAAATTGGGAAATTTAATGTCTCTCATTCCCCTTCCATTATTTCCACTATTTCCTTCTTCATTATCATTTACAAACATTACATTACTGCCTCCATTTTGTTGACGATCAGCAGTCGCCCTTGCTTCAATCTCCTTGATTTTAATTTCTGCCTCAATTTTCTTTAATTCCAAATCCATCTGGCGCTTAGCCCGTTCATCCTCTGCTTGCCGCTTAGCTTCTTCTAATTCCATTTGGCGCTTAGCACGCTCATCCTCTGCTTGCCGCTTAGCTTCTTCTAATTCCATTTGGCGCTTAGCACGCTCATCCTCTAATCGCTCAGTAGCCTTTTTATCTTCTCTCTCTCTGGCTCTCTCTTCTCTCAGTTCAGCCTGTTTCTCTCGTACAAAAATTTTCAATTCCTCTCCTTCCATTCCGAGATCTTGGCCCATCTGTAACCACTGTTGGTAGTCAGTAACGGACATCTTACTTGCTTACTTTTGTTTCGGCTAAGTAATAAATCAAAAGCTTTGTGCTATATAAAATCCTCGAATACTAATGACGCTCTGTATGTAACCTCTTATTTATATGTACTCTATGGCTATGACGTAACACTTAATTTAACATCTAATCGCACCGTTTCAAATGACCTACAGATGCGTACCGTTATAATTCAAATTAAACTAATCAATCTACTACTATCCTAATGCAAATTAACTAACGGTTTACTTAAGCATAATAAAGTCTCTCAAATCCTGGACTATGAGCTCCCAAAGTTGTAGCCTAATAATTATTATATAGCTTTTTAGCTTAGTCGAACTTGGCTGAGAAGGCCTTACGTACGATAAGTGTTGTTGAAAATATTGACACTGGACACATTGTAGTAAATAGATTAAATTAATATTGAAAATATAAGTCAATTCTGTACAACAATTACAGCAAATCCTATCTACCTATAGTGGCGTATTTAATCTACAATAAATAGATTATTATGAGGCTTATCTGATTCCCCATTACAAGTGCACGTGGATCCCATGTCGAAGTTATCGTAGAAGAATTCTTGGATTGGTCTCACGTAGTCGTAGATACTCGAGGTTCAATCGCTGGTCTCGAATACGTACATCACTTCTCCGTCTTTGAAAGTCAAGGTAGCGTAGAAATATCCGAATCCACACGTAGGAAGATAGTCTCACGCTTTAAATTCCTCGCAACTAACCGTCCACTTGGCTCGCAGTTGACTCCGAATGACGATCGCTCCCAAACAACCTCGCAACAGTAATTCCAGTTGAATGTTAGTCTTTCCAAGCTTACGCCGGAACGAATGACTTAGCAATCCCACTGTTTTACTCCGTTACACATCCACTTTCTCTCAACAGTAACTACAGCAGAATGACAGTCTTTCCTAACTTACGCAGGAACGATTGACTTCAAATCTCGCCGTCTTACTTCATCGAATAATGTCGTGGCAACGTTTCACTACCACCGACACTCGCAAGATTAAAGTTCGCTCGAACTCCACTTCGATCGAAACACTTTAAATCCTGGATTCACCGTGATCGCTCCTAATAAAGTCGATCCACGTATATCTCCGCAACTCAAACGATGCTGCCGTTTCCTTCCATTCTCGGCAATTCTTTTCACCACTCTTCTCTCTTGAACTTACAACGTCTCAACTGTTATTACCGGTCCTTAACCGTCCCTGTGTTTCTATCCACCTAGCGTCATTGGTCGCTTAGCAACATAGCACATCACGTGACATTTAAATTACGTTTAAAAGCCTCTTACCTAGTCTAATATTATATTTATTTATCGCCACTACATCTTTTATATATCGCCACTGTAATTGACTAGCTTATACTAGTATTATATTAATTAATTAGTTAAACATGGCATTTGATAAGATTTAATCGCTACACTTGGCCTCGTTACTTTTGTCATTTTGTTTAATCCTTTAATGGCAAGAAGCATTGTTTTCACAGTAGCTTCTAGTGCCTCCTCATCTGTAAAGGGTTAAAGAACTTATTATGAGTGCTAAGTCAGTAATCTATATCTGAGGCTCGGATGAATGTCCCAAAGGCAAGCGTTTGTAATCTGTAGAACTCGTTTTGGGGCTCTTTTTGCCTCTGCAAATACTAGACCGACAAATAGTTGCAAATAAAAGTGTTTAAGAGAAATATTATAATTCTTTGTTAAACTTTGTTTCATTTGTAATTTGCCAAAAAATCACAATTCAAAAGTCCACAATGGAAGTAAGTCCATTTCGTTGATTATTTATTTCTAAAAATGAGAAATGTATTAGTTATTACAAGTAAAAAATTTATTTAGATAATTTTATATTACATGAAAATGTAAAGCTTTGCTTTATATGGAACAAATGATACTCGGTTCATACCCAGATCCGGCAAACAGTACATCCTAATCTCAGATTCAGTACTCTGTGGAAAATGTCTACCTGGCTAATCCCTATAAGGAAAGTTTGCTCCTGGCCCGTGACAATTCTACTGCAAATGTGCAGTCAGGAAGTCCTTCCTACTTCTGTGCATTCTCTCTAAAGCAATCCTTATTAGTCACACTTGTAGAACTCCTTTCTTTTCACCAGATTATCGGTCACCGTGCCTCACTTGAGATTTTTTGCTACTGATTTAGTGCATTTCTACAACTGCCAGTATCGGCATTGTTATATTTATAAGAGTTCTATTAATAATGTGCTTCTGACAAGTTTTCAGTGTGCTGATAATTATGACTTAAATCTTAGTTTTGCTTTTATTTTTTTATATCCATTTGAAGTGTTAGTTATCCATTTTACCTTTTGTTTGCGTTGCTCTTATTCCAGGTTTGCCATATCGTTATTTGCCGAAATACGACCTTGATTCTGGAATTTCTGGTGGTTACGGTAAGTACCATGTGTTGACAAGAATTTGACTTCTGAATTGTTACTGTTGCTGGGAAGATCAGACATTGAGAAAAAGTACTGTCCACCTGCTGCTTCACCTTTGTTGAGCAGTTAAATTAATTTGTGTACCTGTTAATTGCTCAGATACTTGAGTAGAACGACTATAATAGTAACAATAGAATAGTGCTATATAAATGTTTACCTTGCATTACATTAATTGCTTACAGAAGAACCAGGTCCTGTTCTAGAACTCTGGCATCATTTAAGCTACGTATGTAAAGAGGCCTTTTGAGAGGTATTTAGCTGCCACCCCACAAATTTTTATTTATATTATATTGCAAAAATTGTAGCAACGACTTCTTGTGTGAGTTCAGCTGATCGACTGAGTGACAAATGTTTATTGAATTATTGCAGAATTAGTAACTTCTCTCCAGATTGTATTAAATGGCCATTGGGTACATAACACTGTGTGGTATTCAAAGGCATTTCCTTTACATATTAAATATCAAAACTGGTTTCAATATTGCCTTTAGCTGCTCCTTCGACTTTGCTTGGACCAATTCCAGTCGAGTCACAGCAACAAGATGGCATGCCACAGTGGTATGGATCAAGGTAGGCATTATTTTTACAAATTCAGTTTCCTTATGTCAACAGGTATATTGATGTGTATGCGGGCATTTATGTAGGGGTGTTCTAAGCCCTCTGACAACCACTTCTTAATTACTTTGGAGATCTTAGTGTCCTGTCTGTTTAGTCCAAAGCTTTCAGATTCATTGCCCAGTTCTTTGCGTTTGATTTGTTCACTAATGTTCTGATCGAATCTTCAGAATTGTTTGTTTCCACTCACTTGCCACCATAGCCTGGCTTCTGCTTTCCCTGACCTATCAGATTTTTACTGCACTTCTCCAATAAATTACCATCTCCAATGGATTGCAATTTTTTTTATGAGTTTTGACTACAAGTGACCATCATATAGTTCTATAGTACTGTTATCACAATGCCATTGAAGTCATTAGATTACAGTAGGCCAAACCATGTCACCACCCATTTCATGACAAGACATTGTCTCTGGTTCTGCTCAGTTTTGTATAATTTTGGTCTCGGCTAAGGACTTGTTTTTCAGCTGGAATATCCGCCATAAGCTGTCTCTTTGAGTGGACTGACACTCTGGATTATGGCTTGGTTTTTGGTGTTCCATCAGTTCATGCTGTGTGCATTATACGCTGGTGCTGGAGAGGTTGTTAATTAATTTAATGTGACCTCACCTTTTTCACCATCTTAGCAAAAGTTGAATTATGCGATGCAAACAGTGAGAACTGTTCAGACTAATTTTAGCCGACATCAGCGGACTTTTTTGCTATAAAATGTCATTAAACTATAGATCCGTTAGTCAAGCCAGAGCATGACGTAGTATATGTAATAATATATTAGTATTTAATTACAATATGGCATGCTATGAATAGCATGATATTTACAGTGAAAAGATTTTCGGTATGAAGTCAGGCATCATATCCTCCAAAGTTGTTGGCTGGAGTCCACCTCAGACTGCTGGGGAAGTTGACAATGCTTGCACCCCCCCTTTCAGAAACAGGTGTCTGCTGTACTCTCCATTTGCTGTTAACATCTGCCGCTCCCGGTTATCAATGGCCTTTTGCCGTGTGTAGTTTACTGCTTTCAAGTAGTCACTTACATTTGGAATAAAGTTACTATTATTGATAGTTATAAAATCCACCTGCACATTAAGTAATGTCTTTGTTAGTGCCAAGACAAAGCAAAATTGTTTTAGAATCAGTGGCGGCGCCAGGATTTCAGGTTTGGGGGGCTAAAGCTCAAAAACCTTCCCCTTTTGTCCCCTCCTTGCTGTGATTTGTAGTGATTTCCCACTTTTTTTGGGGGCTGAGCCGCAGTTGGGGGGGGCTAAGCCCCCCTGGCGCCGCCACTGTTTAGAATTGATGTTTTATTAATAGTTCCTCTGATTGCTTCTTTCTGTCTAGGTTTGGCAGTGCAGCCAAGAAACCAGGAACAAATTTCTTTGCATCACCATCCCTCAAGTAGAAAGCCGGAGTCACCTTTTCAAAGATTCACGTCTGCACCGATTACAAGAATGGCCGTACATACGTCAAAAACGGGTTGAGCTTTTGGACTGCACTTTGAGAGTGAAAGCTAATCTGCGGAGTGGAGTCCTTGTGAAGGCTCTGTCTAAATTTCCCAGTTAATCTATGTTACTTTATACATTTTTATAGTTGCTAATCATGTTTACTTTTTGTTTTTTATTTGGAGGAATGCGTTTGGTGATGGAGCGGGGTTTTGTATGAATTTGAATGTAGTTGTTTTGCACTTTGATCTGAGTTGAACCACGATCCATAAACGATTTGGCTATGAAATCTGTGGTTTGTTTTGATAATTGGTCATATGATGCTTGAACCATAGATCGTCACTGATGGGTCTGATGGATGTTTCAGCTTAATCCTTTAACGAGTTGCATTGGCTTCCCAGTCACTTTTAGTACACACTCATCGTTAAGGGGTTAAGCGCTTAAAAGAAACACAACTTTGCAGCACCATTTAGGAGTAGTTAGTCTACTATTGAAACAGTACTGTAGTGCATTTATAGAATCTTGCAAAAGTCTGGATGCCAGCTGAAAAGGCGTTACAATGGGACAGGAAGTTGATGTTGCTCTGGGAACTAGTAGAGTCATCACTGGTTGGCTTTTGCATGCACACAGACCAGCCCAACCAAAATATTCCCATAAAAGAGTTGGCAGTAGACCTTTCCTTTCCAATCGATTACAAGGATTTAAACCTCAGACATGGAATTGTTGTGCATGCAAGTTGTCAATAGGCTGCCAGTTTATTAGCTGCATGCTGATTTAGTGATGTACATGTACTCAATTTATATGTAAATGGTTGAAATAAAAATGTTCTTAAATAGATTAAACATTAAATTTTCTTCATGGTAGGCTAAGAAATCAGTATGACAGTGACAACTGAAGTTCTACCTTCACTGGATCTGAGAAAGTTTAATTCAGAGTGCAATTTGTGGTTGGAAGCACTAGTGAAGACCTGTGGGCAGGAGCGAAATGAAGGAGAAAACTTGTCTTCAATGATAGTCTTTACCCGTGGCATGACCTGAAGGCATCAGCGTTATGTGTGTGGAAACTAGCTTCTGTGGAAAGTTGTACTGAAGGTTGGTAAGTCTAGTGGCAGAGGCAAAATCATGTATCTTCAGTAGAAAATAGTCAGAACCAGTGGAGGAAGTTCCAACTTCCAAGCAAGCCTTACATCCATCGAGTATGGTGCTATTTTTCGATATAGTGCACGACCTTTAAAGTCTAAACCAAGGATAGCGTGTTGAGATTTGGTTACAATTGTCATTAACTCGATTTAAAAATTAAGGAAACATGGAAGTATTAGTTATTGTGATAGTTCTTCTCTGTGGGTGAATCAGAGCAATCATTTTGCAAACTCAGAATCTCAGATAAATTGTATCCGCTGCGAGTGATTTGCAAGGTGAGGAACAAATCGCGAATGAAAAAATTAATAACGGCTTAGTACATTTTTATTCTTTATATATATTTCAGACCCCCTGCTTCCTTTTTGACAAATTGTATCATAAGAGAAGAATATATTATGTAGAAATACGGTTACGATGGTCTTCAAACAGAATAATACGTAGGTAACACTAGGTATGGTTACGATTCTCTTCAAAGATAATAGCTTACGTAGGCTATGTATGGTTACGATTGTCTACATACTACAAGCAGACGAATACGTATAGGACTACATGTAGATATGGTTACGATTGTTTTCAAACACAATGCGTGGATATGCCATGGTTAGGACTTTTCAAACAAAGAAAACGTAGGTATATGGTTAGGATTGTTTTTGAACAAGAGAGTAGGCCTACGTAGATTTATTGTTACGATTGTTTCCGAACAAATAAACTACGTAGAAATACGGTTACGATTGTCTGACAGAAAAACGCGTAGAAAAGGTACGATTGTCTAAACATAATACGTAGCTTTGGATATGATTGTTTTCAAGCAGGATGGCGTAGATATGGTTGTCTTCAGACAGAAGAATACGTTGATATGGTTACGATTGTCTTCAAATAGAGGATGACGTAGATAGGCCTAGCCCATGGTTACGATTGCCTTCAAAAAGAAGAATACACTGATATGGTTACGATTGTCTCAAACAGGATGACGTATACATATGGTTATGATTGTCTTCAAACAGAATACGTATTCGAATAGAAGAATACGTAGCTTTTTGGTTACGGTTGTATTCAAACAGAAGATGACGTAGATAGCTAGGCCTATGGTTACGATTGTCTTCAAACAGAAGAATACATTTATATGGTTACGATTGTCTTCAAACATAGATACATTGATATGGTTACAATTGTCTAAAACAGAGAATGACATAGATATGGCTAGGATTGTCTTCAAACGGCAGAATACGTAGCTTTGGGTACGATTGTCTTCAAACAGAGGATGACGTAGATATATGGTTAGCTAGGCTACGATTGTCTTCAAACAGAAGAATAGGTCTACGTTGACATGCAGTGTTTAATCTAGACGTCTCTTGGGGGAAGTTCCCCCAGGATCGAGTTCCCCCAGAAAAATTAGAGATGACATTTTTTTACAGAAAGTGTGAAATTTAGGGGTCATTCCCCCCAGGATTTATCGTCTACCCCTGTGTGAGGGGTGAGGGAAAATTGTAGGTTGAAAACTCTCGTTACTACCCCTACCCCCCGACCCCGTTATCAAGGGGTCGGGGGATACTGGAAAAAATTCTTTAGAAAATACTCGTGACTACCCCCCCGCCGGTAGTCAACTTTTCAAATATGTTGGATACCCCCAAACCCTAGATCCCCCCCGACAGCAAGGGGAGTAGATTAGACACTGGTTGACATGGGTAGGCCTATACCGTATACGATTGTCTTAAAACAGAGGATGACGTAGATATGGTTAGGCTACGATTGTCTTCAAACAGAAGATCGAATACTTTGACATTGTTACGATTGTCTTCAAATAGAGGATGACGTAGATATGATTACGATTGTCTTCAGGAGTACGGTTCTGCATACGTAGATTTATGGTTAGGCCTACAAATAATTATTGTCTTCAAACAGAAAAATACGCAATCTCGAGATTTCTACAGCGCCCAACGAGCGTATATATAGGCCTATAGTCGCAGGAACCAGTTTATTCACAGCGCTCAGTCAAAACAAAATCGGTGTCGGGTCAAGATCCAAAGGGTCGGACACGCAGGCTACGGTGGATGGTGTTTAGACTTGAAGCGGCGACAGAGGTAGGCCTATACAAGGGGAAGATGCAGGATAGGATTTGTGAATGAGTAGTCTAGTCACTCTAGTGCAGTGCTTCCCAAAGTGGTGGTCCGCGGACCGGCGCCGGTCCGCCAGCCCTCAGTTGCCGGTCCGCAGAGGAGTCAACAAACTGGTCAAATAATAATTATTGTCTCTGAATAAAGAAATGGCCATTATATTTTTAAAAGTCATAACAAAAAGCACTTAGTAGGTAGCATTTAAAGGACAATAGAGTCTTGGAATTGGCTAAACATGCATTTAAATCAATTGTATAATACTGTTCGAGGAATTTAGGTGATCGAAAGCGCAAAAGAGAAATAATAAACTTAGCACCGGTCCTCCTGCAGTTGGAAAATTCCTGCCGGTCCGTGACACTGTAAAGTTATAGTTCTGCCGGTCCGTGACACTGAAAAGTTTGGGAAGCACTGGTCTAGTGTTTTCAGTTTTTAGCTGTTTTGAAGTCAAGCATACGAACGTCACAACAGGTTATGCAATGCATGAAGCAATTTCGGGAATGATGAGAGTCATGCAATAAAGCTAACGTTTTGGTAGAAAATTACACCTAATTAAGCTGCGGACAGGAAAATTGGCAGTGAACGTTTGAAGCAGTCTAGGTTGAGGGGATATGCCACCATCAAGTACTAGCTAATGGTATGCACATACTTCTCCGAACCACAGGTGAAAATTTAACCTTATGAGGGAGCATGTTGGCTAGAAAAAACATGTATGGCCTAACTTTAACATACAGATGCCAAAATATCGCACACCATTAAAAGAACAAGGCGATTAAAACAATCACATACACTTCATTAGGGCGCTGCCACCTACCAAGTAGCCTATTCCGCAACATGTCTACAGCCACCTAGCATGTCCAATACGTTGATATTCTTTATGTAAACGTTATTTATACAGTAGGCCTACAGTTTAAGCATAACCTCTCCACCCTCAAGAAGGGCACATATACACTATATAAACATTAGAATGCATAACTATAGGCTACTTATAAATTCTACATAACACCCACTAAGCAAGCAAACAAAATGCACACGTCAGCACTCTTATTATTTATTTATTTTGACCAAAGATTAGCACCCGTAACATGAAAATAGCCCATTGAGAAAGTTCATTTAACAAACATTTAATACTAACGAATGCATAGCAGTTATACGATTAGTTAATTAATTAATTAGCAGTGTTACAATTATGGTGATCAAATGATATGTCCATTGTACTCTGATCAAAGTCTCTCAGCAGCAAAACACCTTCAACCTTGGGTGCATATCTTTCTGTCTGCCTGTAGGCAACGTTAAGTCATTGAAAGTTTTAGAACCTTCTACCTGTCACTATAAAGTGACCCAATTCCTTGTGATTCACGGGGAGCGCCTCTTACTGGCTTTTATGGGGGATGCCATACAAACTGAATAACTCAACAGAGTGAACAATTTGTGGGGATATAGAGAACTTCAGTCCCCACTCCCCCTCATTGGTTCAGACTTACTTCCACTGCAGAGACACTTCCTCCATACATTTCGCACCATCCATCGGTCTTTTCCCTCCCCCTCAGTTTCACACATTTCCTGCTGAAGAACATTTCTCTCATACACTTCATTCGATACATTTCTGTCTATAGGTCTTTCCTCCATGGTCATCAGACTAACCTTAAGTGAGGTTACATTTTCCCCATAAGTTTCTCTCCTGTCCAATGGTTTCGATTATCTCCCATTTTTCTACACAGTTTTCTCCTGGCTGTAGATCCCCCCCACCCACCCATGGCGACCCACCATGAGTCACACTCTGAATGCAATACCTAGAACAGCAGACAGCATACAGAAACTGTCCCGATTCAAAAACCACAACCTTAGCATTTGCAATAGTACCTCACCATCATAAAAACTTCTTTCAAAAGTAAAATGATAAAACATAGCACAGCATCAAAATTTCACCTTTACTTTTACACCAATCCATTCTAGACCTTCAACTGGCGATCACTCTTAGACCAATCAATAGTGTCATGGCAGAAGGTATTACACAATGCATTTTGAAACCTCACTAAAGTAATAATTTCTTCATCCTAGCTCTGACTTTAACTCCAGGACAGTGGCGTAACGAAGGGTTTCGGCGCCCGGGGGCAAGAGTTGATGATTGGGCCATTTAAATTTTTTTTTTACTTTTAATCGTTCTTGTCATAGAACTGTGTACCACTGAAAGCTAATTTTCCGCCCCCTTGTGCTGCGCCCGGGGCGGCTGCCTCCCTCTGCCCCCCCTTCTTTATGCCACTGCTCCAGGACAGGCCCCTGTATCCAGATACTACACAGAACTACCTCCACCAATATACAGTATACATGACTGGCTAAAATAGTAGCATATAAACTGATATAAACATAAATAGTATATTTGATTACAACATGCAAGAAGACAACTCAGTATTAATGTCTTAACTGGTTATCTAAACCATTTCATAGAAGTTTTTGGAAACTCGGAGTGAAATTAAAATCGATACAATTGTAAAATGCATCAACGCACAAAAAACTGAACATTTCATCCTCATTGTTATTGACATCAGCAGCGTTAAAAATCACATCACTACAAAAATCATCGTCATAATCATCATCACCACCACCTCAGCACGAAATTAATGTACAAGGGTAGAAAAACATCATCGTGATCACAATCCTTAATATGATCATAATTACGAATGTGATCATAACCTTCCTCTGTATCACAATAAGTAGCACCACCATCCTAAATAAGTCTTGAAGTAACTAGTACAGATGTAGAAAAAACACATGATCATAACTATGGTCATAACCCATGACCATAGTTACAACCTCTTATCATGATCACAGCCTATAAACACAGTTACGGATCATAACCAATGGTTATAATCATAATACAAGATCATATCCAATGATCATGATCATATCCAATAACATATAATACATGATCACATCCTCTGATCATGAACACAACTGATATATGCAATGATCACATTAACTATGATCAAACCCTTTGATTACGACCATGGCCATCAATCACAATCCATGATCTGCATTATAGCCAATGATCAACACAGCACCACACGCTTAAAATATTGACCAACACATAATAAATGATCATGCAAGCTCATAACATATGATCAAATACATCTCAGCAGAAAATTTGAGACAGAAGGTATAACAAGATGTATTTTTACAGATCTTTTTCAATAATACATGATCAAAACCTCTGATCATGATTACAGCTAGTGATACAGCTGACGATCATAATAACCAATCATCATATTCCTTGATTATGACCAAACCCATCAATCCTAATCCAGAATCTGCATCATACCCTATGATCAAAAGTCACTTTGCCTTCATCAATCCAGCACCACACACTTAAAATCCAATCACAAATTTATTTACAGCAATTTCAGAGGCATCCACCTCTAGCATAAAACAGCAAAATGCATGCATGCAAAAAAAAACAGCCAACTGTGCTAAAGAACTTAAACTGGAGTATAAAAATACATGCAACAAAGTCTGTTGCTGAAAAAGTAAAATAATCACAGCAACTGTAACTCTGCGTATTTACACTGACGATCGAGCTCGAAAGGCAAGCTATGATCACTGATCAACGGCTTCATGCAGGTAGGTAAGTCAGTGGGCTGCAGGAAGAAGACGTCTAATTCATTTAGTTCTGGCCCGTGCAGCATTCACTTAAGGCCACAACATCTGTACACTTTTAAAAGAAATGTCTGTAGAAGCAGACACCAGCATGGTTCGATTGCTCATTGACATAAATTATCTGGTGGTAATGCACAGTTATTTGACACAGGGCATGATTATAATTTGGAAGGAACACTGGAATCGTATAATGTTCCCATGCCTAACAACATCTAGTGGAATACAGAGTCATGCAACATCAACCTTAGCTTCTTATCCATCCATTAAGTCAAAAATTACCCAACACAATTGCTTCTACATAATAAAACTAATCTTTATTACACAAGGTGTCTAAAACTGTGTGAAGCTGCTTTGAAAGTATGAGGGGAAAACGCGACCCCCAGCGGATGTTTATCCAATACCGATTTGAAGAGTACCCAGACAATTTGTGTCAACAAGTAAAAGACCGCTGCGCTGGCTGCCGTTGGATTGTTCACTTGACAATAAGCGCTGTGGCGAGCGCACCGACGCCCAGACTGACGATCGTACAGACAAGGCCACACCACAGAAGGTTCTCGGCTGTCTCAGGTTGGCTGAAGAACTGCTCGAACCCATCCTAAAAACATTTAACAGACTTCCTTTCAACAAAAGCGTGGAAAACTATCAGAAACTGTTTGTGAAGTGAGAGTCTGGAAAGACGTCTGACATCTAGCGTCTGACCCTCACAATTGTTCCTATTCCTTCCTAACAATCCTCATTTCTTTTTATTCTTCCTCCTCTTCACCATCCGTATTTCTCCTTCTCCCCATATCCTCCTCCTCTTCCTCCTCCTACTCCTTCTCTCCCATTTTCTCTATTCTCTCTTCCTGGACAAAGTCAGTTTTGATAGATAGACTAAGTCTAAACCAACAAGAGGCTATCTTGAACAAACATTGTCATACAGGAAAAATTAGTCTTCTTCACACCAGATGGCACCTCTCCAAGAATAACAACACCGCTCCGCTCCACTGAACGCTCAAAAAACAAGGCACGCTGTATGACGTTATCTGAGGGACATCAACAACGCCCTCGTCCACATAACCAACTGTGCACATACCCATCTACATACCCATCCACCCACCCACCAACTTTCATCCACCCAGGGGCGTCTACACCATGTACAGCTTGGAGCAAATGCTCCACCCAAGAAATAGGGGAAGGGGGGGCGATCTCATTGAGGAATTAGAGGAATGTTTAAAAATGTTAAATATCATGGGAGGGGAGCGGAGGGGGAAGTTGCTCCAATGACTTCAGGGAGGATAGATGCCCCTGCATCCACCATCTACCTATTCAGTCAGCCAGCCAACCACCCATTCTACCACCCACACACTCCCATATTATAAGCTAGCAAAAAGGACCCTGAATAATACTAAATAGGAACCCATGGCCAGAGGCACGGTTACTCCACTCTTTGTTCTTTGGCCCTCCTTTAATGTCGGTCCGTGAGATAGTGTGCATTCGTAAATACGCAAACACACACCGACACACACACAACAGCAACTACCTTACCCCTCCATCAAATACCTCACACCTGACTCCATACCACACAATAACTGTCTGTCTGTCTCTGTCTGTCTGTCTGTCTTTCTCTGTCTGTCTGTCTGTCTGTACATGACCAGGTGGCACAGCCCGATATCAACCCCAGAGGCACACAAACACATCAAACCAAACAATAACACGGCCCATTAACTGGTCACGTACAACCAATAGCTACATAATAGTATCTATAAGCTAAACTCCGACGTCATCCTCAAGGGCCTCCCCATGTGGAGCGACTAATGTACGCGGGTGGGGCTTCACGAGCGCTCGGAAAAGGTATATGGTAGAGGGCAGTATCCTAAAGACCGAGGATCAGTGGCGTAACAGCCATATAACGAGGGTGGACAAAGTCCAGGGGCCCCCGAGGTCCAAAGGGCCCCCAAGCTTTTAAAACTGAAAAATTTCATATAGGCCTACTTTTTGTCCGTTTTTCTGTGACAATAATTATTAGGGCAAATGTCACATTATGTCAATAATGCTTTTCAGTTGCATGATGTAAAAAAACGACATCTAGTGAATCTCATAATTTAAATATTGATGTCTTAACACAACAAGAGTTTTAAGTGTTTCAGGAGACGTTTAGTCTGTTTTAAAACCACAGAAATTTAACATGGAACATGCTTAATTTTCCATATTAGCCCAATTTTCATAGCTTCATTTTAAAAGCTGTGATTGTGCCCACATCCAAACCATTCCACGAGTCTACAGCTCTTGACGAATTTCTGTTCTAATGCTCCTTCCGCTTCTTAAATGCCGAAAGGGACTTGATAGACACATTTGCGAACAGAAAGCTAGAATAGCCAAATTCGTGAGGAACTACAGACTATACAGTCTACATGTTCACTTCATTACTACTGTGAGTCAGATGTGTCTGACTATGGATGTCCTCTCTTCTTGGATGGCCTCCAATCGGCTACTCTTAAATCCCTCTAAAACACAGCTCATTTGGCTGGGTAGCCGTAGACAACTTCAGGGTATCGACTTTCCTCAACTTACCCTGCTCTTTCCTCACATAACCTTTTCCCTCACAGTTCGTGATCTGGGACTTTCTCTTGACTCCGAGCTTACTTTATCTCAACATGTGAACTCAATTGCACGGAGTTGTTATTATCAGCTTCGTCAGCTTCGAGTGGTCTCTCGCTCTCTCTCTCATGATGCAGTTGTGGTCCTTGTTCATGCCTTTGTTACTAGTCGAATTGACCACTGTTCCTCTCTACTTGCTGGCCTTCCCCTTGGTGTTTTGGGGCGACTAGATCGAGTTCTACGCTCGGCTGCTCGGCTTATTGGACGGCTTCCTAAGTACTCTCCTGTCTCTGCATACATGCGTGATGTGTTGCATTGGCTGCCTGTGTCTCAGCGTATCTCATATCGCATTGCTGCTCTTGTTTCTCGTTGTGTTCTTGGCTGCGCTCCATCTTACTTGCGTGATCTTTGCCGCCCAGTGTCTGATGTTCCAGCGCGTCGGGTGCTTCGCTCTGCGACGAGGGGTGAGTTCCTTGTTCCACGGACTCGCTTGGCTATTAGGCAGCGCCGTGCTTTCTCGGTTGTTGGCCCTTCCATTTGGAATGACCTACCACTTAAGCTCCGTTTTTACTTGTAAGCCATCTGACAGGGTTCTACAAGTCCCTCAAGTCTTTTTTCTTTAGTCGTGGCTGGGCCGGGGGCGCTCCTGAGTAGTTTCTTGAAGGGGCGCTATATAAATGCTCTGAATGAATGAATGAATTACAGTAGCATCACTGGTGACTCTTTCAGCTTACTGTGCACTGTTTTGCTAACTGATGTAATATTAATATTATTCGTTCGTAATGACATTTAACATCAGAGCTGAGTCAGGGCTGTTAAAGGCTTTATTTTTTTTAATTTTTTGTTTGTTTTTTAAACCCGAAAAACCCAAATTTTGGTTTTTTGGTTTTTAACAAATTTGAAATTAGAAATGAGAAACTTTGCGTCTCTTCAACTCTCTTGGCAATTGTTGTATGGTCGTTGTTAGGCCTAATTTCGTTTTATGATATTCTACGCCTCTACGGTTCTGCTGTTCTAGTTAATTTCATTTATATGCATCTGATTAATTTGAACGGTATTTAGCCGTTTTTATGAGTTTTATGATCCGAAATAGGAAATCTTAAAAACAAAAAACAAAAAAAGAACAAAAACAATAAAAAAAACAAATATAAAAAAAACTTTTCATTTTGAAAAAAACTTGTTTTTTTGCACCCCTGCTCTGAGTATATATCTTGAAATGGCGCTATAATTATAAATGTTCAATTATTTACGTATATAGGCCTACATGTAGATACATAATGGGTAAGGGCCCCAAGCTTAGAATGACCAAGGGCCCCCGGCTGGGTTGTTACGCCACTGCCGAGGATATGGTTATCTCCCATACTCGGTCCGTAGCGCTAAGGTTCTGACGGGCAGGGTGCGACCGTACGTTGAGTCCCATAATAAAATACGCGTATCATAAGTATTTTTATCCCCGAATGTAAAATACGTGTATTATACGTAAAAATACGTTGACTTAGAAACAATTTAATGTTCAATGGTGTGCCATACGAGAATTTGTTGATGTTTCAGAAGAATACGCACAGTAGATACCTTACAGCAGTGCTGTCCAACCCGCGGCCCGCGGGCCGCATGCGGCCCGCCAGCAGATTCTAAGTGGCCCGCCACGGCTCGCTAAATATTTGCAATTTCTGTTAAAATGAAGTAAAACACAGTCACTGGCCTACTTGCATAGCTATTCGTTCGTAACTTGGCTTATCATTTGACAATGTGTACACAAAATCCAGTTCCCAAGACGCATTCATTATGATAACTCCATAATTAATTATAATACAGTCAATAAGTTTCAATAAATTTTAGTCGATGCTTTTGAGTTGACTGGTGCGGCCCTCGGCTTAAAAAATTACTTCTTCGGTGGCCCGCGATGTCAAAAAGGTTGGACAGCACTGCCTTACAGTAAACTTTGTTAAGTTTGTTTTTGGCAGCTATGCCTTTTAGTAACTTAGTTAACTATGTTGCAACGTTTCGTGTTCAATTTTACAATTATAGGGTACAACGTATTGTAACGTACGGCACGCAAAGTTTTACCGTACGCGTATTATACGTATTTTATCGTCCAAAATAAAATACGTATAATACGTACGGTCGCATCCTGCTGGCGGGCCGCCCGGACGACAGTCTGTTTCAGGCCGTTAAGTGGGGACGCCAACCATGTGCTGCCCTGTCTGCTCCCCACGCTCACATCAACACAACCTCCGCTCCCGCACCTTTGTTTTGTCAAAAAAGATGCCAGAAACTTTATACCCCTCCCCCGTATGCTAATCAGAAACATATATTAAAACCCCAGATTGCCCTTCAATTATCTGTATATTAAACCAGCAAGAAGAGTGTGTCAATAGCCTGGAGTTGAACTGTGTCAACTGTGTTAGCCTCGTAATACTTTATAACCTGTCTAGCGGTTTTGGACACCACATTGTGCATGTTCCTGTACTGGGCTGTGGTTTGTCAGCTTGATTACCTAATAAACGAATATAAAAAAACAAGAAGATGATTACTGGCTCTCTCTACAATTTAACAAAGCATCCAGGAATACAATTATTTTTGTAACTTTTCCTTTAGGTGTTATGCATCATAGGGCCATACAAAATCAATCTGGACTGTTGTTGTTGTTATTTTGTTGTTATGGTCTACAACTTCTAGGAAATTCAAACAAACAGGACACTACAAGTGGCACGTCAGATGTGACAGGTCGAGATCCTGCATATATTATTCTCAAGCAGTCCGTGTCTACTTGTCTGACGGGTCATTCAAAAGGCAGTACAAACTTGCATTAATGTGGGCCACAGTTAGGATGGGAGGACGAGAGGGAGAACAGGCCGGATGCCTTTGGGATGACTCATCATCAGCATAAACACCAGGGATCAGCTGATATAAGCAATTTCGAATTGGATAGATAGACAGACAAAAATACATACATACAGACAGACATACAGACAGACATACAGACAGACATACAGACAGACATACAGAGAGATAAACAGATTTCGTCACCATTTCTTTGAAAACTTTGGGAAAATCCGGTTCTGCCCGGGGCTGGTATGTTCCCACCGCACATTCTTCTACCCTCCACTTATCCCATGTCACTTTTCCATCTTCTCTTTAGCAGTCATTTTGTCACTTGATTGCGAAACAGCTGGTTTAATTAAAATTTAGTCTGCATTTTTTCATCACAAACGTTTCTCCCAATTCCATGTAATGCCCATCCTTTGAATATAGGCTTAATTACTTTGTTGGTACCCAGGATGGGCACTGAACTTGGTCTTGTGACTCAAATTCAAATCCAGGGCAAGACTAGTGGCATTCTCTAAACATGTCTAAACCATTGTTTGAATACCTAAAAATTGTCTTAAGTCATCATTTCTAATTTCTTGTATATTCTGGAAATCCCTTCAGTTTTCTGCAGCCAACTCATTGCTGTGAGAATTCATCTCATCTCGCTTTTGGCATTGACCTACTAGCCTGTAAGTTCTGAGGTGAGTGTCTCTACTTAAGGCGCTTTTGAAGAGGCACTACAAAAATCTGTGATTGCAAATAAACTTACAATTAATAAAGTCACCCTTTGATCAGACATGAACCAACACTTGTAAGAGCAGATGACCTGGCGCACTCTGTGGGGGATTTCTCCATACTGTACCAAACAGACCAGACAATCACAAGGGGTAGGGCATGGCAAAGCAGACGTTTCATCTTAGAAAAACAAAGTCCTGAACACAAAACCCTGGGAGTGGAGATTTCGGCTGAGGCACTTAACTGACTCCAAAATAGCAACTCAACAAGTTTGTCTCGACATCTGTAGTCCTTATGGGCTTAATAATAATAATACTAATAACACCAACAACAGCAAAGCTAATAATATAATTCAGGTGCAACCATCAAAGACCTAATGCAGGTAGACCTGGGAGTCGACCCCAATAAGTCGACCCCAGTCGACTTGGGCATCCCAAGTCGAGTCGAGTCGTTTATGCTTAGCGCAACTGACCCCCAAGTCGAATTTGTACAGAAAAGTGACCTCAAGTTGTTTTCTACACAAGTCGACTTAAACCGACTTGGAACACAAACAAATCTAAATTTATCTCGCCACACTAATGATCGTGAGGCCACGGCAGCATTTAAGCAGCTTTGTAGTGTTTTTAGAGTGAACAAGCATTTTAAAGACCTATAGTGCGTTAGGGTTGTGTCATGACAATACACCTGTATATGTATAAACATGATCTTGAGCGGGCGGTCAGCGCCGCTTGTCTTATGTAAACATTGACTGAATATAGCTTGTACTGAGCACGTGCTAACAGCGCGGGAAAGGTTAGAAATTGATGATTACAGTCGATTTGAATAATGTAGTTGTCTTAATACAGTAGATAGAGCTGTATATTGAGAGTGAAGTGTTAAGAAAAATAGTTGATTTATGTTGACGATGTACATTGAATTTAAAGTGTTGAAGATAAAAGTTGAGTTTCATCTCATTTGAAAGATTAAGAAGAAATATTCAAAAACGCTTAAAATAGGCCTAATAACAATTTTATTCATCAGGTGTAGAGATCTCATTACTCATTAGTATAAGAAATTATAATGCTTGCCAGGCAAATTGGCATGCCATTTTGTATTATTAGCCGTACGTAATCGTAATTACCATGTCAAAAGTCGACTTTAAGTCGGAAGTTAGTTGTTTTTCTGCCAAGTCGGGTCAAGTCGTTTTGACTCCAAGTTGTCGACTTCAAGTCGACCTCAAGTCACTTTAGGGTAAAGTGGGGTCAGATTGGCTGACCAAAGTGACTCCCAGGTCTAAATGCAGGAAATTTCAATTTAAGGAGGAGGAGAATAACAGCAGCCATCAACAAATCACCGACAGGTATCTACAGTACAAAGTATAAGCAACTTAATTTTGCTTCATCTGCATGGGAGGGTGGGTGGCAAGTCTACTCCCTTGCCATCTGATTTTCTCACCAACAGTACAGAGTCATACTTATTTACGGTAATAATGAAGTTCACTAGGGGGTGCTAACTGAACATAAAAGTGGAAAATGCAGTCCTGGTGAGAGTCGAACCACAAACACTTGGTTGACAGTCCAGCACACTAACCATTGTAACACTATCACTAGATAAATTCAATGTAAAATGTAATTCAATCAATTACAAATGTAACTGATGAAGTAAGCACTCATTTGTTACACACCTCAGCCAACAGAAGAAGCAGGTACTTATGTTGACAGGCATTTGAACTTGCTTAGTGCTTACAACAGCAACATGTCAATAACCAGAAATAATATGGCCTACTAATCTAACCTGAAGATGAAGAAGCTAGCGCTGACAGGCAGCCACGGGTATGAAGTGTTAACTACTTCATTTTCTTAGCCTCGGCATATGATGTGGCCAGTCCTCTCCCTCGTCTTCTCATCTTCCCACCAACAGTGTACAGTTGGTGTATTCCTCACAGCTGAGTTGGCTAATCTTACCTCATCTAATCTAATCCTAATGATTTCTATAGCGCCATTATCATAATGCACAAGGTATCAATAGATGGTCTCTTCAAGTGAAACCGTAGGACTCAATTCTGGATGGGACTCCATTGGTTGGGCTACACTGGAATTTGAGAGCCCTTGAGAGACAACTTTTCTAGTTATTCAAGCACTGCTTCTTTACATAATATGACCTTTTTATGCATAACGAGCAAGAGGTACTTAGGCCCAAAAAAAATAACGGTGTGTTTCCGGTAACAGAGTTAAAAAAACTGGGTAGGTAGGTAGGAAAATAATTTTATTTTGGTAAAATAATTTTATGCAGTGATTTCCCAAAATTACGCCACTGCCCA
Source organism: Aporrectodea caliginosa (assembly GCA_020284085.1). Classification (NCBI taxonomy): domain Eukaryota; kingdom Metazoa; phylum Annelida; class Clitellata; order Crassiclitellata; family Lumbricidae; genus Aporrectodea; species Aporrectodea caliginosa. The sequence continues at coordinate 604,332 of JACEVL010001058.1, forward strand.
TTTATGCACAGCAGTACATGCTGTACTAAAGTATGTATTTTCTATGCGAGTATTAAAAATGCCTATTTGCAAAATGTACCTACAAACTGCTGTAGAAAACAATCTTATTTATTTCATTTTTGTTGACATCGTTTTTCTTGCAAGGTGAAATGGAAGGGGCAGGGGTGGGGAAGGAATTATGGATTATGTACATTAAACAATAAACGTGTAGCAGACAGCGGCTGTTTAGGAAATATGCATGGGTGGTAACGTGAGAAAATCGCTGACTTTTCGGTGTCTGTTACCTCCTCAACATCATACATGTGTGTAAATTGTCCATGGGAAACGTTGAGCCCATTTATTGTTATAATTTTATTAACGCTGCATAGAAAGAAATATGGTTTCCTAACGTCGTCTGCTAAGGAGACTGCTTGCTATGAAGATTGGTTGCTACGAAGACTGGTTGTTAAGGAGACTACTTGCTAATGAAGGCAGTTGCTAAGGACAGTTTCTAAGGATAACTGTTGCTAAGGAAGGCGGTTGCTAAAGGGGCCAAGTCTGACTTTGAAACTGGTTGTTAATGAGGCTGACACAGAGGCTGCTTGCTACAAAGCTTGGTTGCTAAGAAGGTTGGTTGCTACGAAAGTAGAATGCTACGGAGATTGTTAAGTAGGTTGATTGCTATTAGGAGGCTTTACTTTTATAATGGCATGTACGATAATAGGTATTTCCGATACAATGAATATGGCGGTCAGATTTGTGAAATAACCCAGTCAAATTACCGTGAGAAAATCCACCACTTTTGGGTCTATGACCTCCCTCTCCTAAACTCCACACTTTAGCCCTTTTATTGCTGTAATTTACGGCACCGTTATTTCCATTGAAAGACCGCTAGTTTCCGAACGTCTCTGCTTCAGTGAATGCACCTATAATGTCGCGATTCTGCATCACCGGCATGCAAAGGCTTAATGTATATGAAGTAGGAAAAAAAAATAATTTTTTTTAAATTTTCCGTAAAAAAAAAATTTTTTTAACAAAATTTTCCGAGTCGCGGCAAAAACGTGACTCGGTCGCGTTACCGGAAACACACCATTATTTTGTTTTGGCCTTATAAGACACCACTAACTGTATCAAGTGTCTAGATGCAGACATATGTACTTGTAGTGGTTAAAGTGGTTTGGGTGAGCAGTGGAAACTCTGAAAGAGTTTTATTGGAACACATGTGTTACCAGGGTTCAATTACATTGTGGGCAGTTGGAACGCAAGCAAAAAGAATTTCGAGAGCAGTTGGAATGCCATTCCGATACGTTCCCGCCCACTTTATATGCTGTGTACTTGTGGAAGTAAAAGGGCTAAAGCACGATAGTCACTTGAGAAACCAATAAGACACAGAGGTGAAAGAAAATCCACGACCAACCCACATGTGTTGTTTATTTAAAGATTGTATTCGCTTTGCATTAAGATGGCGTTGGGTTCTTCAGCATTCTTGATGGCTTGTCCAAAATTTTAGCATTCAATGCCCAGTTCAGTGCTTTCTGTCAGTTATTTAACGTCACTTAGGAGTAATCTTAGAACTCACCTGTTTTAACTTGCTAACCAACCAAATCCTGACTTCTGATTTCTCTGATGATAATAACAGTGATGTTTATTACATCGCGTGGGGCGTGGTGGTGTAAGGGTATGTTCGGTGCCTTGCAGCCGGAGGGTTGCGGGTTCGAATCCACCTCAAGCCGCCGCGTAGGGACCCTCGGCAAGTCCTTCACTTGCAATTGCTCATGCGCTTCGGCATGAAACTCCGATTCAGTGTCCGCGCTGTAGTCGGGAGCGCCTCTGAGCAGAAATCTTGAAGGGGCGCTATAACAAGTGCTCATACATACATACATCAGTGCTGATGATGGTATGTTAGTGAGCAATCATATAATGCCTTTAAAGAACCTCTCATCAGATTTCGATTGGACTTCTCCTAATGATTACTATTACTTTTTCTTGTGCCTTAATATAACTATGCAATAGACGTCATTAGCTTAGGTTAGAGAGTACCTTGTCGAATGATAAGCATCAACTGTTGATGCTTAGCCATTCTGCATCACGGACTTAATAAATGTCGACACGCAGTAAATGTTTCAGGGTTGATTCACACCCTGATTCTGCATGACATGGTCAGTAAAAGGTAATGTAATGTAAGAAAAGATGGTGCTATGCAGAGAAACTGCTTTACTTAACTGCTAACAATGATAGTGGTCCTACTTATAACCAACATAGCCTCAGCAAAACAGAAATATATTCATTTTAAGTAGCGTCAACTCACCCAGCCGCCGTTATTTTCAATCCACGAGGCCAGCCTATTCGCAACGTAGAGTCCAGCCGTATGCGCGATTCGCTGGACATATTCGTGCATGTCGTTTAGGGCACAGTGTCGGGCCATCCACCCGGCGAAGGCATAGACCATCACCAGTCGGCCCCAGTTGTACTGGCCGTCGGAGAAGACCTCGTCCAGGACCGACCCGAGGACCGTGGTAACGTCCTTGTCGGTGAAGCCCAGCTTCCTCGCCATTCCGTTGAAGACCTTCTCGTGCTTCTGCGAAACATCCTTAACGGTTCGTCGCATCGTTTTTGCATAGCTGTTAGGAGGTCGAATGGTGGAAATTGACTGGGTTTCGACCATGTACCGTACCACATCGTCAGCTATCTCAATGGCATTCTTCTGGACGGGGGTCCAGCTGGAGTGGGTCGTAGACATTTTACCATCTAAGTTCGCAACGCGTCCGTTCTGTGCTTCTCTACGCGTGTGCGTCTGTCTTTCTTCCATTTTCGATTCGAATTTTATTTCTACAGTAAAACTTTCATTGATAATAGAAATTTCAATAAAAAACCCGACTTTTCTGGCCCGCCTTTAATAAAACTACTATCAGATCGCAGACCACTGTGTTGACAAAATAAAGTTTTGGTGCAGGTGGCGCCAGCTATCGTTAAGAAAACAGAGCAATTTCAATTTTTTCTGTCAATTTAATGTTAAATGTATTTTTTTGCATACTGTGAAATTTGTAATTTAAAAATGTACTGATGAACTTTAATCAGAACTAATTAATATGGCATAGTTTTCAGGTGGTTAATTACTACATCAGTAACAAGCAGCCGGAGTTATCTTGAAAAATAAATGAGCATAATAAGTAAGATTTGATTTGGTAATTCCTTAAAATAATAGTCCATTAAGTTTTATTCCATAGATATAATATCTCTATGGGAGATTCCTTCTGCTATTTTCTAAGTGGTAAGAATCCACAAAATGCAGTTGATGATAAACTGGAGAGCTTTTAGAAGTCGATTTAAAAATAGAACCATGCAGGGACAACGATATTCTATAGATAGGGATGAGCTCAATAATGAAATAGCGTCCTTGAGTGCCACCAGAAGACGTGTAGAGAGAAGGATCAGACCGAGCAGTACCAATACATACCCACTTGCTATAGCCGATCGAGACTGATTGTAGAGGTAAATTCGAAGCTAAGGCAGTCCCAGAGACAACAACGCTTTTATAAATACTGAGTCTACGAAGTAAGTGGTCAACACTTATATACTGAAATCTCACGGCGGTTCACCAACAGCTAGATGACAAGGTGTTGTTGTCCAGCGTACGTAATATGCGGAGCTCTAGAACCTAGGCCTATATAATAATAATAATGATGATGATGATGATGATGATGATGATGATGATGATGATGATGATGATGATGATGACGACGATGATGATGATGATGATGTGATATTCTTTTATATTTCAAACCGACAAACGCAGTATATGATTATAATTCAGTATGGACGGATGATCACAAGTTAGTACAGTAGCTGAATTTCACTGTTTACGACAGCTATGCAAGGCGCCCATCAGGGCCATCACGTCCTACTATTCATTTCACCAACGCCATCTGGCGAATAATAGGCTGAGTGGACCTTTGCATGGGAGGGTTGCGGGAAGAGATCCCGCTTAATTCCTACTGCTCTTCACGCCAGTGATAATATTACGTTACCACTATGCATGTAGGCCTATACATTCTACGAACCCATCACCATACTAAACATATGGGCGTCCGGAGGAGTGAAGGAGGATATTGTCTCTGGATTTTGCGCCTATTTTAGCCTACAAAATTTACTTAGCCTATCATCTTAGATTTTAACAGTGAATGGCTATGATATTTTCCACATTTTTTATTTTTATACAAACTAGTCAAGATAACCTAAAAATTTAATAAAATACAGCCCGTAAAAACAAAGTTTTTTACTATATCCATCTAGTATCCTATAATGCGTCTTACGAAGCAGTTACCTCTACAAATATATAGTCCGCGTTCATTTTACGACTGCGGCCAATCACAACGCTGGCCAATCACAACGCTGCGTATCGGAAAAGGGGATTCCCCGATTCGAAAAGTTGAGTCCCCGATTCTATAAGCTAGCCTTTTTGGGGGAGCTGAAATTTTGATAGAATGAAGTGTGTGCGAGGGCGAGTCTATCTGCCAAGTTTCACGACGATTGAATGATTGTAAGTGATCGAACTAGTCGTCGCAAGATTTGACTTTTTAGCCTGTGGCTCAACCAAGCAAGCAAGCAATCAAGATTCCTGCAAGTTAAACTAGATGGATAAAAAAACATAGCCTATATAAAAACATTGACACTTTTTGCAGTTTTGTGTTTGAAATAAACGTTCAGATAGGCCTAAAGCTGATAACGGATCCAGGAAAGCTATAAGAACAGACCCCATCATGTTATAGGCCTATATGCTTCCAAAAGCGCTGGCGGCTGTTTGGATCCGCGCCAGACCCTTATAATAAAGGGAGCGAGTGCCGAGGATTAGGCCTACACGATCTGTTGCTTTCGGCACCCTCGTTAGCGAACAATTAAAAAATTTGCACCCTCCCTACAAAAATTCCTGCGGACGCTCATGATATACCCCGCAGCCGTTCAAGTCGATCGATCGAGTCGATCGTAAACTCGGCTATGTCGCTTAGACTGTCAACTGACTTACCGTCGTTACCGACTTGATATCGACTTACCCAACGACCTCTTATATATAGCCTATAGGCCTACTGTACATTCTGTATGTGCCCTCATTAATTCCGCGGACATTAGATGCATGGGACCCACATATATGGGCGCTATAGGCCTATACATGTCCAATATAGGAATATGGTTCAGTGTGATTTTCCTTACAGGTTTTATTTTAGTTATAGTTATAGTTATAGTTAATGATTTTTTATTTTAGTTATAGTTATAGTTATAGTTAGTATTATTTTTTAGTTATAGTTATAGTTATAGTTAATGGATTTTTATTTTAGTTAATTTTAGTTACTACTTAGTTACAATAATTAAGTCTATAAGCAAAATTGTGCGTATTAATACGCTGTTTCACAATTTACTCAGAGCTATGAAAACCTTTGAAGCATGGGTACATTCAGCTTCATCAATACACGAGTTTCCAAAGTAACTGACAAATTTCACAATAAAAATTTCGCATTTTTCGTTCTCATTTATGTCGTATCGTCCATATTGCACTTCCTATTTTTATTTTTGTATTAACGAAAATAAAGATGAATTTTCGTTAGTGTTATTTTCGTTATAGTTATAGTTATAGTTAATGATATTTTTTAGTTATAGTTATAGTTATCGTTAACGAAATCATTTTATTTTCGTTAACGAACATTTTCGTTATCGTTATCGTTAACGAAAATCACACTGATATGGTTCCACGTGGGCATGCTAACAGAGGAGCGAGAGGACAGACCAATGACTGTGAAATGTCTCACCGGTAGCATATACGCTACTATAGTTGCCAAAATGGGCCCAAACACAGGTTTTCTCTCGGGAGAGCAAATGGCCGAGTATACTTTCCCGAATTTCACAACCATAATTATCAATTTTCCTGACATCATCTGTAGGTAGGCTAGAACTTACAATGGAACGGGACGGAAGGGGGGATGGGACGGGACGGAAGGGCAGGGAAGGGAAGGGGAGCCACATATGATCGCTGCGCAGCGGCCGACAACGAGGAAGGGAGTGGGAGTGGAGAGCAGGGGAAGGAAAGGAAGGGAGTGGGAAGGCTGATCTTATAAGTGGCCCGCCTGAGCTCTCTAAACTTTACCGTCCTAGGACGTGCAAACATCTATTATACGCACAGGCTCTTTGTGGGTTTGCTAGCTTGGTGCACGTATATATATTTTCTAGTAGCCTATTTAACGACATCTTATGGCTGTCATGGATAAAGGAGGAGGGCGACGTCAACCGTCGCCCTCCTCCTTTATCCACTTCTTTATCCAGGCTTAAGACTGGCACTACTCTCATCCGACATCGAGCCACTCACGATGATGGCGGAAGCCGCTGACTGTTGAGAGCGGTGACAGTTAATGACGCGCATGTCTTGCGGAGTCTCTTTCCACCCACTGCTCAGCGCCATTACAACATGCGCCCCAGGTCTCACCCCTTTCAACTACCCGCAAAAGATGACAGAAATTTCATACCAAGAATTCTTTATAAAATACGGTAGCATATAGCCTACATGCTCTAATTTAGGCTTTTCAATTAACTGTAAACTCAGCAACTATACCACATATATTAGATCTGTTTTCCTTTCCATTATGTAACTCACTGCGGTTTGTCAGTTTGTTCTATTAAACGAAGATATATATACTAGAGTACGGAGAGTGGCGTCGGTTTCTGTTTCAACACAAGATTTACTATGATTGATTTTTCTGTTACGCGCTTTTGTGCAAGATATTAGATCTGTTTTCCTTTCCATTATGTAACTCACTGCGGTTTGTCAGTTTGTTCTATTAAACGAAGATATATAATTATAGCCTACTAGAGTACGGAGAGTGGCGTCGGTTTCTGTTTCAACACAAGATTTACTATGATTGATTTTTCTGTTACGCGCTTTTGTGCAAGATTCCAATTTGTTTAGGCGCGCTATAAATAACAGTCTAATAATAATAATAATAATAAAAAAATGGCATTTCTATGAACAAACAGTTCCTATTTCAAAACATAGAAATTTCTACATAGATATTTATTATTAACTAGCGCGCCTGTTGATATGTTGTCTATGGTTTACATTTGATTCCGGGATTGTCATATGATTATTGTTTTAGCCATGGCTGGTCTTAGATGGTTGAGTTTTGCAGTTTTTGCGCTGTTTTTCGTCTCACGTTTTGCAGCTCAGGGATTAAATAGGAAGGTATGGTCGACTTTTATGGATGGCAGATGTTTTATTTACAATTTGTGACAGTTACAGATCTGTTTATAGAAAAAGCCACAATTTAAACTACGGAGTTCGATGATGAACGGTCACTTCGCATCACGAGACCCGTCATGAGACTGGATGGATGTTTACACATAATTATTCTTTAGGATTTTAAATAAACGTTTTCATTTTGGGTTTAACATGTTTGGTTCTTCTACCAAGAGCATGTAACTAGCTTGGCGAAGACGGTCACGCCCACTTTTTGTAATGTAATGTGAGTCTTCAAAATTTCTCAGTGCCACACAACAACAGCGTAATGGAGACAAACATATTCACGTGCAATATATCATATGAAGTTCGCAAGAACCAGATTGTTAGGTCGGTTTTGGTACAAGGTCACAATATGGAAGATCAAGCCGAGGAGACGGTGTGATGCTATAATGGAAATCATGTGTGATTGTGGCCTTTCAGTGGTGAAGGAATAGAACCAGAATATGATAGCTTGAACTGTTTGGGTTTCAGTCCTGAGTGGAAGGCTGCATGAGACAATGGCAAGTGGAGTAGTGCAGAGTTTGACAGGTGAGAAAGGGCGATGAACAACTTGGCGGAGGTCTTTTGGGATTCGTTCCAAAGAGCTGGCGTAGATTTAGAAGTGTTGCAGAAGTGGATAGGGAGGAGACTGGAGAATGGTTAAAGGTATTCAGGATGAAGTGACTGCATGGGCAAGAGCATTCTGGATTGTTTGTAGTCATTTGATTTCAAATGATGTTATAGAAAAAGATTAAAAGAAGTTGCAGTAATTGAGTGTGTAGTGATTAGTTGAGCTGGCTATTGAGCACGCAGCCTTACAATTAAGTGTGGGGCAAAGTCGACAAAGGTCGTGAATATGTATATAGCAGGTGCATGAAAACTGAGTGAGGTGGTTGGCAAAGGTCAGGTTTTTGTGGAAGATGATTCCTAGATTGAGAACTGGAGAAGAGTAAGGTGCAAATGAAGTGAGATCTGTTGAAAAAAGGTCTGGAGAATAGGTAGTTTGCTTAATTGTTTGCAGAGGTGCAAGCTATGAGAAATTTTATTCTTGAAATATTTAGGTGATGAAGGTTGGCAGAGAAATTGAGAAATGAGAAATTTTATTCTTGAAATATTTAGGTGATGAAGGTTGGCAGTCTAATATAATCTAATGATCTCTATAGAGCTGTTGTCATAATGTCATGTGCAACTGATGATCAACAAAATCATAATCTGTTGGAGCAGTTCAGCAAACATCTGGTACATCAGGGCAACTAAAAGTCAGGCTATCGTGAGTAAACAAGTTGAAACAGAAGTCTTAAGTTTCGACATGACCAATGAGCTCTGTCAGTTATTTACAAAGGGCTGACAGAGCACAGTACTGGGCTATGGTACATCCTGAGATGCACTCCCCAATCCCCATGTCCTAGACCTTGGTTGTCATTCAGTGACAGCTTGAAAGAGTGGGAAATAAACACCTGTCCACATTTAAATGAGACATCGGTGCTTTACTTTGATTTTACTTAACCACTCATCAATGTTTATATGTTTCTCAAATGTTCTGTAGTTGACGACAGAAATCTACTGTCCATCTGAAAACTGTTCCAAGTCGAGCGACAGTGATTCATACATCAACGTCGCTTACACGAAGGCAGATGGAGAACACGATCGCCTTCACTACATCTACTCCACATTCGGAGCTCCCACAGTTCTTGTGGCAAAGACCTCACGCAATTCAGATCTTAAGGTCAACTGGAAACACTTCCTGTCACCGAATGTGACAGACAGAGCTAGGAGCCTGACGTTTACGAATGACACGCCGGATGCCGTGTTGGCTCTTGTTTTTACAAAGGTGAAAATTCTTGAAGTTTTGTGCAGATCATATCTGTAAATTCAGAAATTCATTGTGCTTTTCTGATACTATGTTAAGGCACTAGTGATGTGTTGAAGACTTGCTCAAGGTTCCTTTGTTTCTAATCAAATTTAAAGGCTTTTAAAACTTTTTAAGAGCTTATGTTAAAAATCATCTGATGAAAACGTCCAATCAAAATCGTATACATTTGGGAAAGCAGAAGTTGGGTTATGGTGGATAAGTAAGTTGACAACTCATTGTTGAGCTGTAAAAAACTGGTAAGTACAGGTTGTCTAGTTGTTGGATTGCTCTTGTGTTTGTCTATCTAATCTAATGTGGAAACTTTTACAGCTTCTTTATCTTATCATGATGCAAAAGCTTCATTGAATGATCACTGCGAGTGAAACCATAGTAAAATATCACAATCCATGGGTTAAACCCGGTCGAAATCTCACAGATCGAGGAAACCAGAAACCCATGGAAGTTGGGCTGTGATGGGTAAGCCAGTTGATAGAGGCAGGTCTTGTATATAGACCTGAATGACATTAAAGAGTTCTGATACAATGTTAGTAATTTTCAAAGGTTCAGACCATCCACTTAGAATGCCTTCGAGCCCAACACTGTATGGAAAGCAGACATGATTCTAAGCTTAAGTCTTTCAGTTTTGTTCTTAACAGCTCATCGAGTTTAACGACACAAACGACACTGGGATGATGCCAAGCAATGAAAGTCTGTGGAGAACTTATAATCTCGTGCACGCATCATGGGGCAACTCGTCATCTGAGTCGAATGTTGCGGAAAACATCGTTCAATTCCGGATGCATCTTGGAAAAAATGGATCCATTTCGGAAAAGAACTCTACTGCCGGTTCTATTGTCTTTAAGGTTTATAGCCTATATAATTTTAGTGCATTTACATTTTTTGTTACTCATGGATAAATTTGGAAGGGCTGTTTGAATGAAATTATTATGAATTATGTATAGTTTTGTACCGGTGTAAGATTGATGATGCCATTGGTGTGTTTCATCTACCATTACTATCTAATGTATTATGATCTAATCCAGTGCTGTCCAACCTTTTTGACACCGTGGGCCACCGAAGAAGTAATTTTTGAAGCCGAGGGCCGCACCAGTCAACTCAAAAGCAGCGAATAAAATTTATTGACAATTATTAACTGTAGGCCCCCTATTATAATTAATTATGGAGTTATCATAATGAATACGTCTTGGGAACTGGATTTTGTGTACATGTTGTCAAATGATAAGCCAAGTTATGAACGAATAGCTATGCAAGTAGGCCAGTGACTGTCTTTTACTTCATTTTAACAGAAATTGCAAATATTTAGCGAGCTGTGGAGGGCCACTTAGAATCTGCGGGCCGCGGGTTGGACAGCACTGATCTAATCTAATGACTAACTGCTGCTATCATAACGCACAAGGTATCAATCGATGGTAACATCAAGATAGTTACCTCATCATCAAAATTCAAACGCCAGTAGAAAGTCCGGTTATAAATCTGAGTGAACTTTTCAACGGTTGTATGGACAAATGAAAGAATGAATGAAGCTGTCTATTGATTCACTAGCGAACTCCATTGAAGATAATATGACACAATGCAAGGCTTAACTGGCATCAATATGGCAATCTCAAAAGGTCAAACTGCTGCTGATTACTAGATTGTCCCATTTAAGAAATGAATGTGTTACAGGTGGTTTAGATTTTCAACATTCAAATTGGTTTGACAGTAATATTACATTGAAATTTGATACCAGTCACAGAAATGATGGGAACAGTGCAATAGAACATGAAATACATACACAGCTATCACTCAACTAATTTCCTCTACAGTTTCAGGCATTCACGGATGATGGAATGAATAGTGAACTTCCTCACCTTCACTACAACGCCAACATAACTCAAATCTACGTGACTCTGGATGGCCTTGCGACGACATTTCCACAACCACGTTTTGCCCTCGAGATGGTTGCTGTGACATGGAATGCTTCGGAAGATCAGAACATGACGATTTCAGACATCAAATCCATCGATGATGAAACTACACCTGGCGCATTTCATGTGTGTTTCATTCTTGTGCTTTACGAACATGATTATTGATTTTAGTAGTCTTTGTGGTGTGCAACACATCTCCATGCTAGTTCTGCAAAATAACCCTTTTACGGAAAAGGGATATAATTTTTCCCAGTTGCTCCCCATTCTCTCTCTGTCTTGCTTTTCCCCTATCCTTCGTATCAGCTTTCTTTCCCCTTCGCTACATTCCTTGCCCTGCTTTCTACTAAAATAGATCAGGTAATTGTCAGATCTTTCGTTCAGTCGGTAATTCCGAGCATTTATGTAAATCGCTTAGTGATGTCTATCAGAGGTGCTGTCATCCCAGCCAGTGCTGGCCTTAACATTTTGACGGCCCTATGCAAACTGAAATTTGTTGGCCTGTGACCACCACGAATCACAATCAATGCCGATTGGAGCTTAATATGGTACATTCATAAACCATGCCTCTTGTGTTATCTAGGGCTGTCAAACTGTCCTTGAAAACCAGGTTGATTGATCCAATTCTGCTGATCCAATTCTCACTGGAATGCCAGATTATCATTCATAAAAATAAGAACTTACTATAGAAGGCATGATCAAATTTGACGGCCCCCAAACTTGGCGGCCCTACGCGGTTGCATGCTGCCTAAGGCCAGTACTGATCCCAGGCCTTGTGAGAGATGCCATAGATGAATTAGATCAGCTTGTCTGTCTTTCACTCTTTTCCATGAATATAGGTCAGGTAATTTCTGGTAGGATGTAATTGGTAATTGGTTGATTTACTGGATCTGGTTCGTTGTCTTGTCAGATAATTAACTGGGCCAGGTCAGCACCAGATGGCGTCTATCTTCAGTGGAAGCCGATGTGTTATACTGATCGTTCAAAGTCAATTAGCAACGCTCGATATACTAGGTACTACGGACCGCACGAGACAAGGCTCAACGAGGACGAGGCACATCTTGCGTTGGCATACTTTGGGAATTTCAGCCATGTTTTCTCCAACGTATCACGTGTGTCATTTGGGGAGACGGATGATAAGTTTTACACTGCTACCAGATATTCTACATGGTTGGTTCTTCTGTTCATTTGTTTGTTGTTTTATTCATTTATTCTTTCGGTCAGTTTTCGTGATTTGTTCATACTCTGGGGCGGGGGAGATGGTTGAATGGTAACACGCTGGCATGAAGATCAGAAGGACGTGGGTTCGATACCCACTAGCCCCTTTAAGAATTGGCTCAGCCTTCCGCTTCCTAGGAGTGACTGTAAAATGAGCAGTAGGACAATGGATGCATAACAGGCTGCCATACAGTTAAATTCGACGCCTGTTAAACTTTTTATCATCTGTTACTACTATATCATGTAATACTGCGTACTTGTCAGTTTTAATTATTTGATTAATTACTCGTCAGTTTTAATTAATTGATTAATTACTTGTCAGTTTTAATTAATTGATTAATTACTTGTCAGAATTAATAAATGAATATTATTATTATTATTTCTTCTTTCAATTGATCATTTTTTACTGTAATAATGATCATTAATATTAATTTATGTAGCAACATTTCAAGAGCAACTGTTCAGAGGTACTCTTGACCTCGCAACACAATACTCCCATCAAAGATACTGAAATTGGCGCGTAAGGCACAAGCTGTCCTGAAACAACGCAGAGTGCCAAATTTAGACTCAATCATCTGCATTGGGTATAATCCCCATCCACATTTGGGTGACCCCTTACACACTGTATGGCAGACTTCCTTTATGGACAACCCCATGGTGTAGAACCTTGAACAAGTCTTTCATGCATGTGTGGTCACACTGGTCAGTGTCATTGATGTCATTGATGGATACTTTGTCCTTAGATTTATGGAGCTAAATAAATAAAGAAATAATCATTCATTAATTCTATCAGCCATTTGTTAAAGATTTTGCCCACTCTTTATGGTCATTTATTAATGCTTTCTTTCTCTCATTTTGGCCTTTGTTCTTCGATTGTTCATTACGTTTCTTGCATTAATTCATTTGATGCTTTCATAACCAGTTCATTCCCAGCACGTTAAACTTGTAAATACCAAATCTAAGTACTAATAAAATTATGTAAATAAAAAAGAATGAACTATTTGAGCAGATAGCTTACCTTACCTACTGTAATTAAATTAAACTTTGTTACATTAAAAGTTAAACTTTAAATTAAACCTGTGAATATGTTCATAATACCATTAATACTAAAAGAAAAAGCTTTCATAAGAGAAGTCACCTTGACCAAAGCAATCAATAATTTGAGGCATAGGAACGAGGGGATGCTTCACCCAATTTGTTGTGATTACAGTAAACTCAATTACATTAACTATTAAATATGATATTTAATTCAATTAATTAAACAATATGAAGCATGATTGCCTTACTCCATGTGTTTCTAAATGCTTTGTTTTAGGGCGTTGAATGTTGGTTATGGTACTCCTCCTGTGGAATCGATCTCTCTCATGTTGATTATTATCATAATTGTCGGTGTTGGAATTCCTGTTGTGCTGATAACAGCTGGAGGAATTTACATCATCGTTCAGAAACGCCGCCGAAGGCGCACGATTGGCTACGAAGATCTAACGAGCAGCTATCCACCAATTGGAACGTAATGATAAAAGTACATTCCAAAGATGCATGCATGCTACAGTGAAATTCACGTAATATTGTTATCTCTTCTTTACCTACAGGATAAATCCAGAGGGAATGGACAAATCTATTCTATGCCCTGGAGTGTCTGTTGATATTCGTTATGAGTCAGTTGTGTTTAGCATCCTAGAGGAATGTAAATTGAAGCTGGAGGAAAATGTTTATCTGAAATGGCTTTGAAGACATTTTGTTGAGAAAGCTAAAAGCAGTTTTTAATTTCTTTACCCAAGATAAGGGAAAGAAAGTATTGTGGAATGGCTACTTATTGTATGGTTAATATTTGTTTATTTGATTTGATTTTTTATTACTCTTCTAAGACATTGTTTTTCTTTCTTTGTAAATGGCTGCGGTATGTAAGCTATGAGCTCAATAATCGAATATATGATGATGAATGTCATCCCTCAGGAGTAAAACAATTATGCTAAAATTATTATTATTATTATTATTATTGTGGTTAATAGATTTCCTGATCCCTTGGGAATGAAAAATTAGGTCAGGAGTTTGTGCAGTTTATTATTACTATTGTTCTCGTCGTCATCGCATCGTCTTTGTCATTGTTATTATTGCTCAAGGTAGAAATGGTCATGAATTTACAAAATTTAAGAGCACAAGGAGAATCTGTCTGGAAAATCATTGCTTGTCCTCAGGAGTGTGGCCAGAAATTATTACTGTTCAAATTTTGGGGAATAGTTATGAAAATGTGTTATGTGCATCAGAAATTTGGCTCGTGCAGATATGGTTTTAGGGTGATTTAGGATGACTGTCAGTTCAGAAGGTCTCATTACCTGGATTGACCAGAGTTGATTGAGAATTTTGCCATTTTCATAATATACTTAAAATTGTGTTATCTGATCTTAAATTCCTGTGTAATTAACTTAAAAATTGATACACAGTTTTTACAAACAAACTCTTAACTAAAGATGTACTCTGTGAAGGCTAAAATAATTTCTCAATTCAAGATGATGATTTGGCTCATGGGGTCAGGGTGTTAAAGTAGGCCTACTTGGCTGTAACACTAATTTTTGACATGAAGGTCGAATTGAATGTAAGAGTTTGTTGCTTATGTGTAAATCTTATTTGAAAAAGTATGAATAAAACTAAACTTAGCATATGAGATAATGAGAACCACTTTACATGTATCCTGTACAGTAAAAAATGTATACAAAAATAAGCCGTATAACAGAACTTCCCTATAGTGTGCCCAAATTTGCGAAGTAAGTATGTGAAGCAATGTTGTGATCTTGCAAATTGTTAGGTTATTGTAAGCCGAATGTCTGCCAAGTTGTGGGCACTGATATTCTTACATAGCCCTTAAGAATCTATCTTGTAGACCTCCTAAAATTGTGGCTGGTTTGACTATGCTTTACATGTTTATGAAATGCGTTGTTATACTATTGTCTTTCTATTGTCAACCATTACTTAAAGTTAACTCTATTTCACACAGTCCTTGTGCAACTGATTGACTTTATGAATTGATTGAACATTATGTACTGCTTGTTAGTATTTCACTGCTTATCATAATTCTGTATTTTTTTATTTTTGAATGTTATTGTGTGATGTTAATAGGGTTTTTTTCTAACTCGATTACCATGTTGACATCCTGTATGACCTTTTATATGCACTATTTTCTGTAGCCTTCGTACAGCCTTGAGTCATTTCAGTCTGAGAAGAGTTTGACGATGTTTTGTGGGCAGTTTGTTTACGAGATTACTAGCCAGAAAATTAAGCAAACTTTCTAGGATTCAACTAGTAATTGGACTTAACTTGGTTGTTACCATTAATAAAATCTCAAATCTGACTTTAAGTCAGATTTGAGATGTCTATTCTATCTAATGACTTCTATAGTACCATTATCATAATGTCCAAGAAATCAATCGATGGTCACTTCAAATGAAATCACAATAAAAATCCTAATCCAATGGAGAAGTATCATTATCCGTATGCATAAAGCCTTATATATTACATTTACCCGTGTAATAATTACACAATGTATATGTGAACTAATGTTTTGCATATATAATGAGCACAGGTGTTCCTTAGGTTGATATATATATATATATATAATGTGTATCGATTGTTAAGCGTTTTAGTCTTAGGCCTTAGTTGCGCTGTCGGCTCGTGGGCGCTTGGCCTAAAGTAGCCTAAACTTTGGCTGACGATAGATTGTTTTACACGTGCAGTTAGCGCGCCAAACTTAGAAACTGCTGATGACAGTGAATTTGAACTATACAGTGTAGTACAGTTGTTTTAAGGCAAGAGTTGAGTTTGTTGTTATTAAACTGTGTTTGAAGAAAGAAAGAAACATTCAAAGAACTGTGTCAATTTAATTCTTAAACAGTTAGAAGTCGTTGAGCAATTTATATGTAGAGATAAGGAAAGTTCTTGAGGTAGGTCACAACTAAGAAAGAAAAGAGTTGGTGACATATTTGGTGGCAGCAGCGGTAGGATTCGAAACAACGTCTGGGATTCGAAACAACGTCTGGGATTCGAAACAACGTCTGGGATTCGAAACAACGTCTGGGATTCGAAACAACGTCTGGGATTCGAAACAACGTCGACTGGTGAATACGCATTCAAATCATTGGTAAATTGACGACAACGAAAGCCTCAACGACAAAGGTATAAAAGTTGGTTGTTATCAAACAAAGAACAATCCCCAATACTTCAAACACAAAAGAAAACTCGTGTTTTCCAGAAAGGACAGCACTGAAGTAAAGAAGTAAGATGGAGAAATTAAGTGTCAAGAAACAAGCAGAACTGAAGAAGATGTCTTCTGAAAGATTAAAACAGCGCTTGTTGAAGGCTGGTTTTGAAGAAGAGAAACTGAAAGATATGTCACGTGAAGACATGCTAGAAGCGTTAGCTGAAGTCTGGCTTAAAGAAGAAGCAGAGGAAGAAGAAGGTGCTGTCGGCGGTGCTGTGGAAAAGGTTACTGAGAAACCGCCTGGGCCTATGTCTATGGAGACGATGATGCAATGGATGATGATGACAAGACAAGAAGAGAAAGAAAGAGAGGAGAAACGAAGACAAGAAGAGAAAGAAAGAGAGGAGAAACGGAGACAAGAAGAGAAAGAAAAAGGAAGCGACAGGAAGAATTACGTCTTCAAAGAGAAAAGGAAGAGAAGGCAGAACGTCTTCAAAGAGAAAAGGAAGAGAAGGCAGAACGTCTTCAGAGAGAGAAAGAAGAGAAAGCAGAAAATGTACGACAGGAAGAATTACGTCTTCAAAGAGAGAAAGAAGAATTGCAAAGGCAGCAATTTGAAATTCAATTAGAGCAATTGAGAAAAGATAGAGAAGATGCTGAAAGGAGAAGATTAGAGCAGATGATTGAATTTGAAAGGGCGCGGAAAAGTGACGAAGAGATACGTCAGCAACAGATTGAAGAGAAGAGACTACGTGAAGAAGAAAAGGAAAAAGTGCGAATTTCAGAGTTGGAGCGAGCAGAACAGGTTAGACAAGAAGAACTGAAATTACAGAAAGAAAGCATGGAGAAGGCGGAAGAGGAAAGACAAGAACGTTTAAAGTTGGAACAACAAAAAATAGCATTAAAAGAAGCACAACTCAAAGAGGAGAAGCGAAATAGAGAAGCTCAAGAGCAAAGAAGAGAAGAAGAACGAGAAGAACAGAAAAGGAAACAGGAAGAAAGTGAAACGATGGTTTCGAAAATAAAGAAAATTGGTGATGCCATGAAACACGTGTTACCTAAAATGCCAAACGATATGATGGAGGTGCCATTATATTTCGAAACGGTTGAGAATGCGTTTCGTAGTTTCAACGTGCAAGAACAATTCTGGGTGAAGTTACTATTGCCATTGATGACTCCGAAAGCTAGAACTGTTCTAAACAGATTGTCATTCGCTGATTTAGACGATTATGAGATCGTGAAACAGCACTTGTTAAAAGAATTCAAGTTGACACCGAGAGAGTACAGATCGAAGTTTATTGATGCGAAGAAGACAGCTGAAGAAACGTATACAATGTTTACAGCTAGGCTGAAGAACTTGCTGAACTATTATGTGAAAAGTCGCAAAGTGGAAAAGAATTTTGAGAAGCTGTTTGATTTATTAGTGGCGGATAAGTTGAAAGAATCACTACCACCAGGTCCACTACAGTTTGTATTGTCGAAGGAAGGAACTGATTGTTACGAAGCTAGTGTTGTGGCAGACCTAGCAGACATTCATGTTAATAATCGAATTGGTTTGGCAATTCCGAATAAGACAAGTTTTGGTTTTGTTCCTAATGGCAAAAGAAATCAACAGTTCACTCCAAATTTTGGTTTTCATTGGAAGAGCAATCAAGAAACAGGAAATCAGTTCAGAGGTGCAGAAGTGAAACCAAATTCTCCGGTTGTTCACGAGAATAGAGAGTCGATGATGGCCAGACAACGTCCGGTATATAACAAGTCACCACCAAGGTTTGTCGCAAGAGAAGGCAATGCATCGTTTACTCCATATAAGAGAAAAGAAAGCATTGAACAACGAGGTGCAGTGGTGAAACGTTGTCACAACTGCGGATCAGACAGGCATTTAATGAAATTCTGTCCAGTTCCTGTTACAACCTCAAATTATGGAAAACAAGAAAATTCGAGGGTGAATCGAATTCAAGTGGTTGATAATTCTGAAAGTCAAGCCACAGAACATCAGAAAAATGAAACTGAAGTAAAGTCAGTGATGAAATGTCACCTTTCACCTGATATTCAGAAAGAAATTCTATTGCACAATGGAATGCAGAAAGAAATGGCTGGAAGAGATGAAAGTACAACATTGAAGAAAGTGGTATTGCAGTACGTCGAGGTAGAAATTCGTGGAACAGCAGGAAAAGAACCAATAAAAGTAAAAGCACTGATTGATTCTGGAGCAGAGGTTCCGGTGATTAGTGAAGAATTACTGGAAGGCATGAAGGTGGAGCAGATTGGAAAAGTGAACTTACAATGCGTGGCAGGAGATGCCATTCCTGCAAAGTTGGTGAAAGTTGATGTAAGGCTGTGTTGTAACGATGTGGAAGAAGAGGTAATTCCGCATAAAGTCAAATGTTCACTTACACCTTATGTGACATTGATGTGTGCTAGTATTGCAAAAATGGGAAGCACAGAAAGATTCTTGTTGCATCCAGAAATCATTGCAGAACTTAAAGCCGTGCCACAAGTGAAAATGATACAAGGAGATGTGCAAGCGAATGTAACGACGAGATTGCAGAGTCAGCGAAAGAAAGTGGTAGAAGTCGAAGATGAAAGTGAAACTGAAAGTTCAAGTGAAGAGGAAAACGAAAGTGATGATCAACAAAGTTTAATACAAGACGGTATAACAGCAGAAATGAGTGAACAAGAGATGGCTGCATGCAAGAATGGTAATCTAAATGAAACGAAAGAGGATAATGAATGTGATGTGGAGATAGCAGATTTGTTTCAAGAAAATGAGAAAGATGAAGAACAACAGATGCAGATTGCAGACGCAAAGAAATTCGAAGAACAGCAGAGACAAGATGAATCATTGAAAGCATGGTGGAATTTAGCGCCAGATAAAGAATCTGAATTCTGCGTGGTAAATGGCTTACTGTACAAGAGATATCGAATATTAGAGCAAACGATATATCAATTGGTGTTACCAAAAGAGCGACGAATGAAAGTGATGGAGTTGGCTCACGAATCAGTATTTGGAGGACATCTTGGAGAAGAGAAAACTAGAGAACGAATAAAGTTGTCTTTTACGTGGCCAAAGATGAGAAGAGATATAGTGAAATTTTGCAAATCATGTGAGAAATGTCAGTTAAAGGCAAGAAGTTTGGTGATGGACAGGGTTCCTATCACTCCAATTCCAAGAGAAGATGTGGCGTTTAGAAGAATTACGGTGGATTGTGTAGGACCAATCGAGCCAGCATCTGCTGCAGGTCACAAGTACTGTTTATGTATTGTCGATTCTTGCACAAGATGGCCTACAGTGTTTCTGTTGAAATCATTAACTGCGAAGGCTGTATGTGATGCTTTGATGGAGTTGTTCATGAACGTTGGTGTACCTTCTGTGATCACAAGTGACCAAGGAACAAATTTTACTGCGAGTCTGACAAGAGAATTTCTGAATTTAATGGGTTGTAGTCCAAGATTTGACACGCCAGGTCATCCAGAGGCAGCTGGATTAGTAGAAAGATGGAATCAAACATTCAAGAAAATGATCCATCATGTAATTGTTGACAATCCAAGGCAATGGCATAAAGTAATTCCGTTTACAGTGTGGGCATTACGAGAAGTACCGAATGCAACTACTGGAATTGCTCCTTATATGTTGGTGTATGGAAAGATTCCGCGTGGACCACTGGCAATTCTAAAAGAAAGTTGGACAAGAGAAATTAATTTACCACCTCATATTGGAATCCAACCAGAAAAGTACTTGAAAGACATGAAAGCAAATATGGAAAAAGCATTACTGTTTGCAGAATCATATACACGAGAGAAGCAATTACAGTATACGAATCAATACAACAAAAGAGCGAAACATAAAGAATTTGAACCGGGTGAAAAAGTTATTGTGTTGTATCCGACGTCAACAAATAAACTGATTTCACGATGGCATGGTCCATGTACTGTCATACAACGAAGATCAAAGTACTCTTATTTGATTGATATGGGTGACGATTGTCGAAAGATAATTCACGCAAATAAAATCAGAAAGTACATTACAAGAGCAATGAGTTGTGGACTAATCGTTGAAGAAGATGAAGACTTTGGTTCAGTGGTTGAATTGCTGATGAAGAATGACTGGCAAAATGAAAAGAATTCACTGAATCTTGATCCTGAACAGATTAGCCATTTGACATTGACTCAACAAAAACAATTGCTGGAAATACTGAACAAATATTCCGATCGATTTTCTGAAAAGCCTGGATTATGTACATTGGTTGAACATGAAATTGAACTGAAACCGGAATTTCGTGAAAAAGAATTTATGGCTTACCGAATTCCACTCATCTATCGAGCAGAAGTTGAACGACAAATTAAAGAAATGCTTCAAGCCAACATTATAAAACCATCTTCGAGCAGAATGGCAAGTCCGTTGGTAATTGTTAAAAAGAAAGACGGTTCTCTGAGACTTGCCTGCGACTACAGATACATTAACTCGTTCACTGTGGATTGTAAATATCCGATGCCGATTGTGAAAGATGTTTTGCACAAAGTTGGAAAATCAAATGTGATCTCGATTTTTGATTGTCGAAGTGCTTACTGGACTTGTCCTGTTAAGCAAACTGATCAATGGAAAACTGCTTTTGTTACTCACAATGGACTGTACGAGTTTACTCGTGTTCCTTTCGGAATGATCAACTCAGGAAGAACATTTGTTAAAGCAATTAACATGGTTTTACAGCCTATAAATGAATTTGCTGAGCCCTATGTAGATGACATTGCTGTGCATTCAGATGATTGGAAGATTCATTTACAGCATTTAGATGCATATTTAATGCAAATGAGACTGCATAACATTACTCTGAACTTAAAGAAATGTATCTTTGGTAAGAGTGAGGTAAAGTTCATCGGTCATGTGGTTGGTTCTGGAACGATTCAAATGAATCCAGATAGAATTGAAAGTTTAATTAATTTGAAAACTCCAGAAACGAAGAAACAAGTTAAGCAATTGCTGGGATTTTTTGGTTACTATAGACAGTTTATCAAAGATTTTGCACAGATTGCGAAGCCTCTATCTGATTTGACAAGCAAACATGTTCCAGATAAGATTGATTGGACTGATAGACATCAACAGGCATTTAATTTACTTAAAGATGCTGTACGCTCTAAAGTTGTTTTATATGTTTTTGATGTTGGAAAACCTTTTAATTTGTACTGTGATAGCAGTGATTTTGCAGTAGGAGCTGTTTTAACACAGCTGGATGATAAGGGAATAGAACGCCCTGTATCATTTATAAGTCAGAAGTTGACTGACACCCAGAAGAGATGGGCAACTGTGGAGAAAGAAGCCTATGCTATTGTTTGGGCTCTAAATAAGTTAAAAGAGATAATCATTGGATCTAAAGTTCACATCTTTACCGATCACAATCCTTTAACTTATCTGACTGAATCTATGTCTAAGTCTGCTAAATTGGTGCGTTGGGCTTTGGCACTGCAAACTTTTGATGTAGAAGTTAATTATAAGAAAGGACGATTAAATGTTGTAGCAGATTGTTTATCTAGATTATAAGATTGTTTATTTTACTGTTTTGTATAGTATTAAGTTTATTGCCTAATTTAGTACATGATGATTTTGCAAATTTTTAAGTTTAATTTGCTCAATCCAAAGAAAGGGAAGGAGGTAATGTGAACTAATGTTTTGCATATATAATGAGCACAGGTGTTCCTTAGGTTGATATATATATATATATAATGTGTATCGATTGTTAAGCGTTTTAGTCTTAGGCCTTAGTTGCGCTGTCGGCTCGTGGGCGCTTGGCCTAAAGTAGCCTAAACTTTGGCTGACGATAGATTGTTTTACACGTGCAGTTAGCGCGCCAAACTTAGAAACTGCTGATGACAGTGAATTTGAACTATACAGTGTAGTACAGTTGTTTTAAGGCAAGAGTTGAGTTTGTTGTTATTAAACTGTGTTTGAAGAAAGAAAGAAACATTCAAAGAACTGTGTCAATTTAATTCTTAAACAGTTAGAAGTCGTTGAGCAATTTATATGTAGAGATAAGGAAAGTTCTTGAGGTAGGTCACAACTAAGAAAGAAAAGAGTTGGTGACAGTATATTAAACACTACCTGTATAAACCTGTATAGTCACCCATATATCATACATTGCCCACAATGATTACCCTGTATCTAATATGAGGTAATATGTGTGTATATGTATATAGTTGTTTGCTCTAAGACAGGCAATATATGTATACATGCATATATATATATAGATATAATTATATAGCCTGTCTTAGAGCACACTACTCCATATTAGCCTATATGGTGTGAAATGCCATATATAAGAACTAGAATATTACATCAGTTAGCAAAACAATGCACGATAAAGAAGAAAAGTTGCAAGTATTGGGCCTTAGCGCCACGTAGAGGCAACCAACAGATTCCCGTCTATAGTTCAATCAATCTATCATTTATTTTTGTGGCCATCAGAAGAGAAAGAGAACAGATGAAACAATAAATAACGGTTTGACATGTACTGGCTGCACAGAGTCCAGAAGGGATCATGGATCCCGCTAAATAGGGACACCTATAGATACATGTAAAAAAACATATAGGAAAAGTAAGACAGCCAATCGATACTTAGATTGGAGTATGCCTAAGTGTAAGCCTTGGGCTCAAAATCAAACAAACTGAAAAGAAACATAAGATAGGTCCATAAAATCACATTAACAAAAGATACAATCTTAACTAAAATAGCAATACAGACAAAATCATCTAATTTAAGTCAATTAATTCCATTAACTAAGGGAGCATATAGCTTTTTTAAATCAAAAGATTAGGTGAAGAACGAATAGCTAGAGGGATATTATTCCATACTAAGGTAGCAGTAGATTTAATAGAGAATAATTGTGAGTATTAGTGTGAGCATAGTCACGACGATAGGAATTAGAACCTTTCCTGTTGTAAGAATGGATGCTGGAAGTATGACAAAAGAAGCCTATGTACACATTGGGAACAAGTCATGAACTCATGATCATAGCAATACAAAAATTCCACGATTTGAGCGATCCTAACTGTTCAACCCTTAATAATCCAAACTCGGAAAATATTTGCATTATATTAGTGTGAGGAACATGATCATCTGCTAAGAAATGGAAAGAGCGCTTTTGCAGGATAGTTGTTAAGCTATGGAGCCTAGATTTCTAAGTTGAGGACAAACCATTACAGTCCATACTACAGTAAGAAAGGTATGGGTAAATGAGTGAGTAACACAGAATAGTACAAGTGTAAGATGATTGCAGATAAGATATACGAGATAAATACAGTTGACAGATGACATGAATATCCAGAGTAGGCAAAGCATCACCCCGGCAGCATTTTCGCCGATCCAAGGTGAGTACAGCAAATACTTTCGATTAATCCGAGTAATTTTTAGTTTTTACTTTCTTAATAATTTTATATACATGGCATTTCAATACCAAATGCCCAGGATAACCGTCATCAATCCAAATTCTACTTATGCAAGAAGTATTTCTCATCAATCCAGCTTCTATTTAAGCAAGAATTATTTCTTCCTTGATCCATCTTCTATTTATGCAAGAAATATTTTCATCAATCCAACTTCTACTGAAGCAATCAATCCAACTTCTATTTAAAATTACCCTATATAAAAAAAATTTAGAGCGCAAAAACGATAAATTACCCCGATTAGTCCGATAATTTTTGCTGTACACACCTTGGACCGGCGAAAATGCACCCCGGCATGCGGAAATGAAATTGTACTAGAAAATGATTGGATACCAGATGCACGTGATCAACATCGGTTCTGTGATTGGGCAACGATTGTTAACGTCATATTGTAAAACAAATAGTACTGATGACGTAATATCCGTTGCCACGGTAGCGCTCGTAGGTTTTAGACGTGGCTTATTTAAGATTTTGCTGAAAATGTCTACACAAAAACGTCGATTTTAGATTTCTTTTTGGCGTTTTCTTGACAGAAATGCTAAGCCATGATGTTCAGAAATAGGTTCAACAAGGTGATCGATGACACAATTAAGGTAGGCCAATTAACTAAAATGTTTTATTGTCGAATATTCGAAGGCCGCGTGCGAAAATGACGACATTGTTAGAGTGGAATGGTTAACTGCGGGTAGGCCTATGAGCCTATGTCCTATGAGGCAGTGTTTAATCTAGACGTCTCTGGGGGGGAAAGTTCCCCCAGGATCGAGTTTCCCCCAGAAAAATTAAAGAGATGAAATTTTGCCTCAAGAAAAATTAAAGACATGTAATTTTGTAGAATATGATCTTGGAAAACTCTTGATACTACCCCCTCGAAAATTCTTCTTGGAAAAAGTCTTGTTACTACCCCCTCGAATATTGTTGGAAAATTGTTGTTATTACCCTTTGAAAAACTCCCCCCCCTCGAAAATCCTTGGAAAACTCTTGTTACTATTCCTGAAAAATTGTTGAACTCTTGTTCTTGGTAACACTCGTCACTACCCCCCCCCCCAGTCGTCAACTTTTATAATAAGCTGGATCCCCCCATAGGCGCCGACTTTTAGTAAAAGGTACTGGGGCAAGAATTTCGTTCCCATGATCGGACAATCCCTTCGAATCGCCTATCCTGCCCTGTCTTCCCTCTCCCCAAGTCCCTCTGTCCTCAAGACCTTTCAACTGGACTAACTGTAATACTATGCAACAGTGCTTCCTCTTTGCTCAGTCACAAAGACAAACACACAACAACCGCGAGTATTAGGCTACTTACAACTAAATTTCAGTTTTCAGTAACTAGTAGGCCTAACTACTTTTACTAACTAACTACTTTTACTAACAAATCTCATGTTATAGCAGTTAGGCTAGGCTACAGAGTACAGACACACCCATAAAGTTTGCCAGTAAGACAGACTTTAGTTGCAATCTATTACAACTTCATGGCGAATGTATTTTGTCGAACAGCAGCAGCGGCGGCGCAGCTCTTGTTGCGGTACTTCTAAGCACGAACGGTTCACAAGAAACATATCCATTGCAATGACATAGTAAGTCACTATATTTAGTAATTTAGTAAGGCGGTAACCATGAATAATTAAAATCTGAATTTATAAAGACCAAGCTTTCAGAGAGTGGCGTATCCAGTGGAGGCACCAGGATTTCAGGTTTGGAGGGGCTAAAGCTCCAAGCCCTTCCCTTTGTCCCCTCCTCCCTGTGATTTGCAGTGATCTCCCAGTTTTGAGGGGGCTGAGCCGCAGTTAAGGGGGGGCTAAGCCCCCTCTATCCCCCCTCTGGCGTCGCCACTGGGCGTACCGATCCGTTTTCGCGCTACCCAATTTTCCGATAGGTCTACGTTCAACTGTGCTTCCCGAAGTAGACTCCTATTGCTGTTCCGTCTATCTTAACGTATGTAAGTATAGAGGGCCGGGGCGGGTTGGAGAGTCAGACAGTATACTGACATGCCATAGCGAGATTTGCATGACCCTTAATTGACCTTCACTGCGATGGAGCGAAGTGTCTTACTCTGAGGATGTAGGCTAAAAGTTCCAAAGTGCAACCGAGTCATCCCCATACAAAACGCATGCACTGCAGTCAATGATTCACCCTCGATATGATACTCTACCCAACAGCTGAGGTTTACGCATGTCCGTAATCAGCCTGTCATTTTCTAAGAGTCTCTGGTATGTAGGCGTATCAAATTTCTAATGCAGTCTGCAGTTAAACCCGAGTAACACAGCGTTGGCCTATTTAACAAATTCTCTACGAGTGGCTTAAAGATTATTATTCTAGATCATGTGAGTCTCCAGGTGTTGCAAACAGCAACCGTCTTTTTCGTAGACTCTCGGCTGCTTTAAACGGAACACCGATTAATCTGTTTGCCACTGGATAGACACTGAAGCATCTGCCGTACCCTAGTTGGTTTCTTGCTTTACGACGCTGGGTCATGACAAAGATGATTAACGTTGCCCTCCCCATTTATCCCGGCTTGAGACTGGCATTACCGGTTGCAGAGTTTAACTCTTCCTACATTATTGGCAGAGGATAGAATCTAACGCTTATTGTGGCCCTCTGACGATTAGCTATCTACCCCAACAACGTGTTTCTAATGCCAACTTTAACAACGCTTCTAGAATCGCGCAACATTATTTGACCTCAGTCCATTCATTCATTCATTCATTCATCCATTCAGAGGACTTATATAGCGCCCTTCCAAGATAACCTACTCGGAGGCGCTCCCAGCCCAACTCCGGCGATAAGCAGAGACAGCAACAAAGATGAGATAGACAGACGGACAGACCGATACGGGCAGACATCTCTGATCCTCTGGAAACCGGACTCGGACCTCCCTCGGACTACTCTTTTTGACAACCCCTCTGACTAGACGCAGCGCTCGTGAATAAGCTGGTGCTATGCGCTTGGCTTTCGAGTGGCGCTTTAGAAGTTTGGAGATTACGATTACGAGAAGAGACTGTGATAGATAAAGATACGTCGAAGACAGGCAGAATGGAGCAAGAGTCGAGTAATATCGGAGTGTGCAAGGAATCCAGATGCCAGACGGGAGACGAAGGCTGGTGCTCGATAGCGTAGTGGTTAGCGTGCTGAGCTGTCAATCGAGAGGTCAGGAATTCAAATCCCCGCCAGGGCAGAATTTGGCTCGAGATGTCTTGCTCCACCTGCGCCCCCTAGCCAACTCAGCAACAATGAGTACAGTTTATACCATGAACAATGGTCTGAGCTCTTGGCTATATCTATAGAGAGAGAGAGCCAATATTGAAGGATTTTATTGAAAGTGGGGATACAATTCCACATTCCCTCGTTCAACCAACACCCCTTAACCACTCCATTTCAGTGGCGTAACGAAGGGTTTCAGCGCCCGGGGGCAAGGGTTGATGACTGCGCCCCTTTTAATTTTCTTGTTGACTTTTAATCGTTCTTCCCATAGTACTGTGTACCACTGAAAGCGAATCTTGCGCCCGTCTGGTGCTGCGCCCGGGGGCGGCTGCCCCCCTCTGCCCCCCTCGTTACGCCACTGCTCCATTTATTTTCTTTCTATAACGACTGACGTTTTTTGATCCATATTCTACCTCTTTAACCTACTCGTAAAGGCACAAGCACTGACAGGCGATCGGTGGTTTACATAATATCCAGCGCACTACCGAGCAACTAGCCGACGATGTAATGGGTGTCACGAAAATTCGTCTACCGACATTTCGTCTACGACACTTCGTCTACACATTTCGTCTACCGACATTTCGTCTACAAAGTTATTTGATATTGTCACTTTAAAATGGAAGCTGGATTGATGAAAAAACTGTTTCCCTAAATGGAAGTGGAATTGATGAAAACAATCCTGTGTTGAAATAGAAGCTGGATTGATCGAAATAAATTTTACCGTAAATAGAAGCTGGATACCATGCTAGATGGTTGAAACTAAGTTTCCATTCAATAGAAGTTGGATTGATGAAAATAATCTTTTCAGTAATTAGAAGCTGGATTCCTGAGGTTATTTAGGACGTTTTAGCGAAAGTGTTGATTAGCCGTAACGGATAAAGATACACTTGTAGACGAAATATCGTTAGACGAAGTGTCTGTAGACGAGTTGTCGCGGAACCGATGTAATGTACTATTACAACATACCTGTCATAACGTGTAATAACAGCCTTCGTGGTTTTTCTGTGTTTCTATAGGTGCCTGTGGATTTGCTGGCGGCGAGGTTTCTGCCTGATGGGAGATGCATTGGTTCCTGCTTGATGGGAGAAGGATTGGATTGGGATGGAGAGGAAAGGATTGGATTGGGATGGAGGGGAAGGATTGGATTGGGATGGAGGGGGAAGGAGTGGATTGGGATGGATTGGGGATGGAGGGGGGATTGGATTGGGATGGAGGGGGAAGGATTGGATTGGGATGGATGGGGAAGGGTTGGATTGGGATGGAGGGGGAAGGATTGGATTGGGATGCATGTTACGGTTGTACTATGGCTCTGTTTCGTCTGAGTTTGTGTTAATAGTTGTTTGTGAGTAAGCTGCCCCATGGGCCTCTGGCGTGTAATATCCCGTAAGCTCATGGGGTTTGTTCGTTCGTTTTCGTATTTGTATTAGTTCACCTGCAGGGCCGCTGGCGTGGCTTCAAATCCCGAAAGCCCATAGTAATGCAGGAGGGCCGCTGGCGTGGATTAAAATCCCGAAAGCCCATTTTAATTTTTTTATGGAGATGAGCCATGGGATGACAGAAGATCGGACTAGAAGGAAGGGGGGATGGATGTGGAATCAGGAAGGGAGATTGAGGTGAATCAGAAAGGGAGATTGAGGTGAATCAGAAAGGGGGATGGAGGGGGAATCAGGAAGGGGATGGAGGTGGAATGAGGAAGGAGGATGGAGGTGGAATCAGGAAGGGGGATGGAGGTGGAATCAGGAATGGAGATGGAGGTGGAATCAAATCACAAGGGGTCATTGTGTTGGAGTTGTGCTGGGAGCGTCTCTGAAGGGGCGCTACATAAGTCCTCTGAATGAACGAAAGGACGAAAAACAGGCGCAAGAGAAGGACAAATCGCGACACCAAAAAAGGCCTATATATACCTGGCACGGAAACGAGACTGAACTTATGCTACTTCTGTGACAGAGTGTAGATGCCATTCTGTTTTCAGCAACTTTTACCGAAATAGTTTTTCGTCGGGAATGTTCTAAAGTTTCCTTTAGTTCTAATTTAACTGCACGAACATGTAGTAATAGGGTTTGAACTGTTCTGGTCTTTCGGTTTTTTTAATACAGAGTCATTTTCACGCAAACACATCTTCAGTGCATGTATTAAAAGTTTTTCACTGTTGCAGTTCTCGTACAGTAGGATATAGCTCGGCCTGAAATTCCCGCTTATTTCAATCATCAGATATATGGAACTGGTGTAGATAGTCCTTCGATATAGGACAAAGTAGGATCAGGCCTATTTATGTAAATCGAAGGCAAACGAGAGGTGCCTGCCTGACCCCTTTGGATTTTGACCTGGAACCGATTTTGACACTACCATGCAGTCTATCGAGTTTGTTTTGACTGAGCGCCTGTGAATAAGCCACGTTAATGCTTCGCTTGAAGGTCTTTGCCCGGACGAGGTAGACGCTTAGATTGAGGACAGAACTGAGAATCGGAAGGAAGTCGATGACCATCTTGATGAAGACGTGGTTCTTCGAGAACCGGAAACCGAGACTGAGGTAGAGAAACGTGAAGAAGAACGGTCCTTCGAAGGCGGCAAAGCTGACAGCCACAGCCACCATCATCCACGCCAGCGACCTGCGATGTCTCAGAGTCCTCGCCACCACCTCTTCCTTGACGCTCGATCTACCGTAAGCGGAGGTACTGCTGAGCGCGTGGAAGACCCTCGCGTAGGATATCACTACGACCACGACGGGTAGCGCGTAGTAGACGAAGAAGATGAAGAAGTAGTAGTAACGTCCTAGGTTGAAGTTGGACCGGAATATATCAATCGTACAGAAACGGTAGGTGGTGTTGGGCAGTCTTATGTCGACGCGGTAGGAGAAGACGATTGGGAAGGGCAGGGCGCTGAAGAAGGCGACGATCCAGATGGATAGAAGGATCTTCCAGGTGGCGTTCTTTAATTGTCAGGTAGGTCCGAGCCGTCAGCGGGTAGCAGATGAGTAGAAGACGTTCCTGGCTGATGGCGACGATTGTGTGAAACGCTGCACAGGCGAGGGACAGCTAGAGCAACGAAGCCAGAAACCTGGCAGAACTCGATCGTATCCTCAAACCCTAAACAGATTGAAATTAACATATGCACTGGCTTCATGTATAATAATAATAATCGTTTATTCAAATTAGTAAAGTTGTCACACACGCAGCTTGTTTACATAAGATGAATGTTAATATAAAATAAAAATGGTCTTTCTGATCTATATAATTAGGCTACAAGCACATATTTAAAATTACAATTGCAGATTTTAAAAGAACAATAATAATTACAATTACATGTTTACAATCACAATTGCATGTTTAAAATAACAATTACATGTTTTAAATTACAATTACAGGTTTAAAATTGTAATTACAATTAGATCTACATGTTCAAAATAACAATTACATGTTTAAAATAACAATTATAATTACAATTATACGTTTAAAGTTACAATTACATGTTTAAAATAACCATTACAATTGCATGTTTAAAATTACAATTATGTACATGCTTAAAATTACAATTACATAATATGTACAATTACAATAATTACGTGTTCAGCACTACAATTATATGCGTGCCTTGCGTTGGACTGAGCATATCAAAGAGTCGCATCGGTTGGTTGACCGCGGAGCTGACGAAGTCGCAGACGGCCAGATTGAGGATGAGGTTCGTAGCAGCCGTCACCTTCACTTGACAATGACGTCGACGGTGGTAGAGAACATAGGCGATGAGTAGACCATTGCCCAGGGCAGACATGATGATGGCCCCGATGTGGAGGGCGGCCAAACTGTTCCGGACGACCGGAAGTTCGATCAGGTCAGCCTCACGCAACAGCGAATCGTTGCTGTAGTGGGGAACGGACATTATCCCCCCCGGACATTATCCCCCCCGGACATTATCCCCCCCGATTTTGCGTAGGACATTATCCCCCCGGACATTATCCCCCCTCTGTGTAAATATATGTATATGTACATATAATGTATTTATATATACATGTACATAATTATGTTATCCTATATATATATAGATATATATGGATATATATATATGTATATATGTATATAACTTAAGACTTGTTAATGTCGCTCAGTTCATAAGCAGTACGAAACACTTTGACCGCCAGACCATTTATTAGCAGTACGCCACAGCCCTCTAGAACATTTTAATCCCGACAGCCCTATTGTAAATTTGACACGAGGCATTCCTGGCGTAAATTTGACACGCGTCAGCCCTGTCGAAAAGCGTCGACAAGCCAGGGCCAGACTCGAAATGTGAGCTATCATTACAAGAGGCAGCGTTGATTGGCAGCATATATTTGAAGTACGAGTTAACTCGTTCGTACCTGGCGTCTCGGCAATCCCATTCAAGTACGAGTTGACTCGTACCTGGCGGTCAATGTGAAGACTTGTTAGTGTCAGTCGGTGAATAAGTTATAAAGTGAAGACTAGTTAGTGTCATTTAGACGAATTTATGTCGTCCATTTCTTAACCGATAGACTTGTTAATGTCATTCACTTCTTACGGAAACACTTAAGCATCTTATAAATCAAACTTCCATTTAGGCCAACAACTATTCTCATCATTTTCCTGCATTTCGGCAAGAATATTATACGATTATATCTTAGACTGGGGGATAATGTCCTACCCTGGGGGGATAATGTCCGGGGGGGATAATGTCCTACACTCGCTGTAGTACCTCGTTTCGGAACTCATTCCCAAGTTGCAGATTCTTCTGTATCTGATCGGATACGGTTTCGTTTCTTTTGAATTTCTCTTTATTGCTGGTGTAATCTAGGCTAGTGACTTATGTTGCTCCTTTTGTGTGGTGCGCAATCAATCAATCAATCAATCAATCAATCAATCAATCGATGGTCCGTTCAAGTGAATTTGTAGTCAGAAATCGTAATCCGTTGTTGATGCCCGGATTCCTGTTTCTTTCTGACTCTTTCTTTTGACGATTTCGATCTGCGAGTATTTTCTTATCATAGTATCTTATCAACGATTTTTCTTTATCATCGATTCTCCCTTTCAAGCGATTCCTTCCTATCATTGATTTTTTTCCTTATCAGCGACTTTTTCCTATTAGTGATTTCTCCTTGTTAAAGATTATCCATAAAAGCGATTTCTTCATATCAGTGAATTTCCTTATCAGCGACTTTTCCTCGTCAGAAATGTTTCATTATTAGCGATTTTCCTTATCAACGATTCTTTATGATCAGCGATCAGCGATTTATTCATATAATTGACTTAGCCTTATCAGCAATTTTTCCTTATCACTGTCTATTTCCCGCTTCTGTTTCGAGCTGGACTGTGATATCCATTGTCATCGCACCTCTTAATCAAGGTATTATTATCTCTGTGAACATTAGTGAATGTTCAGCAGTTTTCTCGTTTGCCAAACACGTCGTTGAAAAACCGTACGAATATTCGCTCAGTAATATACCCGTCTTCGATGTTCCCATATATTATGTGCCAGCAATGTTAGATAATAATGTTCTTGGGTGATTTACTGGGTGTTCAGTTCAGTTGGCAGATTCTCTTCAGAGCACAAGAAGAGACTCTCGCTGTACGTGACACTGGTCGTATCTTAGGAACACAGATGGAACCATCGCTCCGGGCAGACGTCGTCTAAATCAGCAGAACACCCACATTTATTTGAAACCATTTGTTTACTACAGACCTCATAACCAGTAAACAAAGGCAAGGCAAGTTTGCTTGTTTCAAAAAGTCTCTGTAAGTATGAGTCCTGTGAGGTGTGTTTCGGAGGGTGATGCATCATTTTACCTGAAGCCAGTCCAGTAATCCAGCAACAGGTTGCATGGTGCAGCCTCTTAAAAGGTGCTATACAGAAGTGTATAGAATTTGTTCAGTTGGCAAAGCCACAGTCTTTTTATTACATATATTTCTTTATTAAAAGGAAACATTAATTGTAATTGTAATTTGTAACTTCTGTTGTGCCGGTGTCTAATGCACAAGGCATCAACCGATGGCACACCAAAACCAAGCCGTAATCAGGTCAACATCCAAAAGATCAGTCCGTACTCACAAGTGCATATAGAAGGACTATTTTGCCATCAGTGAGTGGTTGCAGGCTAGCAGCGTGGATCTTGTTTAGGGCCAAGCAGTATGAATACCGATCATTCACAACCAGTTGGTAAGTTTGTTTGGAAAACATTTTGTTTACATTCATATCTGTATGTATGTATGAAACAGCCACCGATCGATGCATGGGCATTATATGTTAACGGCACTATAGAAGTCATTAGATTAGATTGGATTAGACATAGAAGTCATCAAGATTAGATTAAATTAGCTGTAGCTATAGAAGGCATTAGATGTAGGGGTATGTTCGGTGCCTTGCAGCCGGAGAGTTGCGGGTTCGAATCCACCTCAAGCCGCCGCGTAGGGACCCTGGGCAAGTCCTTCACTCGCAATTGCTCATGCGCTTCGGCGTGAAACTCCGATTCAGTGTCCGCGCTGTAGTCGGGACTCGGGAGTGCCTCTGAGTAGAAATCTGGAAGGGGCGCTATAACAAGTGATCATACATACATACATACATACATACATACATACATCATGACACAGTGTATGGGCTTTTAAGTGCTTCATAAATCTCTGAACACATGACTCGAACTTATCTAAACAAAGTGCATTTCATTGGAAATCAGTTGGACAACAATTGTTTACAACTTATTTCAAAATAATCTTTTACAAACAACTGGAAAACAGCGGGTTGGCATATTCGAAAACATTTCATGCCACTTTCGTAAAAAAATTCCTGACACACTAAACTCTGAAAATAAAATTGCATGCCTCAAGTGGACAGCATGGCATATATTATGTACACATCTGTTGTCATCTTTCGTTGGGACAGCAGGTTAGCTCCTGCCCATGTTGGCTAGCTGGCTATGGCAGGCAAGGGCACAAGTACCATAAGTAGTTGGATTACACCATCTCCTCCAAGTAATCCTGCATGGCACTTTGGGAGTGGATACGTGTAACAGCATATCCAAGAATTATTTTGTTTCCACCCAAGGTCGGCACATCTGAGATACGAAGTTCAAGCCAGAGAAATTGACACAAAAGAAGCCGAGGAGGAAAAGCAGAAGCAGCAGTGGCAGGATCCAGACGAGGAGGAATGAGGAGGAGAAGCATAAAGGGCACCATTCGAAATATCTTTTGAAGTTAGACATTTAACCCTATAAGTAATGCAAGAGAAGCTCATTAAGCCAACTATGAGAGGCGGCCATGGGTATGAAGTATTAGCGACTTCATATTTCTTAGCCTCAGCAAATGAAGATGGATTGTAAGTCCTAACCCTTGCCATCTCATCTTCACACTGACAGTGTACTTATCGTCGCCGAGTTGGCTGGGGCGCAAATGGAGCCGAAATCCCAAAAACATTTCTGCCTTGGCAAAAATTTGAACCTCGACCTCTTGGTTGACAGCCCAGCATGCTTACCACTAGGCTATCGAACACCCCAACCATTAGACTAGCAGCAAATAGCCACAACATTGCACAGTAAACATTAAACAAGTTCAAAAGGTCAAACAGTTCAAAAGGTCAGATAACTCGTGCTTAAAAAAATAAACAAAAACATTACACACTGGTTCACGGCCAAGTTTCTGTCAACGACTACTGTAGCGAAAATCAACTACTGACTAAAATTACTTACAGGCTAAAATTCATAACAAACTAAACTTAGTAATTTAACAGCTAAAACATAACAGCTGAACTTTATTTAGCACAGACAATGGTTAACTTCAGATCTTTTGTTTGCAAAAATAAACGAGCATTGTAAACAAGACAACAAACAGGATCAATTCAACTAATGACCATTTATAATTTAGCGCCAGATTACTATGCTCAAGTTGTGGAAAATCGGTAACAATAACAGCAAAGCAGAAGTCAACAACAGCCATAATAATACTTTTTACTCTCAGAATAAATTCCTAATAACTGAGGAATCATATAAAAATAATAGTAATACTAATATTACTAATAATAATATAATTAATAATAATTAGTAGTAGTAACAGTAGCAGTAGTACAGTAGCTAGTATCTAGTTGGATACCAGCAAAGATTGGCCGTTCGAGAACAATGTTCCATAAGTTATTTTCCAAGTCCTAAGCCATTCTTTCAGGCAATAAAGTTATAACAATAGTAAATATTATTAATTAAATATCTTATAATATAGGTGATATCAATAAGAAGTTTCTTATTGTTCTTAATATTCCTTATTTTGATAAGGATGTTGATAACGATAAGGAGAAGATCAACAACACAACTAGCAACAATGATCAGGCCTGGCTTGGGAGCGCCTCTGAGTAGAGCCCTTGAAGAGGCGCTATATAAATTTTATGATTGATTGATTGATTGAACAATAAACTCTCAGAATGAATATTAACAACAATAAAAGGTTTATCAGTAAAAGCGATAACAAAGTCTGCCAGCAAATCAACACCAATGAAACAAGGCATCTTCCTGGGACAGAGTTCAAAGGTCAAAGGTAGGACCATGCCGACCTTTGACTTCTTGATATATTACATTAAGTGTCCAGTAAAGAGCAATCCTTAGGCAAACTCTACAACTTGTAGAAAAAAGTTAAGAAATTTAGACGGAACTAAACTTCTTTCCTTACGTATACGCTATTAATAATTTTATAGTTATGAACTTGGCTTATAGAAATGATGTATTATTACATGTGTCACATAATTAACGTCACTACCGCTAACGAATATTTGAACGAATTTTCAAGGATGCAGTTGGGGCTCGCCTCGTGTTCTTGCCTATACGTGCATCAAGGACAATGAAGAATGTTCTAAACTTAAACTACAAATCAAATGTACAAGTATTAAATTAAAAAAAATATCCTTCAATAATCGTAATTTAATGTTCCTGTTCTCTATAGATTTACTCTAGTTTGGACATTTTAGCACCGTAACCCGTAAGTTAGTTAGGCAGCAAGAAGGAGGCACAGTTAGTGTACGCAAGACTCCTAGATTATGTTACACTTCAGAGTGTCCAACATGTTTTATTGTATGTACAGTGGAACCTACATATGAGATTTATTCTAACGTGAATTCTGTTATGACACAGCTGGAAAATATGGATGCCAAATTTAATTTAGTTGTTACAAGGCAACCTCATTTAACATAATCTTTTAAGGCAACCTCCCTCTAACTCAACCTTGCTACAATGCACGAATTTTATATAAGACAACTTTTTATGGCAGTCCAGTTGCATTGCACTTCGTTGTACATGACACAACCTTCTTATAATGCTGCCACTTTATAACAAAGCACTTGATATGGCTGTCTGAGAAAGTATCATTAACAGTGAAGATATAAATATACATCTACTTATATATGCACAGGAAATAAAAGTATGTACACATATCCTGTATATATACATATATATATTATAAATATATTATTCAAATATATACATATGTACATACATGTAAATGGCTACCTTTTAATGACCTCAAAGTGATGTTTAACTCGGCAATCTAATCTGAAGAGGCGCATCTTAAGACGGGTTGAAAATGTTTCTTGTGCTATATATAGCCACATACATCTCCGCAGTAAATCATGTCAGAGCTCAGACATGGTCTACACATTAATCAATACATACTATGCATAGACATCGTGTATATTAGGGTAGTCCTTATTTTCTCATTTTTGACATTCATAAGACTCAACCGCTCAAATGATTTTATTTAAGTAAAAAACAATTTGTGTAAAATTTTAAGCAGACTGATCTACATTTACAGGTGGCTGACAGGAGTCAAATTTTACTATGTACTAATGTAATCTTGAGACAACGTCCCCATGGCATGAACTTTCATGAACTCACCATTTGAATGTTTCTTGCCAAAAGAAGTATGAGTTTCTTAGTAAATGACTAACTATATTTACACATAGTTATGTATTAACTGTCATGTAGTTGTAGATGTTTTTCTATGTTCGCAGCTCTTATGCACATGGTTCCTTTGCACAAGGCTTTTTTGCACAAGTGGCCTTTTGCACATCGACCCAGTTGCACACTAAAATTCCAACCAAACATTGCCAACGCTTGATCAAAAAGCTCAAGCAACTATTCTGCGAATGGAAGGGGCTGAGAAAGAACAAGAACTGTCAGTCCCAGACTCAAAAAGTCAAAGAATCTGTGTTTAGACACGATCAAGGAACTGTTTGACATTGTGCATGCCAACATCTTAGAGTTCATCGAGAATCAAGAAGACAAGCTTCCTTGAATCACAGTGGAAGAAGGGACGACCGGGCTGCAGGAAAGGAGTGGACAAGATGCTGCTTCAGCAAGAGCAGAAGCAAAGGGAGATAGAGGAGACGTGGCAAAGGAGGCGACAGCCAATCACGCAGAGTTAGGTGTCACCAAGATCCAAGATATTGCATACACAGCTTTCACAGTAAAGAACAGTTGCAGTATGTGCTTCAGGTTATCAAACAGAGTTGGGAAACTTTCCCGATGTGAGAAAATCAATGCTACTTAAAAATCATAAAAGTGACACGTTATACAGTATAGTTTGATTTTTAAAACTTCTCTGTATTGGTTTGAGACTGTTAAACAAACAGCAATTTTCAGAGCAGCTTTATTTCATGCATGACTTATTGAAACTTATGGCAAACATTTTTGACTTCTATCATTTTTACACTAAATGGCTTAACTAAACTTTAATGTCTTTGAGCCACCTGTAAATAATAAAACATTTTGCCCAAAAATTTTTCATAAAAAGGACATCTTGAAAGGGTGGGCCTTAACATTGCTCTGCATTTAATTGTTGCCATATAAATAAGGGCCACCCTAATGTATATCATATTTATTATGCTCCTTTCCTTTCATTCCAAGTACTTCTTCCTCACGTCATAGTTATTCTCTCTGAATCCAAGTCCATGTTCATCGAATAAAATGTATGTTCCTACAGTAAGAAATCGAGTCAAAGTTCTTTTCCCAGGCATCTAGGGTTAACAGAAGTCAATAGCGTCCTTCCGCTGAAGTCACAAAATCATGGATGAAAGTTTATTCTGTTACGTATCACAGAGGACTAACTCAACCAACAACGCCAGCCGAGCCAAGTCCGTTAGGCTTCTGCACATATGTATGTACATGTAAATGTATGCAGTTATGTATGTATGCATGCATACACATGTATACATGCATACAATTTGTATGCTTTCATTACAGACACTCACATCTTGCCATGATGCTTACACAAAATTATGAACATTTTCATTTTGTGTATGGCTCTGGCAAGCTAACTGCTCACTTATTGCACACCTCTATTCACAATAATGCAGTAGGTTGATCACAGAGGTTGAAGGACGTCTCTGCTAAAGTGCAAAACAACATGGCCACTTCACAACCGGTAAAATTTTCCCATCAATGTACTGCATGGCTTAATAGAGAATTATCAACTGAATATATTAGTCTTTGTCAAACTCAGAATTGTCCATCTACGACACACCAAGCCATGCAATAAATCATTACTATTATTAATTATTATTAATTAGCAATTTCAAGGTGCGACATTGACAATTTAGAACTTTGCACAGAACTGTCCGTGTGAAATGCATCACCAAGAGTAACACCTTAGATGCAGAGGTATAGCCTAAGACAGATGCGTAAGCAATCTCCAGCTCTGTTTGTGTTCATCCATGGCAGTGATTCAGCGCCTTATATATTAATCATTTTGTCAACTTATTCGCAAACAATTAACATTTTTTTAACATAGAACAACAGCTTAGCAGCTCAACCTCTTCAATACCCACACTTTAGGTGTGGAACTCCAAGCTTGCAATTCTGCACTTGTCAGTAGTGGTCCACAAACGAAAATAATATTATTGCAGGCACTTAGAATAGAAAAACTAGCTAAGAACGGCTGATCTATGGAGTTAACACTTCGGAAAATGGAAGCCTGAGTTCTTTAAACTGAAACTCAAGTTCCAGATGAATCCATTCACAGACAGAGAATTAGTTTCTATTATGACAATATAATGATATATTATGTATATATATATATATGTATTCCCATTGGCATATACCCTGCAATGATGTCAAAAATAACAGCAGTCCATTAGGCCTACATTTTACTATGATATCATCAGAGTGGCATCTTCTCCAAAAGCCTATGGTATGTACCGTATGTTATTTCCAAATGATATATGTTCATACATGTATAGATTCTGCAATGATCATAATGATACATTTCCCAAGCCTACATTACTGATGTATATCAAAATTAGCCTACATATTTGTGACGACAGCACATTGATATCCTTCCCATATGCCTACATCTTTTTATATCACCTCAAAACACATAAACATATGCACAGTAAAGATACTCAACTAGAAAACTCCAAAAGGAATAAATGCATATTTTTCCAATGCACCTTTACAAAATAAACTTGAGATTCATAAACCAAATTTCTTCAATACACATGAAAAGTTTCTGTTTAAAAAAAACACTGCACTGCTTCAAGGATGTATGTATGTATGCATGCATAAATGCACATATATATGCATGTATTTATCGGACTATTTATGTACTGCTTTTAAAGAGACTAATAAGGCCGCTAAAGCTTAAGTGAAGCCTAAGTAGATTCACAGTGTCACATTCTCAGCATTGCTTCATGTCAACATTTATGCATGCATACATCAGGCTAATTATACAGCACCGTTAGAAACCTCACAAGGTCGTTAGAGTTTGAGTGCAGTCTACACAAAACCCTAGCATTACATTATAGTGGCGTCTAACCTCCCCCCCACGTGGAATGGGAGACCAAACTCCCCACTCTGGCCAACTTATACGGTATATAAGAGACTCAGACACTGAAAAACTGACCCATACTCTGTGACCATGTCCAAAGGAACCCCCAAAATTGTTTCCCGGCTACGCTTCTGCATGTATATCCCAGATTAAATAAGGCTTTAAACAATAGCAACACTGTAAACAATGCACAAGTTTAGTATGTACCTGAACATTCCTATAAAGCATTTAAAAGCACTGTAAAATAATTATATATGTGTTTTAGTAAATATTCTGAACATTTCCATAGCGGCTCTTTAAGGGATTCGTCATAACACTTGAGGTGGTGACTCACAAAGCAGCATTATAAGAAGGTTCCACTGTACAAACACACACACACACACACACAGATACAAACACACACACACACACACAGATACAAACACACAACCATTGCTACATAGCGCTGTTAAGAGGTTGCTAAAAGCCAGTCTTGATTTGAACAGAAATGACAAGTTTACCTAGTTCCAAGACACCAAAGCCAGTTTTTAAGCCATACAACAGAAAAAATACCCAACCAAACACATGAATCCACCCTATTCCTGGGGTAGTACTGTACCCCACCTGCTATTTGTAGTATTCACCACCCAGTACATTAGGTATTACCCAACCCCATACATACAGTAGAACTTCACTCAAAACATGGGTCAAAAGCAATGAAATAAACTTTCCAGCAACTTACGCCTTTGTTACATCATTTTTCACCAAGTCTTGCTAGTGATAGAGCAAAGCAAGTGGTGCCGATAATCTGGCATGAAATCCTACACAAAGACTACCAAGCTTTGACCGTAGCTTTACTTTAGGATGGAGATCAGCTGTAGCTTAATTGGCACAGAGACTACAGTTTCTTGCGCCCGCAGTCATTTTTGCATATATTAGTAACAAACACTCTCCCACACGAATTACAACTTTCTTGCGCATGAGTTAACAATCATTCTCCCATGTGCGTAATACTGTTCCTGCGAACAAGTGAACAATTGTTCTTTCCGAACAAATGGCAACCATCCTGTGTTGAAGTACCAACCATTCTCCCACATGAGTAACAACGGTTCTCCCTTTACAAAAGACAACGTTCTTTCACACAAATGACAGCCGTTCTTACGCAAGTGTAACAACGATTCTTGCAAATCAGTAACAACAGTTCTTCCAGATGAATGGCACCAGTTCTTGCAATACATGGAAACTCCATTTCTCTGCATGCGAGGCCATTCATTCGATCATTGTTCGTTGTATGTCTTGTGTTTACGATCACTTTCACTTAACCGGTAATCATCCGTTGTTCATCCAGGCGACATGAAAGGCACCTTCTCAGATCGGGAGAATAGATCGGTCGGACGCGATGCTAAGCGACTGTCCGAAGTTGGACAGGAAGTATGTTCGTTTGCCCCACGTTATCCGACGCACATTCAGAATTGCCTCAAAGTAGATAAAGACGTAGAGTGACTCACGAATCAACCATGCCAACAGGAACACTGGGATTGAGAAAGGCAACGGACCATTCTGTACAACAAAAAAGACAACGGCTTACTGCTTCGAGTTTAGAGACACCGTAAATTTATGTACAGTAAATATGTTAGCACAAATGCAATAGTTACACATGTAATTTACATACAATGTGTAACATGATTGGAAAATATCAGGGGGAAAATATTAGGACTAATAAGAAAAGATAAGGACAGATAGCACAATATAAGGACTGATAAAAAATTATGAGGACAGACAGGAAAAGGGCAAATAGATAAAATGACACATATGGAAAGGCAAGGACATATAGGAAAGATTAAGACTTTGGCAACAGACTAAGTTTGAGGAAAGGATGACAGCTAAGCTAGGTAAAAAAAATAGCTCATTAATACAAGATACGTTAAAACTGGCCTGGCCTGACACTGAAACTGATCTGACCCGACATAGAGAATGACCTGACCTGAACACCTTTCATCTGAATGAAGTCAAAGATGAGCCAGATGAACCAGTGACCAATGAACCACAGGTAGGGGTTGATGCCGAAGAGGTAGTATGCCGACCATGACGCGTATATGCCAAGGGGAACGCTTTCGCCCAGCGGCTCCAGGAAACCCGCCGTGATCGGCATCATGTTAAGGCGCAGTCGGAGCCACCTGAAATGTCAAGTCACAAAAGGTCATGCAAGGTTGCATGAAATGTCAAGGTCACAGAAGGTCGCTTCAAACGTTTAAGGTCACAGGTCGCATAAAATGTCGAGACTGCAAAGTCACATGAAACACCAATTCCTAGGAGATCCTGCAAGGTAATCGCAAACGTCAATGTTACAGTCACCTGAAATGTATGGTCACGTGAAATATTAAGGTCATTAGTCATTAAAGTTCACTTGCGGTCACCTGAAATGCTGAAGAAGCTGTGTTATCAAATAGTTCTTTTAAATCTTGACCTGTCATATTTTGACCAAGCTCCTCCAGCAGGTTACGATTTCTTGCTCGTTTCACTTAGTATTACCATCAATTAATGCCTTGTGGATTACGATAATGGCACTACATAATTCACAAGATAAAACAAAATTTGAGATCTACGTTGCTATCTGCCTCTTACATCAGAAACTGCATTTTACACAGAAATAGTTTCCAACCTTGATATCTAACAAAGCAAGTTGAATAGGTAAAAAGTAACGTTACGTGTTAAAGAAATGGAAGATGAATTCGGTGTCACCTACCGCACCATTCGGTCTTTATAGTCGACAACTGTTATCGATGCAACATTCTGCTGGGCAGGCACTGCGGCCACCTGGTGCCGAAAACCCCTGAAATACGTTAGAATTTTGAACTATAGACAACATAAAAATCATCCAGAAAATCAACCATTCATTTGTTTATTCATTGATGTTGTGATCACTAGGGTTCAGTCACTCATTCATACATATATTAATTCACTTCTTCAGTAAGTCATTGGTGATTTCACTCATTTTCCCATCCATTCATCCATCCATTCATCTATTCATGCATCTGCCCTTCCATCTATCTCTCCATTCATATCGATCCATTCACCCATCAATTCATTTATCTATCCATTCTTCATTACCTATCCATCCAACAAGCCCTTCACTCACTCATTCACCCATCATTCATCTGCCCATTCATCCATCCATCCATTCCTCAGTTCATCTATCCACTGATCCATCTAACCAGTCAAAAAGAGTATGGGCAAATTACTGTTCTAACAGAAACATCAACATAGAATAAGGCACAATGGTCTCAAGTTGTTGTTCAGAAGTGTGGCACCTAGTAGCGGAAAACAATCGCTGACTCAGGAAGCGAATTTTGAACTTATTACAATGCGTGTAATAGGAAGTTTCTGGTGTACATACTTTTCGTGAAGGAGCTTCGCGATGAAGAAGTCTTCGGCCAGGAACCGACCAAACCAGGCGAGGCCGTTGAGACTGTCCAGCTCCTGTTTCTTGATCAGGTAGGACATTCCGGTGAAGCAGCTGATGCCAAGGCTGTGAAAAGCCAGATGGTACCTGGCAGCACCACACCCAAAGTACACCTGAATAAATGCAGCAAACAAAGGTCATGCCAGGTAAAGTTCTATGTTTGAAAAACCATGCATCACACTAGATAGTGGTGCTTAACAAATGCACAATAATAATATTACCATTAGTTTGAACACCATCACCACCACCATCATCATCTTTAAGAAGTAACATACTACCTTGACACAATTCTCAGCCCATGGGCTCTCCAGAGCCTTTTACAGGTTCTTGAAAGGGTCTGGAGAGATAAACACATACAAACCAACCGAATGTCCCTTCAGCTCTATGAACGTATCAACAAATAAGGTCTTAGCTTCATGAATGAACTGCGCTGGTATGTGTTGGTTCATGCACGCATGCGTTACCTTCTCGATGGCGTGAGCCAGGCCCAGCTGGTCGGTGGTGAAAGGCATCTGGTGAACTAGCGCCACACGTGGGTTGTCCAGCTTGGCCACCATGTCCTTCAGGATGTCTGCATTCGCTGTATAAGCATCAAAGAAAACGAAATTCACCACTACAACAGAACTCATGTCAGAACGTCATGAATGATGAATGAATGCAGGAATGAAATGGCTAATAAAAGAATGGGTAAACACATGAATGGGTAAACAAATGAATAGGTTAATTAATGAACTTAATGTATGAAAGGATAAACCAAAGAATGAGTAAACGAAAGAATATGTTTACAAATGAACTTACTTTATACAAGGATCAACAAATGAATGGGTAAATGAATCAATGCGTTAAAAATGAAAGGGTTTACAAATGAATGAATTAACAAAAGAAATGGGTCATAAAAATGAATGCTTCATGAATGAAGGGGCTAACAAATTAAACACCTAACGAATGGGTTAAGAATGAACAGATTAATGGATGAATGGGTGAACACATGAAAAGGTTAATGAATGACAGGATTAATGAATGAAAAGGTTAACAAAAGAATTGGTCAACAAATGAATGGGCTAGAAAATGAATGAGTCAACGAATGAATGGAATAAAGGATACTTTAAAGGATACTTTATTAAACCCAAAAACAGAGAAAAATCATATAATGCAACAGAGCACCTGGTGTTTTACAAAACAATGTCAAGAGTAAAGAAATTAATGTACTGCGCAGATGTTCATAAATATTGCCAATGAAGTTAGATTTGAGATTGAAGAAAATGTCAATCTCAGCATCACAATAAAAAAAATTCCAAAATAGCACCAAAAAACGTCTGTAAGAAAATTTTATGTCGAATGAGCTATTTGCCAAAACAATATGTTGTGACCAGTCTTAATTATATGATGTATAAGTCCAATCTACCAAGGCCACAGATGAAGCCTTTCACAGGTTCCCATCTTTCAAGGTCAAATACTTTCTAAATACGGAATTCCAATGCATTCAGTTCAACTTCCTGCCTAATGTGTGCATAACAACGGAACAAGCAGAAGGGTCTAATGGGAAGCAGCAACTTTCATGAAGAGATCAATTAGCTCATTAAGGTCTGTGTACAGATACATTTACAAGCCGATCAGTAAGATCCTAAAACA
Organism: Aporrectodea caliginosa; assembly: GCA_020284085.1. Lineage (NCBI taxonomy): Eukaryota > Metazoa > Annelida > Clitellata > Crassiclitellata > Lumbricidae > Aporrectodea > Aporrectodea caliginosa. Next base: position 649,269 of record JACEVL010001058.1, read on the forward strand.
GTATCCCTCCGTTGAAGGTCAGTGACATTCTGAGGTTAATCACCACACCAGGGTACTGCATTGAAGGCAAATACCATAGAGTTGGACACCCCTAAAAGCATGGATTTCGTAATGGAATTGGCCAATTTACTTATAGCAACGCAGCAGGACTTCAACGGATTGAACTGCAATAGCAGTGGAAACAGAAAAGCATATATCACGCAAGTATTTAATCCCATCAACAGAGGAGCATAGCAGCAGCAGCATATCATCAGCATGGGGCAGACAGTCAATGAATAATGAATTCATGTGACAATCCATGTGATACTGACATGGCTGCACAACGTGGCACGAGCTTCGCCCACGGCCACCTGAGTATTAGCTCCCTGCCAAAGATTATCACAACTTTATTTCACGAGTCCTATTTAAAATATCTACTGAATATTATGCTCTCTGAAGCCACCTCCCAATTGACCGTATTACTGTAGTGACCGTATTACTGTTGTAACAAGCATGCCCAGCAGTTGGTGCCCTCATCTCGACACTGGAGAACTGAGTGTCTGCGGGTCTTTGTCGGGATGCATTCCTCCGCTTGTGGGTTACGACCCAATCGCTCGAGAAAAGCGATCTTTGCGTACGACAGATGAGAACCCACTTTGGTAACCGCGCCTCCTGCCCTACGAGCGGCTGATTCAATTGACTCCTTCAAATCTGGACTCAGGAGTTATTTGTTTTCTAAGGCCTACCCTGCTGTTAGTTCACTGTGAGGGGCCCTTGTAACGGCATGGCTGTGCTATAGAGCCATACAAATTGTCATTATTATTATTTATTTATATTGTCAACTTGATTTCGAATAAACGAATTTGACTGATTGAATGAAAAAAAATGATCATGAAAACATTCAAAAGAGAGGGTAAAAGAACATGACCCTGCCTCGTGCCAGAAACAACATAAAACAGTACAAAAAACAATTGCACTTTAACACAGACTTCACCAATTTTGCAAGACAGTTAGTTACTAATACAAGGGATATAGTAACTTGTAACAATGGAGCAAACTCAGTTTTTCTGATATCAAGGCGTTTCTGATATCAAAGCGTTTCTGATATCAAGGCTTTTCTGATATCAAAGCGTTTCTGATATCAAGGCTTTTCTGATATCAAAGCGTTTCTGATATCAAGGCTTTTCTGATATCAAGGCATTTCTGATATCAAGGCTTTTCTGATATCAAGGCTTTTCTGATATCAAGGCGTTTCTGATATCAAGGCTTTTCTGATATCAAAGCGTTTCTGATATCAAGGCTTTTCTGATATCAAGGCTTTTCTGATATCAAGGCGTTTCTGATATCAAGGCTTTTCTGATATCAAGGCGTTTCTGATATCAAGGCTTTTCTGATATCAGAGCGTTTCTGATATCAAGGCTTTTCTGATATCAAAGCGTTTCTGATATCAAGGCGTTTCTGATATCAAGGCGTTTCTGATATCAAGGCGTTTCTGATATCAAGGCTTTTCTGATATCAAGGCTTTTCTGATATCAAGGCTTTTCTGATATCAAGGCTTTTCTGATATCAAGGCTTTTCTGATATCAAGGCGTTTCTGATATCAAGGCTTTTCTGATATCAAGGCGTTTCTGATATCAAGGCTTTTCTGATATCAAGGCGTTTCTGATATCAAGGCTTTTCTGATATCAAGGCTTTTCTGATATCAAGGCTTTTCTGATATCAAGGCTTTTCTGATATCAAGGCGTTTCTGATATCAAGGCTTTTCTGATATCAAGGCGTTTCTGATATCAAGGCTTTTCTGATATCAAAGCGTTTCTGATATCAAGGCGTTTCTGATATCAAGGCGTTTCTGATATCAAGGCGTTTCTGATATCAAGGCTTTTCTGATATCAAGGCTTTTCTGATATCAAGGCTTTTCTGATATCAAGGCTTTTCTGATATCAAGGCTTTTCTGATATCAAGGCTTTTCTGATATCAAGGCGTTTCTGATATCAAGGCTTTTCTGATATCAAGGCGTTTCTGATATCAAGGCTTTTCTGATATCAAGGCTTTTCTGATATCAAGGCATTTCTGATATCAAGGCTTTTCTGATATAAAGGTTTTCTGATATCAAGGCTTTTCTGATATCAAGGCTTTTCTGATATCAAGGCGTTTCTGATATCAAGGCTTTTCTGATATCAAGGCTTTTCTGATATCAAGGCGTTTCTGATATCAAGGCGTTTCTGATATCAAGGCTTTTCTGATATCAAGGTGTTTCTGATATCAAGGCTTTTCTGATATCAAGGCTTTTCTGATATCAAGGCGTTTCTGATATCAAAGCGTTTCTGATATCAAGGCTTTTCTGATATCAAGGCTTTTCTGATATCAAGGCGTTTCTGATATCAAGGCTTTTCTGATATCAAGGCGTTTCTGATATCAAGGCTTTTCTGATATCAAAGCGTTTCTGATATCAAGGCTTTTCTGATATCAAAGCGTTTCTGATATCAAGGCGTTTCTGATATCAAGGCGTTTCTGATATCAAGGCGTTTCTGATATCAAGGCTTTTCTGATATCAAGGCTTTTCTGATATCAAGGCGTTTCTGATATCAAGGCTTTTCTGATATCAAGGCTTTTCTGATATCAAGGCGTTTCTGATATCAAGGCTTTTCTGATATCAAGGCTTTTCTGATATCAAGGCGTTTCTGATATCAAGGCTTTTCTGATATCAAGGCTTTTCTGATATCAAGGCATTTCTGATATCAAGGCTTTTCTGATATAAAGGTTTTCTGATATCAAGGCTTTTCTGATATCAAGGCTTTTCTGATATCAAGGCGTTTCTGATATCAAGGCTTTTCTGATATCAAGGCTTTTCTGATATCAAGGCGTTTCTGATATCAAGGCGTTTCTGATATCAAGGCTTTTCTGATATCAAGGTGTTTCTGATATCAAGGCTTTTCTGATATCAAGGCTTTTCTGATATCAAGGCGTTTCTGATATCAAGGCTTTTCTGATATCAAGGCGTTTCTGATATCAAGGCTTTTCTGATATCAAGGCGTTTCTGATATCAAGGCTTTTCTGATATCAAGGCGTTTCTGATATCAAGGCTTTTCTGATATCAAAGCGTTTCTGATATCAAGGCTTTTCTGATATCAAGGCTTTTCTGATATCAAGGCGTTTCTGATATCAAGGCTTTTCTGATATCAAGGCGTTTCTGATATCAAGGCTTTTCTGATATCAAGGCGTTTCTGATATCAAGGCTTTTCTGATATCAAGGCGTTTCTGATATCAAGGCGTTTCTGATATCAAGGCTTTTCTGATATCAAGGCTTTTCTGATATCAAGGCGTTTCTGATATCAAGGCTTTTCTGATATCAAGGCTTTTCTGATATCAAGGCTTTTCTGATATCAAGGCTTTTCTGATATCAAGGCTTTTCTGATATCAAGAGCTAACACGAATATAGAGCTACTCTTATTATCCAACAGTTGTTCTTAGAGCAAAGACATAATACCCAGTTCCCGTTTAAACCCGAACTATGAATCACAGATAAGAAGAAACTAATCCGAGATGTTGATAAGTAGGCTTTCAAACACTTCAGAAATACGGGGAACAAAGAGTGATGGCACAGTAATTGTCTAGACCGTTTAGATTTCCAGTTTTATCTTTAGCTCGGGATAAAACGAAGCCATGGCCATACCCATACGTCATATGAAGGCGAGGTTATAATCTTGATGAGCTGCAGAGCACAGTTATTCAGCAGGGATGGGCAATCAATTCTCAGCCTAGTATACACGCTTTCCAAAGCAAGAGCTGTGCTATGGAGTCCTGAACATTTTCTACTGTCACCTGCCAGCAAATGTCATAGACGGACAGGATCTATTTTCTCATTCTCTGAGGTGACTTGAAGAATGAAGGGAGCATCTGGAGCATCTCATTGCTTGTCCAGGCTATTGTTATACCATGAAAGTGATCTGTAAATATGTCAGTGTCATTGAGACAGCTACTGAATTAAATATTTTTTCAAGATATGATGAAAGTTGAAATTCCCTCATGTTGTTCCATCGACTTAATTGTGTGTGTGCCGCTATGTAAATGCAACAGGTGACCAGAAAATGTAATTGAGCAAGGACAGGTCTGTGATCACTTAAAACCTGAGTCAGTAATAACTATGCAATTCTGATAGTACTGAATAGTATTCTTTAAAAACTAGTCCATTTATGGAGCTGTAAAATTTAGACTTTCATTCACATATGTGACACCATTGAGGTCACACACAATATCATCACATCTCACAATCGAAAATCTAAAAATAATTGATTTACATAATAGGATCAAGCCATTATGGTCAACTATACAAGTAAAATGCATAGCACCTGCCAGAATACCATTGTCCCACTGGTACATTAGGTTTTTGAAAATCCCAAACAGTAGAATATTGCCAGTAACTTGAATATCATAGAAAGCAAACATTACCCAGCGACTGGGAAACCAATGCAGCTCGTTGTTAAAATGTTAAGCCAGCGCACAATCTCTGATTGGTTTTCTTTTACTGGTGCTATATAAATTTCTAATTACGGTTACAACTACAAAGCATTAATCGATTCAAGTGAAACCATATTATAATTATGTTCACTATGTGTGAAGCCCAGTTGAAATCCAACAGTCAGGGAAAGGAGAAGTCAAGCCACAGTGGATGGTAAGTTTAAAAGGGTAAGTCTTATTACACTGATACTTCAAATGACACTAAAGACCTGACAGAAGACAGAAAACTAGGCATAGAATTTCAAAGCATCACCAAGCCACCGAGAAAGACTGAGAGCCCAACACTATTCAAGTGTGTGGAAAGAGTTAAACATGGATTGACTGAATGCAGCATTTGTTGGTATGAGAAGCAAGCAAGAAAAACAGATACCATAGGTCAGCTGCTTTAAATGTACATGTACACCTGATAAATATAATTAAAATCTAATGATATTCACCAGGTGCTGTATTAGTATCTAGCTACAGCTAACCCAGAAACTCATTATAGTGCTGTCCTTGTGAGTCACATCAGAACTGCCTTAAAACAAGGTCATATTATAACAAGTTCAGTTTAGAATGCATGTTATAATGAACATGTCACAACAGGCTCTGCTGTATGTACATTACATTACACAATGAAGCCCATATGCTGTATATGGAGATATTTCCAGTGTTCAGTGTAGCCCTGATGTCAATTAGTTGCTGTTTTGCTGAGTAAACAATGGCAGAGTAGAACATTGCATCATATCAATGAATGGCTGTAGAAAACGCTAGGCATATTTGTAGAAATTAATTAAGTAAGTAAGCTAATAATAGATTTGATAAGTTATATTTCGCTACATTCAGCTTCCCTACCTTTGATGCGGCTGGTGCTGATCCAGATGACATCGTATTTGGCGCTGTCGTACCCGGGCGCCATGTTGCTGACCATAGGGTTGATAACACCCGGTCGACCTCCTATGACCAACTTACAGTCGACGTTCGGATAGAGCTTCTGCAGTCGCTGGACGACACTGACCGCTGGGTCCTGCTCCTCTTGGACGCAGCACAACAGCTCAAACTACAGCAGAAAGAGGTATGATGGTGCGATAGAAATATGGTATGGTAAAAGGTATGGTATCTTAACTAAAGGTATGGTATCTTAACTAAAGGTATGGTATCTTAACTAAAGGTATGGTATCTTAACTAAGGTATGGTATATTAACTAAAGGTATGGTATCTTAACTAAGGTATGGTATCTTAACTAAGGTATGGTATCTTAACTAAAGGTATGGTCTCTTAACTAAAGGTACATATGGTATCTTAACTAAGGTATGGTATCTTAACTAAAGGTATGGTATCTTAACTAAGGTATGGTATCTTAACTAAGGTATGGTCTCTTAACTAAAGGTATGGTCTCTTAACTAAAGGTACATATGGTATCTTAACTAAGGTATGGTATCTTAACTAAGGTATGGTATCTTAACTAAAGGTATGGTATCTTAACTAAAGGTATGGTATCTTAACTAAGGTATGGTATCTTAACTAAGGTATGGTATCTTAACTAAAGGTATGGTCTCTTAACTAAAGGTATGGTATCTTAACTAAAGGTATGGTATCTTAACTAAAGGTATGGTATCTTAACTAAGGTATGGTATCTTAACTAAAGGTATGGTCTCTTAACTAAAGGTATGGTCTCTTAACTAAGGTATGGTATCTTAACTAAGGTATGGTATCTTAACTAAGGTATGGTATCTTAACTAAGGTATGGTATCTTAACTAAAGGTATGGTCTCTTAACTAAGGTATGGTATCTTAACTAAGGTATGGTATCTTAACTAAAGGTATGGTCTCTTAACTAAAGGTATGGTATCTTAACTAAGGTATGGTATCTTAACTAAAGGTATGGTCTCTTAACTAAAGGTATGGTCTCTTAACTAAGGTATGGTATCTTAACTAAGGTATGGTATCTTAACTAAGGTATGGTATCTTAACTAAAGGTATGGTATCTTAACTAAGGTATGGTATCTTAACTAAGGTATGGTATCTTAACTAAAGGTATGGTCTCTTAACTAAAGGTATGGTATCTTAACTAAGGTATGGTATCTTAACTAAAGGTATGGTCTCTTAACTAAGGTATGGTATCTTAACTAAGGTATGGTATCTTAACTAAGGTATGGTATCTTAACTAAGGTATGGTATCTTAACTAAAGGTATGGTCTCTTAACTAAAGGTATGGTCTCTTAACTAAGGTATGGTATCTTAACTAAGGTATGGTATCTTAACTAAGGTATGGTATCTTAACTAAGGTATGGTATCTTAACTAAAGGTATGGTCTCTTAACTAAAGGTATGGTCTCTTAACTAAGGTATGGTATCTTAACTAAGGTATGGTATCTTAACTAAGGTATGGTATCTTAACTAAAGGTATGGTATCTTAACTAAGGTATGGTATCTTAACTAAGGTATGGTATCTTAACTAAAGGTATGGTCTCTTAACTAAAGGTATGGTATCTTAACTAAGGTATGGTATCTTAACTAAAGGTATGGTCTCTTAACTAAAGGTATGGTCTCTTAACTAAGGTATGGTATCTTAACTAAGGTATGGTATCTTAACTAAGGTATGGTATCTTAACTAAGGTATGGTATCTTAACTAAAGGTATGGTCTCTTAACTAAAGGTATGGTCTCTTAACTAAGGTATGGTATCTTAACTAAGGTATGGTATCTTAACTAAGGTATGGTATCTTAACTAAGGTATGGTATCTTAACTTCTTAACGTAAGGTATGGTCTTGCTCCTCTGAAATGCAGCTGATATGATATAAGGTATGGTAAGCTAAGGTAAGGTAGAGCAAGATGAGGTAAAGTGAGGTACTGTGAGGTAACTATTGAGTCCTGCTCCTTAGCAATCAATGGGTAGTGTCAAGCCGAAAACAGGATGGGTCAGCAAACGTCTGTGGGTCAGGTCTGCCTTTTCCTATTACCAATTCTACCATTAACAAAACTCCTATTACCTTGCCCTGCTAGAATCGGGAGCGCCTCTGAGTAACCCTCTTGAAGAGGCGCCATATAAATTTACGAATGAATGAATGTATGAATTGCAAAGGCATTCCCCATTCCCTCTATCACATTAACCGATCAGTGGCTGCCGACGTGGCCTCACCCTACCCACCCAACCGAACTCCCTTAACTCCCCAAGCGGTTATTTTCCTTTGACTGCCACACAGTCAACAAGGCTGAACCATCAGAGGAGTGAAATTCCCCAAGCAATTACACCTAATGCAATTAGCGACAGCTGAAATCAAAGTCCTGGTTCGAACCACTAATCAAACCATATCAGATATCATGGCTCCAACAACGAACAAACATCCAATTATCAGCCGGATACTTCACCCTGGCATGGTAAGGTACATAGGGTATTATTATTATGCATTTATTAAGCACCACTATCTAATGACCAAGCATTAATTGACGATGCTGAGCAATTGTGAGTGAAGGACTTCCTCAAGGTCCCTAAACAGTGACCGTCTCATAGGAGATTCAAACCCCTACTCTCTATGTTACAAGAAGATCTCTAAATCAATCGGCTACCATGTCCTACGATTCCTGGGTAGGGCAAGAGTAAGGTTAGTTAGGTTGCATAAGGTAATTAGTGTAAAGTAAGGGCAACAGTTCAAGTGAAGATTCATTGAATGGGTTCTACTTGTGTGCGAGAGGCTGCTAGTGGTAACTTCCTCTATTCGAACGTCATTTCCATACAGATATACTTTCTGCTAAGAACTAAGTTTTACAGCACTTCTGTTAGCATGGACAGCGCTTTTATGAGGCGCTATTTTACGTGTCTCACTAAATATTTGGGAGGGGGATTTAGAGTAATGGTAACACTCTGGCACGAAGAGCAGAAGATCAGCACGAACATGGGATCGCTTCCCGCTACCCTCATAAAGGTCGGCTCAGCCTTTCATTCGCCAGATGACATTGGTAAAATGAGCAATAGGGCGTGATGGGCGCCTTGCATGGCTGCCAAACAGCTAAATTCGACTCCTGTAATAACTTGTGATCATCAATTCATACTATGAACTGTAATCATACTGTGGTGTGTCAGTGTGAAATAATAAACGAAGATATTTTACTTTTTTACATACATATATTTGAACCCAGCGGCAAAGATGAATAGGAATAAACATAACAGGTAAAGTTTCCAAATGTTGCTTTGCGCTTTAGCCTAAATATCCTTCAACGGAAGCCAAACTGCCAAGCAGTGTCTACAGAGAAACAGGCGTGTTACATAAACCCATCTCTCGTTCACACCCATCTCATTAATAGTAAGGGCGTATCCTCGTAAATAAAGACTATAGAGGCACGTGAATGGCCTCACGTGGAATCACTTCTACAAATTACGTCCTGAAGCAAAGCACATGATTAGAAGCCTATGAACACTGGAATCAGAGGTCATGCAGACATTCACAACTGATAACCTTTCTCTTTACATCCCTAGTTTTCCGAAGACTTTTCCAGTTTCCATCATATCTGTGATCATTTCCATAATTCCAGTCTTTTTCATGACCTTTTCCTTCCCTAGTAGAGCAGCCAAACCTTACCTAAAACTTCAAGCACTATAAAAAAAAGTGCTATCGAAGTAATTCGATTAGACCACAGCCTCCCTGTGGGACTCAGAGATGTGTGCACTACTTTTTCGGGCAGATGTTTCTTCAGTCTTGATAGAAGCGATTTATAAAACAGCGAATGCTGTATCCTCAGCTGTCTTTGCCTACTTGCCGACGTCAGGCAACTCAGATTCCTATGCACAAAACCCGTCAGGAGATCCAGAGTCCCACGCCTAAACAAGAATTCCTCTTGGCCTCACTTAACTCTTCTGATCGATTCATTGGAAATGCAGCTTCTGAAATTATATGAAACCGCTTCTGATATTGAAATGCCTTTTCTTCACTCTGAAGATACATCTTCTGAACCTCTTCTGATTTGGAAATGCTCTTTGTTAATTTTTAAGTTATATCTTCTGATTTTGGAAATGACATTTTCTGATTTGTGAATTTGAAAATGGATTAACGAAGACATAGCAGAGCGCAGCCTCCAATCCTCTTGTATAATGAAGGCTCATTACAGAAGTGAGGTCTGTTGTACTGCGTATGTCAGTCTGCATATAATCAAGACCATCCGTGATACTCATTCGCTCACAGTCATCTGCATTACTGGAATACGATATGCTATGTTGCCACACACGTGGACGGGAGGGAGAGGGGTGGGCGATGGGTTAAGGTGGGGACTTTGGGGGTATTTCGTTCTCCATGGTGAAGGGCAGCAGCACCAGCAAGACAATAGATAGGTAGACAATGGAAGGTATCTCTTTTACATGCTGCTTCATTTGCTATTCACAATCAACTAATTCAACCAATTACGCAGCATATACCATGGTTGTCGTTCTCACCAGCATCATCATCCTCCTCCTCCACCCCTTCATCATTATAACCATCGTCATCAGCAGCATCATAATATCATCACCACCATCATCGTCATAACTGTCAGCATCATCTTGATATTTTGCAGTGCTTTTCAAAAAGGTGCTCCAAATTATCACCCTACCAAACTATCACACCATAATCTCCTCTTCCTTGTCATAGCAGTCGTCATCATCATCACACCATTATATCATCATCATTTATCATCATCAAAGCTATTGCCACCGATGCCACATAATTAGTCAGACACATTGACAACCAAACAACACTAAAGAGAAGAAGTCATAAAGTTCAAAAGCATGTCCCTGAATTAATGAAACGAAGTCAGAACAATAGCTCATCAAATCCACCCATTCGTCAGTCCTAACCAGGCCAACACACTCATCCACCAAACCACCCACCCATCAATACATCAATACATCTATCTGCCTGACTGCCTTCCTAAGCCACACACCAAATCCAATTACCTAACAAATCCACCTATCTTTCAACCAACCTACCTCCACTCCATCCAGCAAATCTATCTAACCCAATTGATCCACCCTATCCACCGACCAATCCACTACTAATTGTAATTGTAATCTAACAATTGTAAACCCCACTTCAAGAATAAACTCCTCAGTGGTGCTCCTGACCCAAAACAGTTAAATCCCTGTCAAATAATTTGGACTGAGGCGCTCGAGTTGCAGCTTTCGAGAAAAGTCGATTCCAGCTGCATGTTGGGTCCAACATAGGCAAATCTTCTGGACTGAGCTGCACCAGTACACATACGAGGGACAGTCAGAAGTCCATGGACAGCTGACTGAAGGATGCCACGATCCACCCAACCCAGGACACTGAAAAGCAAAGTCCCTAAGATATGGAGCATAGTCGATGAGACAATTTGCCATAATCACTCATCAAGTCTATTTACCCATGGAACCATATAAACCTACCCACCTACCGGATATACCTGCCTACACACTCACCCATTGCATGTGCCCACCCAACCCACTCAATGTAGACATTCAAGCAGTTAAACCTACCCAAACCCCCACCCACTCAACTAATCTACCTACTGAAGCAGACCACTCGACTTACCCACACCCTCTTTTCAACCAGTGCTTGAAACCATTTAGTTTCGATTTTGATCTAGTGTTGTCAGGTCAAAATCACCTCTGAGGAATTTCTCTTCGTGAACCAGAAGCTATAAAAAATCTGCCAATACAATTCTGCCTACCCCATCCCTCTCATCCAGCGGCCTATTCAACCCCTACCAGCCACCCTCCCCAGTGCCCCATTCTGCTGACCTTGGGATAGGCGAGACTGAAATGGCTTTCGAGGTTCATCTCCAGGTAGGGGTCGAGGCCCATCAGCGGCTTGACGATTGAGACTCCTGGCAGTTCGTCCATCACCTGCAACGGATTGCTCATCCGATGTAGGTACAATCGTCTGCAAACACACACACACACATCCACACACAGATACACAGAGTCTGACACAACACTAGGCTACCATTCGCTTCTAGCAAACGAGGTAATTACAATCGTAGCTTCACATTAATATGACACATTTTCAAGAAAACTCCTCAGCAGTAACTTACGTAACAGCCTAATGCACCATTTACGCTAACAACTTAAAGGTAAAATGGTAACAAGACAAAGACACCATACAATTATCCTATTATCAATCAATCAATCAATCAATCCAGTTTATTGAACCAGTTTATTATTAAGGTCACAAGATAAGGTACTGCTTACTCCGATCAAGGTAAAGTAAGAAGACTTAAGCACCATTTGCTTTTAACTAGGATAAAGTTAAAGGTGACATTTACTCCTATCATGATAGTGGGAAAGGTACCAAGATAAGGGTGAATGATGATGGTGGGGTATTCCACTGACAGTCACCCATCCAAGCACCAACCATGGTTGGGTCACCTTAACCTCACTGTGACTACCTCTCATAAGCGCTGCACACATGGCCATCGAAGTTATCTAACCACATGCCACTTAATGTATATGTTGAACATTTATGATCAGCAGAGTCAATGAAACAAAACATACAAGCAAACTAAGGCAGGTCTGCAGTGTTTCCATAAGAGTCCAAAAGGAGGACATACTTTACATCCTGACCTAGAATTTTGGACGTAGCTCATTTCTAACGGCGACCACGCCGGGCGTAGACGACATAACAGAATTACACAATCACAAACTTCATAATCAATATTTAAGACAGCATTTTCCAGTTCCGACGAAAGTTTGTATACAACAAGAAACAATAGTACTAATGCATAAACAAACGGAAATATGTAATATTGTCAGTCATTAAATCGGCAGACCAATCCACATAACGCAGAAATAATATCTCATTAGCCTTAGTGCTTGGCGCATATACGTCCAGTGATAATCAAATGGACGTATGCAATTCACCATTGGAATTTTACTTACACCTAGTCCAAAAAATTTTGACGTTTTAGACATTTGTTACGGACGTAGAAACGGATATTTGGGCGGTAACGGAAACACTGCATGTCAGACAGAAGCATAAAAGATAGTGGTCACAAGTGTGGTACCTTGAGAAATTGAAGTAGTTGAATAGAATCTTCGTTTATTCGTTAACACAATGTCAGAACGCAATGCGATAACAAGAAAAAAAATGTGTAGGCATTGGCTATACTGTTTAACGTGTGGTCCAGGATATTATTAGCTTTTATTTGATTTGTTAAATGGTCTTAGGTTTAATAGATGCCCTTGTAAAGCAGCCTAGGAATAAAGTTTTTGGTTGAGTACTTGTTAGCTATGAGATGGTGACAAAGTAGGTACTATGTTTCAGGTAAACTTAAAAACAAGTGTGTTACCTCTACCTCTCCCTGCAGATTCGAGTCTAAACAGCATTATCTGAACAAGACTGCCTAAATAAAATGTATCCACTTTCTTGTGAATGATAAGAGGCAAAGTAACAAGTATGTTAGCAATACCTTTTCTATGAAAAGTAAATGCAATTGCAACAACACATCTATCGGTTATTTATACTCATTGAAACACGACAAGGCGTTTTCAGGGAGGACAAATTTTTCAATTAATTTCGGTATTCAATGTTTCATTGTCCGAATCAATGAAATTTAATTAAACGGATGCAGATTCAGAACGGCTGAAGTTTAAATTATTTGCAGTCCTCATTCGGCCCAAAACCCAGAAAAATTACAAGACTAATTCCCAGACTGCAGGTACGAGTGCATGCATAAATGTATATATGTATGTAACTGTGCGTGTATGCATGCAAAATCTATGTATTCCAGTGTTTATCAATGCATGTATTACGTTGCATGTATGTATTTATGTATTATGTATGCTGCATTTATGAAATTTATATATGTATGGTGCATGTAAGCATTCATGTACACATCTTGCACACATGTATTTATTGTATTGTATGTACAAGTGCATGCTACTGTATGCATGTATTTTTTAATAAATGTATATATGTATGTATTTATTATTTCTGTATGTATCAATAACTGTTTATATATAAAGTTACAAAACATTTTCTGCTTATAATCAGATGCAAATTGTTAGATCTGAAAGGTAGCCATTTTTAAACTCCTTTAATGATTATACATACATACATATATGTTTACAAGTGTATTAACTAAGCCTTCGATTCATGACTGCGTCACAGGGATGTGAGTCTTCCAAGTTCACTTCTTTGTGCCGTATTATAAAAATGCCACAGAATGCTTCAGGAAGTAGGCCTACTGAATTGTTGCAAAGCATTCTCTGTTCATACATTTTTCACCAACTGACTACAGACGGGTGTACCTTTGGATAACACCATTGTCACACTTCAATAGTTCCCTTAAACAGAACCGGGATGAAATTCATCTTTTTAAACACACCATTTTTCACACTTGGGTCATTTTTGATGCAGTTAACTCAGCAGTTACGATGACAAGAGCCTCTCGCATGGCACAGGTGGCACAAAAGCGGCATGGACAATACAAGAGCATGGCAAACATTCATCTTCTGTGTACATTTGCCCGATGGACAGTTGCTATTTAATTATATTTGTCGTCTGCACGATGGCGAAGCAAACAGCCCGATGTAGATAGTCCAACACACATTACTCTTCGTGTTATTAGCTCGATTGAACGCTCACTAAGTGCATTAGCCAAAAATGCTTTTAGCATCATATGGGTCACATAGGACTAGAAAATTCAGGCACACCTCACAACTGTTCCCCTTGAAGTTTGGGAAGCAGTTTATCCGTCAAGTCTCTGTTTACAACAGGGGGGTCTAAATAATGTTTTTCCTTCAATCTTCAATATTAACACTACGGCAATGATTTGGTAGAGCAAGTAAATGACAAGCGAAATGATACTTGAATCTTTGTTGTCTTTTACAGAAAGCCAATTCATAAAAATTCACCCTCCTTCTAGGGAAGGTGAGCAAATTTTTGTCAAGAAATATGTTTTTGAAGGAATGAGCTTCTCTGTCAATATAGTTTGCCAGCAGCGTTATATTTAGCAGATAATGTGCAAGCACAATTACTTCAGTGGTGCAAGCTTCCAAGCAATTGCTCAATAATTGCTCTTGATGAGAATATAGAATGCATCAGACACAGTGAGCACAGAGAGCAGTATTTATGAGAGGTGTACACAGAGATTTTAATAGAACTGAAGAATTGTTCTACTTAATACCATTCAAGGGTATCGACAACAGGAACGGGAAGAGTGTACTGTAAAAGCTGGCTACAACAGAACAAACTCAAGTCTTTGGTTACGGATGGAGTTCCATCAATGTACTCTGAAAGTGATGGTGTGGTTGGATTGTTGAACACTAAACTGAACAGCCTCAAAATACCAGGAATTAATTTCACTACTAGATTTTTGCACTAAGAAGCCATGAAAGCCTAAAATGAAAGAAGTTATATCAGTATAGTCATAGGCATAGGAGGTGGAAGGGCAGAGAGCATTTGCCCCCCCCCCATTCGGGCGATCGGTGCTTGTCGGGAGAAAGAGAAGAAGGAATAATTATGCCAGATTTCACTTTTCACAAAAGGTGGTTACTGGTTAGGCCTACCGGCTACCGCCTACCAACAGCATAGACTGTATAGGGTCTACCATCTACATAAATAGCTCACACATGCATCATAAGCAAGACACCAATTATTCTGGCTTTATTTGGTTTTTGGCAGAAGGAGAAGCTTCTTGCCCCCCACCACTAAAATTTCCCCTCTGCCTATATAGGAGTGTAGTTGTCAAAACTGTCAATTTTATACTACACAAGGAATGAATCATAGGCTTTCTAACTGATATACCTTGACATCATCGGGGTGCAAGATTGTTCCGTTATTCTGCAAATTTCTCTCACAAGAACAATTTCACGAGCTACTCACTTTTCCCCAAGAATCACAGCAATGTTTGGAAGCAGCACAGTGTCACATGCATTTGTGATCAGGCCCGCTCTTCCACAAAGCTTAATAAGTCTATTAAGGTCAAAGCCTACAGATGAACCTTTACAGGCAACACTGTTTGGGGTGGTCACAGGATATAAATCCCAACACTGATGCTGTTGAGACCAACAGCTGTCAGTTAAGTGTCAAAAAAGATATGACTAACAGTAGGCCCAAGTGTATTAGATGACAGTTGTTACGAAGGTAATAAATTATCTTTAAGTACCACACTGTATTACTCTTTCCTCTATTTCTGATGAACTTTGTATCGTTGAAAGAATAGGATCGTGAGATGCCACCACAAACTAACGTATTGGTCTTCATTTGGCCCTTGGGATGATTTGAGTTAAATATTTCTGGTCTATGCTGTACCCAGCAGAGGGCAATTGTATGAAAGCTTCAACTGGTGAATATTTTTGCAGAAAGTTTCAGACAAGTTTAAATATTTGGAAACTTTGATTTGTAACACCAGCTCTTTAAAGTATAGATACACTGCAATAATCACCATTTTTTAAATCCAAAGGATTATACTGCAAGCACACAGAGAAATAATATTGGCAATAATTATTTACTTTAAGGAAAGTGTAATCCCTAAGAAACTACCGAATCCCCCTTCAATGCTGAGATGGCACAAAAGCTACACTGGTTCACACAGTAATCATGGCATATTCAGAGATTTTAATCTCTAGCTAGAGCAGTCTGCCAGCCCAGACACCTTAAATAGCTTGGCCCCAGTTAAATGGAGAGCAGAGAGGCACAATCTCATCGGATAATTCATTGAAAGTGAAGGGCCATATAGCTGCTATAAAAAAACGAGTATATTTACATTTAACCAACTAAGCAATATAATACTGAGATTGTTAAGAAGGTAACTGAATTACCCATAGAATTGCAACAAGGATGTAACCAACTAACATGTATAATACTCAGAATACTCAAATGGGAAAAAAAGTAACCAACTTACCCATACAATTTTGAGATGGCCAAGAAGATAATTAACTTACCAATAAAATATTTTGACAGTTAAGAGAGGTGCCTAACTTATCTGAATAACACTGCAATAGGAAAAACAATGTAAGCAACAACATTACATCAATCAATATTCGTTTAATTAAAAAAATCCAATTGTCAAGGCGCAACTGGTTAAATGTTATTGCATAACATTTCTTGAGCATTATAAAGACGCTTTTCACATGACTGATTGTATTGTATTGTATTGTATTTGAACACTTGTTATAGCGCACCTACCAGATTGCCTATTCAGAGGCGCCCGACTACTGCGCGGACGCTGAATCGGAGTTTCACGCCGAAGCGCATGAGCAATTGCGAGTGAAGGACTTGCCCAGGGTCCCTACGCAGCGGCTTTTGAGGTGGATTCGAACCCGCAACCCTCCAGCTGCAAGGCACCGAACATACCCCTATACCACCGCGCCCCAGTTGTATTGTGTTGTGTTGTATTGTATTGTACTCCACGTTTATATTGCGACCGAGCCACCCGCAGTAAAGATCCGAGAAATTAATCTCTGATAAACCGACCGACCCGGAATTGAACCCGGGCTACCAACCCACTCGGCCACTCAGGACTGATGGCCACGTACAGACTGCTTCCAAAATGATCTTACAGCGGCTCTATATCAGATGTTCTGTAACAACCACAGTTACAGTTTACTCCTACAGGCTACAGTGTATACGGTCTTATAAGCAAGCCATTGCCACACACCTGCTCAGAGCCATCCACTCATACTCTGTCATTAGTCAGTGATGCTTAACGAATCTCTTCAGCCAACTATGGCTCATCTCCTGGGTTCTCTTACCTATTGCACTAACCAGCTTTTTCAGCCGATTACCATTTTGACTAGGATTTCGCTTGAAGCTATCCTCAATTGATGCCTGATCCGTTATGATACCAGTGCAACAGAAGTAACTAGACTAGATTAATGGAGAAATAATAGAATAATTTACCCATATAAGATTGAGATGGTGAAGAAGGTGATGGCAAAGCAGTAGGCAATCCAAGGCACGGCAGCCAAGGCATGCACAAGACAGGACCACACGACTTCATCCATCGCAGTAACTGATCCGCCTGTTAACACAAAACACCTTCACAATCAGACGAAGACTAAGGCGCTGGTTTATACACATCCACATACACACTTGTCACATTGTTGCATCTTGCTGTGGAATCAAACTCAAACTAGCTCACAGATATGACAGTCATAAAAATAAACTGATAAAACAATGAAAATAATGAACTAATAAACATACGTAATCAAACACACACACACACAGTCACACACACACACACACAAACACACACACACAGTCACACACACACACACAGTCACACACACACACACACACACACACCAAAATGTGCACTCAGTTAAAACCAGGAAGAGCTCCACCTAAGCTATAACTTAAACACAAACTAACTTTACTATAGCTATATAAATTCTAGTTACATTTCTACAGCCTGTCCGACCGCAGATTGACTGTAGACCTTGCAGAATAATTCTATCTGACGCAAGCATCCATAAATAAAAACATACACAAACTTCTACATGACACGGAACGATGACTGTGCGTTGGACATGACACGGTTTGTGTCTGCAGGCATTCTAGTCACACTAGTGTCTTCTCTGAGCAGAGATAACTTTTGACAATGTAATTCTCTTAAATGTTTCGGTTTCCTTACTCAAGTCTCTTCAACCATAACTTGTTGACACATAACCCACAAACAGTTGATCAAGTCTGCAGTGCTAGATCATTTCTTTTCTAGGAGCCTCTTGAGTCAACATCCGGAAGCAACTATTCATGTGAAGTGTTAGCCAATTCAGTTTCTAAGCCTCAGAATAAGTAGGCAGATAGTCAGTCCTAGCTATCTGATCTTCCCACACACACTTTAGAGTAGGTATACTCATTGTGCTCAAACTCGATCCTTGGCAATCATTGGGCCCTCTTTATGGAATGCCCTTCCCTTCACTCTGCATGAGACTTTCCTTTCTGGATCATTGTCTTTATCTCTCTCTCTTCTTAAAACCTATTTCTTCTCTCGAGCTTTTGCACTGGGAGCGCTACTGAATGGCCACGGCTGTGAGTGACAATATATAAATTACTAATTACATTCATTACATTTAAAGCCAGACCTGTTCACCAGGCAACACAAGTGCAGCAGCATTCTCAAAACATCTTGCACTGCTGCCCACACGTCGATAGTTCGCCATTCTACTCTAGGAGGCTACTTCGTGCATTCTACCGGTTGCTAAATTACATTGCAAAGCCTGCTTGCTAAATGCTACTACTCCTGAAAAACACTAATCAATAGGACTAAGCATCTCAACAGTAATTTCCATTCAACCGTTTATCTATGAATTCCGCTCCATCCATTCCACCCTCCAGGCAGCAACTCAACCGTTTCTTTCCGCAATTAACATGTTTCATATCTTTTCCATCAACTGTGAGGAAGTAAGAAAAGGAGTAACAGGAACAGTTAGAGGGAAGGAAGAGGCCAATCACGTAATTCAATCGTTGGTACTATGTATTTAATGTATACTAATATAGAGGCAGATTACGGTGGTGGTGGTGATGATGATGATGATGATGATGATGATGATGATGATGATGATAAATTAGGTAAAATTAAACCATCCACTATACAGTCAATATGTCAATATGAAAAGAAATACGGATATGAAGAGTTAGATGTCAGTCAGGTAGAAGAGAGAAGACAAAGCCGATGACAACAGCAGCTTCTATTCTAAGAACATGTGTGTCTCTGTCTCCGTCCGTCCGTTGGTTCCCAAGACTCCAGATGATGAATGGGCTTCTGGTCAATTCAAAAGGCTCATAGCAAACCGTCCATAGACAGACACGCATGCACAAGTCACAGTAATGTCAGCTCTGACCAGACACCACAGTGGCTGGAATATGCATCTAGACAAAGCACCTGCAGTGTCAATTTTATATGCATGATTACTGCAGGAGTCAAAACCTTAGTAAAATGTGGCCCAAATAGCTAATCAGCATTCTATACATGATTTAAGTCCCATCGCTTATTTTCACTGGCCTATTCCCTACTAGTAAATATTCATGAGGAACGATGTCACTACTACTGCTGGTGGTGGTACCTATATAGCAACCAACAACCCTTGACTGTAACATTAATTAATGTGAATAGGTGCAGTATAGTATAGTACAAGAACTAGGGCTGCATTTTTCACCCTTGGACCTGCCTTGGCCGGATACACCCCAGAACATTAAAGAATTTATCTTTTGATTTAAATTTCCACAAGGCTACTATGCTCGACAATTTTTAACAAAGGTCTTAGCTAGGCTTGACATCTTTAAGCCACTCCGATATTTTCATCAGTTAACCCAATAACGAGACGACTCTTCCACCTGTGGAGCCTCTGGGAGTGGAAAGGACAGGGAGTCTAACATCTCCATCAGCAAGGTCGTACATAGAACATATGATGACCAGATGACTTCACATTTCCCATTTTGTAGTGCATGAACACATGAACTCAAATGAACATTTTCTGAGCACTTAGTACCCTTGAGGAAATTTAAATCAAAGATAAATGCTGTATTGTCACATGGGCTTTATTTATGATGCCGTTACTGGGGGTTGGTTCCAATGTTGAGATAAGTCACTATATATTTTCTCTGGGGTCTATCACACTGGGAGCGCCTCTGATTGGTGTAGCACTGAGTGGCACAATGTAAATTTACAGATGTATACAATACAATAAGTAAAAGTGGTAGGGCCTACAACAGAAATGATGTGCTTAAGTTTCATTGTATTTGTATTGATGCATCTCCTGATTTGTCTGTACTTTAATTGTATTGTATTGTATTTGAACACTTGTTATAGCGCCCCAACCAGATTTCCCATTCAGAGGCGCTCCCGACTACAGCGCGAACGCTGAATCGGAGTTTCACGCCGAAGCGCATGAGCAATTGCGAGTGAAGGACTTGCCCAGGGTCCCTACGCGGCGACTTTGAGGTGGATCCGAACCCGCAACCCTCCAGCTGCAAGGCACCGAACATACCCCTACACCACCGCGCCCCAGTTGTATTGTGATGTGTTGTATTGTGTGTTGTATTGTACTCCACGTTTATAATGCGACCGAGCCACCCGCAGTAAAGATCCGAGAAATTAATCTCTGATAATCCGACCCGACCGGGAAGCGAACCCGGGGCGCCGGCGCGGCGAGCGGGCACCAACCCATTCGGCCACTCAGGATCCTTTAATGAGTCGTTGATACTTGGTGTGTCATTTTCAGTTTGAGAAACAAAATAACAATATTACCATAACGCCCGCTTTCCCTTGCATCTTAGTGACCTCATTACACATGAATATTCGTTAGTAGAGAACATAGCCAATAAAAACCGGTGCCAAGGACTAGTATGGATTGAAATTCTATATAGAATGCCAACATGTCATCTGGATACCATGTTCGAACGCGTGCCTAGACCTCCGGATATCCATTTACAGGCCTAAAATTACTAGTTATTCTCCTACCAAGCAGGCCGCAATGACTGTGTTTTACAACCAAACAAATGATGTCCCGGATGGACCACTAGCATTATAGGTCCATTTGTGTCTACTGTTCTAGAGATTAATTCACCCAAAAAGTGAGCCAAATTAACTAGCCTTTACTATATATATATTCGTTTTAAGCTTATTTACTATCATACAACTGATCAATGCCCGTGAACGCTTTGCAACATTGGTGTCTAGTAATTCCAGACACTGCTTTAAAGCAACCACACAACAGACAAAGCATCCTTCATCCACCATCAAAGAGTAACCTACTTCTGCTCTGTCTCCCGTTGACTTGGCATGCCACTCCCATAGGCCGGTTAATCCTCATAAGCCGAGTACGAATCAATGGCACAGCCTTCAGCTCTATTCTCTCACCTGTTTCCAAATTTAACCCCCAAGCACAGTGTAAAGGTCAAGGTAAAAGCTTATTTACAGAAGGGAGACAGGGATGAATGGAGAAGGTCAGAAGAAAGGAGGGCTGAGGGGAGGAACAGTGGAGCAGGATGCAAGAAGAAAAGGAATGGCAGTTGTGCTTTATTACCAGGCAGTAAATGTAAAATTCCACACAATGCACAACATGATGCCAGATTCAAAAGAAAAGAAACAAAGGCAGACAAAGACTATGCTGGATAGACAACATAAATGACTACATAACATCAGTTAGACTGACACTAAGGGGAGCAATGGGCTTGACAAATAACCGAGGACAATGGAGGCCATTTATTCGTACCCATCGCCGCCAAATGGCTGGCGTCAGGAACTGATGGTGATGATGAATGTAAACGACTCTTGCGTCCATCTGAGCAGCAGTTGTCATTAAACTGTAGGCTAGTGACTCTGCTTGAATATAAGAAAACGGACACACAGAAAACACAAGTGCCTGCTGCTGAGGAATTTGAGGGAGCTACTCTTTCGAGGGCGACATCTGTGTTATTTTAGGGGTTACTTTTGTGGGCGGGTGCTCTGAATGGCAGAACTTACCTTTTAGAGAGTTCCCTTCATGAGGGGGTTACTTTTATGGGAGGAATTTTTGAAGGGGCTGTTTTTAACGGATGGGTGCTACTTTTAGGGGGTTTCTTTTGAATGGGTTTATGTCGGAGTGGATACATTTAAGACGTCGCTCTTGAGCAGGGGCTACTTTTGCAAAATTACTCTTGAGGCAATCACTTTGATGCAGTAAATTTTGGACAGAGTTACTCTTGATAAAGTAATTTTCGACAGATTCATTTTTGATAGAGATTTTTCAGAGTTATTTAAACAGGGTTAGTTCTGAGAGGATGCAAACAGATCTATCGTAGGTAGGCGTTGAAAGTGGTACATGTACTAACACTGCTCTGTTTTGACAGCCTGCTGCTGAGGAATTTGAGGGAGCTACTCTTTCGAGGGCGACATCTGTGTTATTTTAGGGGTTACTTTTGTGGGCGGGTGCTCTGAATGGCAGAACTTACCTTTTAGAGAGTTCCCTTCATGAGGGGGTTACTTTTATGGGAGGAATTTTTGAAGGGGCTGTTTTTAACGGATGGGTGCTACTTTTAGGGGGTTTCTTTTGAATGGGTTTATGTCGGAGTGGATACATTTAAGACGTCGCTCTTGAGCAGGGGCTACTTTTGCAAAATTACTCTTGAGGCAATCACTTTGATGCAGTAAATTTTGGACAGAGTTACTCTTGATAAAGTAATTTTCGACAGATTCATTTTTGATAGAGATTTTTCAGAGTTATTTAAACAGGGTTAGTTCTGAGAGGATGCAAACAGATCTATCGTAGGTAGGCGTTGAAAGTGGTACATGTACTAACACTGCTCTGTTTTGACAACAACATTTGACCTGAGGGGTGCAGCAACCTCCCTTTTGAACCCTGTGTACTTACCTGGACTCTGAACAACATCAGTGAGACTAAACTAACAATGCTACAGCTATAGCAACCTTTGCTGGCCAGTGTTAGGATCTCGAGAGTTATCAATGACTGGTTCAGGCTTTGCAATTAACTGCCCCCCCCCCTTCTTTGCAGCCCTCTGTCAGTTCTTTAATGACATTCAGGTCCAGACTTCGGAATCATCTGCTTCAACTTCAGCACCCGTTGTACTTTGTACTTTGACTTCTCGTTTCGAATTTTGGCCCCACTTATCCAACAGAATACAAGAGTTACTACGTACAGTGTCCACTGAAGCAACCATCGATCGATGTCTGATGCATTGATGTCTAATGCGCACTCATTGTCTCTCCCCTCTCCTCTCCCTCTCCCCTTCCCCACGTCCCTACCTATGTCCCTCCATCCATTTTTCTGTCCCCACTCTGTACCCACCCCTTTCGTCCAGAAGCACGAGTAACAACAGCCAGATGATGCAACGTAATCTATATCTAAGAATAGCACAGCAGCCTTAAAAACTCAACCATTCGACACACTTCGCATGGATCCACAGAAAACCAGCACGAAATAACAACATCATAGCCAACATACCAAATGAACGAACACACCACTGATCCTGTCACTAGATCCATTTTCGTATCGATCAATCCTGATCTCTAACAAGAGATGATCAGGTAACACGCTGTACAATGCAACCGACAAGGCCACCAGCCTTCTCGTCGTTGATCATTAATCCGATGCCGAGTTTCCATGGAAGCCATCCATGGCGTGTTGCCATGAAAACGCAATTTTAGAAGCCAAACGGAGCACACCTAGTCATCTGAGGCAGCGTTCTGCTCGCTGTTCGAAAAAGGATTGAATGCTGACAAAATACTGCTACCATTACCATTATATTCCAACATGAGCATATAATTATTTGCATGAATGTATGTAAGCATGCATGTATGTATGTATGTATATACACCAGGTATGCATATGCTTATGTATGTATATATGTATTATGCATGCACACAGGGTATTTGTGTATGTATATACACCAGGTATGTATAAGCTTATGTATGTAAATACGTATTATGCATGTGTGCAGGGTATTTGTGGGTATGTATTCATGTATGGCAACTGGCAAGCAAGGATGTGTGGATGCAAAAGAGCTATTTTAGCTGTGCATGTCAACTGACAATATATTGCTCAAAGTGTGATCTAGTAAGCTGCTCTACATCAGTGCACCTGTCACATGCAAACAGAGACTCATTCTTAATTACTTAACGCCTTACTTAATTATACTTAAATTTATGTAGAATGTAGGTCCCTCTGTATATATGTGAGGATCAGGTCACTCAATATGGTGCACATTATGCATATCTCAAAAAGCAGTGTTATGTATGTAATATAATTAGGGCTGTTAACGATTAAAATTTGTTTAATAGTTAACTATTTAAGAATTAATTATTAATTAATAGTTAACTTGTGATTAAATGTATTCCCCAAACAAGTAATAACAAATGCAAAATTAACATTATTCATTGTTTATCTTTTCATATTATCATTTATTGTTAGTTAGCAGTTACTACTTAGTTATTTGCTCATAATAGTAGTCTTGCTTACATTTTTCAGCTCAAATGTCTTCATTCAACCAATTACATTTATAAACAAACCAGCATGTTAAAATTCAAACTGCTAGGTTCTAGTGAGCAAACGTGTTTTGTTGACAATATAACAATGTCAACAATATAAAAAGCGGTCTTCGCTTAATCGTTAAAAATAAATTTATTCGTTAAAATTAATGATTAATAGATTAATTAATCGTTAACCAACCTTTCTAGACAGCTTTAAGGGGTGCACAATAGTCTAGTGGTTAGCATGCTGGACTGTCCATCAGAAGGTCGAGGTTCAACTCTCTGCCAGAGTAGAAATTTGTTTAGAGATTTTGGCAGCACTTGGGCTCCCTAGCCAAATCAACTATGAGTACATTGACAGTACACTAACATTGAGAAGATCGGGAGGCAAGGGAGAGGTCGCTAGATATGTATTCCCACACTGCCTCTCAGGGTAATCTCTAAAGTGATTGCACTTCCTCTTATAAATGCATGCATTCATCGGACGCATTTGCACCGTGCCATCCTCTGAGCTACCAGACAAGTTGCATCGGTCAACATTCCCAGGCATGGCACCAGTGTCTGCATTCGGCAGATATTAGTTTTAATATTGTAGCTATAAATTCTGGTTTCTGCCTAATGGCAATTGGCAGAGGATAGGTCTCTGCTACCTGTTAAACATCAATTGGTACCAATTCCACACAAAGTACTAATAAAAATTTTCTGCTGCTAGTGGCCGACGATAGTTTTGATGCACAGGCCCCATATAAATATCTGGCTACAAGAAATTACGACAAAGGTATTGATGATAATCATGACAATGATGATGATGATGGTGGCAATGACGATTATGACATTGAAGATGATGCTGATGGCAATGCTGATGATGGCAATAATAATGCTGTCGATGATGGTGACGACCAAGAAGACAATTACAATGCCCCGTCGACCATGGACAACAATATTATTTTATTATTCCGCATTTGTTAAGCGCCGGAATCAATTAAGTAAGTAAGTAAGTATATCCTTTATTGAGAAGCACTAGCAAACGCACAGCACTGTACATGGCAAGATTAATACATTCAAACAATTGTTAGTAGTTACTACTTAATTAACGGCACCGTGAAGAACTTTGTTCAAGGTTGCTACACAGTAAGCATCTCAAGGGAGGTTTGAACCCGTACTCTCCATGTTACAAGGCGACCACCCTAACCAATTGGCTACAGTGACCCAGATATCAGTTATTACAGTGATGGGTGACATGATAATGAAGAACAATAATGTCATCATCGTCGCCATTATCACATGTTGGTTGCTGCTGCAGAATTTCCATGCCTCCGTCCACAAATTTTCACAAGCAAGCTAGTCTCCAAAAGGTTAACGTAATGTTTCATATAACTGTTCAGAAAGGGTGCAACACATGCAAACCACCCAACATATAACTGTTCAGGGTAGGGTGCATATCTCCACAGTACCAGCTCCATCGGTGCTCAACTGTCACCCTGGACATTACCAGGATCCAGACCATCCCTTCCTCCAAAGGCTTTGCGACGAGGGTTTGAAGGATAACCATCCCCACTTCTGGACTGGGGTAACATCCCACTTTCATTCCCTCACTCCAAGACTTTCATACTATAAGTTCAACAATAATTATTGAGTGAGAAGGAATTGGAGAGGAAGACATTTGCAGTCCTATACCCGAATTTTCTACACCAAAGTAACGCCCAGACTTCCACTCGCCCTCCCTCTGCAAACCGCCCCTCAATCCACCTCTCCCATTCCATACTACCCACTGTATACCACTTATTTACTACCACTCCACTTCAAGCCCCATATATCTAGTATTTAGATCTCGGGACAGATTTACGAATGCCTGGAAAACGTGCCTCCCCAGCCCTCATCCATACAACCATCTTCACGCATGTCCCCTTCCATTCCCCTCCCTTCCCTAGCGATGGGCAGCGTGTCTGCCCCCACAGAAACTGGCGCTGGAAGCCGTCAACACCTGAAGTAGGTCAAACACGCTCCGTCTCTCCCCTCCTACCCTTCATCCTATTCCTACTCGTCCTCTTCTCCATCTCTTCCTTCTCCTCCTGTTCCTTCTGCTCCTCTTCATCCTCCTGCTCTTCCTCGGATTCGTCCAGCTTCATATTCTGCCTCTCTTCCTCCTCCTCTAAAGCCCAGGATAGCCACCACCACCAGCCGCAACTGCCAAGGCTGCCGCTGATGCTATTCCTTGCGGCTTCCTCTCCTCTGTGACCCGCTCTCACAAATAGAAAGGCGCTAATCACAACAGCCTCGGTTGTCATTCCAACATCAGATTAGTAGAGAGTACTTATTTTATGACAGTTTGCACAAGCAATGACAGTCCGATATAATTCTAGGTATGTATTTACATAGCGCCTCTTCAAGATAATCTAATCAGGGGTGCTCTCTACGCCTGCCAAAATTACATGTACTGCCATTTAGAACAGAAATATTTTATCAGTACGTAACACAGAAAACTAGAAGAGAAACCTGTGGTTGGCTCGTGAATACATGTGGACACCAACCAAAGGATTCCTATCCAAGTTCAGGCCGTTTTATCCACATTCGGCACTGTGCCTAGGGCCTACAAACCTTTCAGGGGCCTTACGCAAGTCCAAAAATGAGATATTGAAAAAACCGGAAATACTACAATAGACCTTAGTGGATACGTCCAGAATACTAAATTTAAAAATCAACATTGCAAAAAATAAATTGAAATTTAAAATCAAAACTGGGTGTTTTTGTGAATCATGATTAAACATGAATTGAATATATAACGTGAATGCGTAATGATGCGTTTAGCTTTAATACAGAGCTGTCCGTTGGGGTCTATGAATGCAAGAGTGCCGAGGGCCTACGACGACCTTAAATCGGTCCTGTCTTAAGTTAACAGATAACATTATATTCAGTGTCTGGTCCAAATTGCGGCGATAGTGAGGAGCAATGCACAATAAAGCCACTTCCCAATGTCCATCACTGGTGGTAAATGACCCATGTCCAACTTCTCCTCCATCTGCCGGGTGCACGTAGTACAGGTACTCATCGCCTGTCGGTTCATGGTGGTCATTCTAAAGACTCGAGTCACTCATCCTCTGCCGAGACTATAATTATCCGGCTGCTGACGGCGTACGCACAGCCACGAGATATCGACACGAAGCCCACCCCTCCTGACAGTCACGTAGGCCAAAATGATACGCACGAAAATCATTGAGAAAACATACAAAATCCGCAGCAGAACGAAAAAAAACACAAACTCAGCAACAGTAGACTCCAACATCAGAAATTATCGACTACTTTCTGCATTTATTAATTCACCGAAATGACACATAAAGTATATCGACAACCAAAGTGACTGATGTAATGTAATTGTAATGTAATTAGCAACTTCTATTGTGCCGGCGTCTAATGCACAAGGGTGACAAGGCATCAACTAATGGCACACCAAAACCAAGCCGTAATCAGGTCAACATCCAAAAGATCAGTCAGTAAGAGACAGAAAGACAGCCTACGGCGGATAAGCAATTTGAAAGAGGTAAGTTTTCAGCCGAGAACGAAATGACACAAAAATGACTGATAACATGAATGCGTGGTTACATCACATGGTTTCACGGGACCATCGCTGGCATGGCTTCAATCGTTCTAGTATGAGCGGACACTGATGGCAACAATGGGTTCAGACTGTTCAGTCTGGGGGCCTGTCCCTCAAGGCTATCATCATGTCCTTGGGCAGCTCTTTCGCATCTTGTAATTGTAATTGTAATTGTAATTGAACATTTGTATAGCGCCACTCAGAGATTCAGAGGCGCTCCCGACCCAGGGCTCTAACAAATAAGATAGTCTTCAGGCGTTTCCGAAACAGAGGAAGAGAAAGGCTGAGGAGCTCAAGACGCAATTCATGCGGAAGATGGTTCCAAGTAGAGGGGCCGACATAGGCAAAGCTTCTGGATTGAGCTGTTGCACCACGCATGCGGGGGACAACCAGAAGGCCTCTGGTGGCAGAGCGCAGAGCAGAGCGACCAGGGAGTGTAGAAACCGATGTGCATAAGGCCTGAAGGTATGAAGGAGCTACCCCGAGCAGAGAGTTGCGCATAAGTGTAAGAATTTTGAATTGAATGCGCTGGGGCACAGGAAGCCAGTGAAGAGTTTCCCGAATGAAGGTAGATATGTGAGAGTATTTTGGGAGACCACAGATAAGGCGGGCGGAGGCGTTAAGAATGGATTGAAGCTTGGAGAGGTTTAGTGAAGAGAGACCGGCAAAGATGGAGTTGCCGAAGTCAACCCTTGTACAGATCAGTGCATGGACGAGAGTGTTGACCGCGTGAGGAGAGAGTGAGTGACGGATGGTGCGAATTTGGCGTAGATGATAAAGGCATGTTCGAGAGATGCGATTGACATGGTCTGAAAATGAGAGAACTGGATCCAGGCTAACGCCCAGATCCCGAACTGAGACAGAGTAGTGGACGTGTGGGAAAGTAGTGCGGAGAAATTCCATGTCAATCTTATACACAGATCATCTGACCCAAGTCATCACAGCACTTGGATCCCATGTCCACCTATGCACTGATGACGTCCATCTGTCAGCCATCAGATTCGCTTGCCTGTCTTAGTCAGTGCTGAATACAAGGGTGGATGTCATCAAATCGGTTCCACCTTAACCCAGTCAAAATGCAATACGTATGGATCGGAACAAGATTAATGCTGTCTCAAATTGATTAAGAAGAAGAGCTGCTGTCATCATTCCCAGACTGAGTTTTACAACGCCTTGTCCGAGACCTGGGAGTGCTCATCGACTGAGAGAAATCTATGGCTGATCAAGTGAATTTGGTGTGCAGGTCATGCTTCTATCAGCTTCGTCAGATTCGATCGATACAAACCAATCCACAAAGGAAATTGACATGGGCAATCGGACATCACACAATGTTAAAACACAACTTGATTGATTATGTTGTTGTTTGTTTGTGAGGTACACTTGTAACAGCATTGCTGTTTTACTGTGCCATAGAAATTGTCGTCGATTATTATTATTAGTTTTTTACTCGAGGTAGTTCTATTCCCTTAAGTGATTAAAACAAAGTCCAAAGACAATTAACATTATTATTATTTTATTATTATTATGTGTTCATAGGTCCAATGAGGCTGATTTTCGAATGCTGTTTTAACTGAAACAACAGTTTATCCTCTTCAACCACTGTCACCAAATCCGCATCGTTGACTAAACACAGAGAATGAACAAATCTTGCTTTTGCATTTTGTTGTTCTTTTTCGCTGTTAATCATCAGTTAATATTGAAAAATTATTATTATTTTATTATTTTCTGGCCCCGAGTTAAATATGATCCCTCAGGGACTTCAACAATATTTATAAACACAAATTTTCCTGGAATGGGCCCTATTTGTCAAGGTCCACTGGTCCAAGTTGGTAAAAGTAACCATAAAGGCCACAGCGTTGAAATAAAAAGGTCATTTCACGGACATCACCATAGTGGTGCTGATATTCGGTCCCAGAGCAGAAAGGAAGGCCAAACCCTCATTGTCGTCGTCATCATCATCATATAGGATAAGAAATAAATGGTTACTATTCACCAACTTCAAGGTGGGGCTAATCAGACCAACAGAGAACATGTGGTATGATACCAAGACGTCTGAAAGACGAAGACATCTGACAGCAATACAAACAGGAAATTGAGAGGAAATACAGATTAGTGAGAGAAAAACATAGATGACATGTGGACAAACACACGAACAGGAATGTAAACAGTAGGGAACAACATAGTACTACGAATTTGAAATCTAAAGACTAATGGATAGCAAACAAAGTGCAAGTCCTTGCAGAAAAACATAGCCCAGCAACAACAGAGGTCCCAAAACAAAATTACTGGTGGATCGAAAACAAAATTACTGGCGGATCGAAGGAATCTAAGAACAACGAAGAGACAAACACAGCAGAAAGAAACAGCAAAGCAGAGAAGCAGACAAAGCTTTCAAGACAAGTAGAATTCAGGAAGTCTAGAGTAAGATTAACTACTTAGAGGGTAATTCAAACTCGAAGTTGTATCAATCACAGATGCAAATGGTGAAGCACTACAAGACGGCGCAAGCATACACACACACGATCGAAGGACCACCACTTCAAACATATATACTCAATGTCAAGACACACAATCCGTTCTAGCAAAGTTATGCTTAAACAACACATAGAAGAGATGGCAAACTTTCAACAAGAATGGGTCTGAGATGGAATCAACAAAATGATGAAGGTTAAAGCTTGAGTTACGGGTGGAATTACTATAGAACTAAAATCAAGAGGAAAAGAAACAGCTATGCAAATTCTTGTAACAGCAATTCCACAAGAGGAAGAATTATAATTATGTGCAAATTTCAATATCCACATCTATAATATGTGAAAACTACAATGTCCAAGTCTTCTGAAATTTGAATTGCCAGTATGTTCAACTCGAAGTTTAATAATTAATCACACCAAGAGCACCTTCCTAGCTCTCAAGCAAGCTGAGATACAAGCGTCCAAAGATACGAGGTTGAGTGGGTCGGGTCAAAGTTTTCCAACCCATATCTCAGAATGTAATTGACCCAACAAACTTTTGGGGGGTTTATACATATCTTATGTGGCCCAACAAGTGGGCCAAATTTCATGTAAATCTGAGTCGTTCATGTCAATCGTGGTTGTAAATTTGGTTGATTTGACATGGAATCACTCTATTAAAATCCCTCAAATTATTTTATAATTTTACTGAACTCTACCATGTACTGTCAATAACTATCAGAATTAAATACTGCATGTTGATCAAATACTCAAAGAACTGTTCACAAATATTTGTAACAATTTTGCTTGCAGGACGAAAACAAGCTGCTGTTATTATGGTTGCCTCAGTTGCACAATGATAAAAAAAACTGTTTCCGACTTTCTAGATCAAGAGAAGGCATTTGACACAGTCATTCCTGCCATAATAGACAGAAAGCTGGAAGACTATGGCCTACGAGAAATTGCTTAAAGACATCCACATCCCAAATGTCTCTACCACATCCCTTCATGCGGTAGAGAAATGGGGCTGTGAATGCCCCAGCAAGCACACAGAAAAAACTGAGGGAAGGTCTAAGGATGACAGCAGCTCTTCTTTGGGGACCATAAAGAATCCCATAGGCAAGGCGATCCCCAAAGAAGACCCATGGCATGCTGTCAAAAGTATTAAATAAATTAAAGTTTTACCGAAAACCCCATGACAGAATTGCAGCATCTGTGAAAGAAGAGGACAGTGTTAATAGGTGCAAGAAAACTTGTAGTCTGATATGGTGGGGTATAATACAATGTTCCAACAACATTTATTAGCCAAACACATCACAACATCCGCGATTCTCAACCAATTCTGGTGCCTGGTCTTTTACGGCACTGGTCCAAGACTCTGGAGTTTGCTATTGGACATTACCAGGATCCAGACCATCCCTTCCTCCAAAGGTTTTCGGACGAGGGTTTGAAGGATAACCATCCCCCACTTCTGGACTGGGGTAACATCCCACTATCATTCCTTCACTCAAATCATACTATAAGTTCTGTCTGCTGTGCAAGTTCTTTAATGTTGCTTAGGTCAGTGCTGAAGTCTCATTTTTTAAATTGTTTATCTTCTGTAACAAGTCTCTTTCAGGACCTTGGGCCACATACAGTTTGAATGATTCTGTTCAATTTATGTTTTGGACTGCAGTTTCACTGAAAACTGACGATTGATTGATGCCTTCTACATTGTGAAAAAATGGCACCATAGAAGTTTTCTGAAAAGATCAGATTAGACCGTGTGCTGGATTCTCGGGTCAGTTGGGCTTCGAATCCCCACAATTAGCAGAAAGATACTTCAAGATTTCTGTTCCCCACTAGCATCCCATAGTGAAAGTGGATATAAAACAAGTACATCAACTGTACAATGTCAATTATAAGATCCTACATCAGACTGCAAGGCATCGGATTGGCCACCTGGCCTTGAATGCTAAGGCTACAAAAAATGAGGTCAACAGCACAGCATACTAATGGCTGTCTCTTTATAGGAACTGCCTTCCTTAATGTACGCAGGTAGACAAAGAAACTAATGAATAGAGCACACAGCGGGCAAAATTATCCATGAACAGAGCAAATTCTCCTACTCGCTATTCATCATGGACAAATTATTGATTATTAAAATGTTAATATTGATCATCTATCTCTTAACAAAAGCTTGAGAAATACTGCAGCCCGTAAAGCGATAATCATCATGCTAATAACCTGAGCATCATGTTCAGGAAGAGCATAAAAGATATTTTTGAATGATACTACGATCAGCAAAACGTACAATAGTTTCAAATGTTACCACAAACAGCAAAACATTATATCTTCAAATGATATGAAGAACAGGAACGAATTACTATCTTTTCAGTCGAGACCAAGAAAGCTAAACGAGCTGACTTTCATATTCCACAGTTACATCTCTTCACTACCACTCCACAGACCACAGTAAAAAAGTACTGTCTGCTAAGACCAGACACCAGTGTTGATTGAACACTTGCAGAAATAAACTTCAGGGTATCAGAGCATTCATTGTAGGCTGCCAACAAATAGTTATGTCTAAGGTAATCACTTGAAAAGGTCACAATAAATAATCTGTGTTGGGTCCCAACACATAACTAGTATTCCAACAGAACACATGGTGAGCACACAAGTATCTGAACATTACACAACATTGTTTCAACAACACAACAAAAGCGCTATATAAATGTTCAGATTCATATAATGTCACAGTATGCTTCTCTACAACATAGTTAAGGTCTATGACAGTGCCTAGCAACATTAATTTACACTATATTCAGAAATTTCTATTTGAACGAGTGTAACATCATCAATCCACAAAGATGACGCCCATCTATATATACAGTTCCTCTTGGAGAAACCTCATAAGAGTGCTCCCAACCTGACACCACAAGGTCATGACCAGAAATAATACACCCAGGTCATTGTATTGTATTGTATTGTATTTGAACACTTGTTATAGCGCCCCTACCAGATTGCCCATTCAGAGGCGCTCCCGACTACTGCGCGCGGACGCTGAATCGGAGTTTCACGCCGAAGCGCATGAGCAATTGCGAGTGAAGGACTTGCCCAGGGTCCCTACGCGGCGACTCTGAGGTGGATTCGAACCCGCAACCCTCCAGCTGCAAGGCACTGAACATACCCCTATACCACCGCGCCCCAGTAGGTCATGCACAGAGATATAGAAGGAAGCAGTGGAAAAGTCATTTGGACCTAACGACAGCTGCCAAGTCAAATCAGCTGAGTTTTATCTGACATTAAACAAGTGACACTTTAAATGACATCCAAAACAAAAAAGTTCCTCAGATGTCTCAAACATTTCCTCTACTAAAGGGATTGCATATATGAACATTAATATAAGGGAAAACAATAAACACTGACAAACACTGACTGTGGGGCGCGGTGGTGTAGGGGTATGTTCGGTGCCTTGCAGCCGGAGGGTTGCGGGTTCGAATCCACCTCGAGCCACCGCGTAGGGATCCTGGGCAAGTCCTTCGCTCGCAATTGCTCATGCGCTTCGGCGTGAAACTCCGATTCAGTGTCCGCACTGTAGTCGGGAGCACCTCTGAGTAGAAATCTTGAAGGGGCGCTATAACAAGTGCTCATACATACATACATACTGACAAAGCAGTCATTTTTCCAATTTTGCATGCAATTACAAGTCGCACACAGTCTACAGGCAAGGGAGAACCTGTATTTCCCCAAACATTAACCTCAGTCATGACGATTTGTACCCAGGATCATCAGGGAAGATCATTGACTTTCACCACAGTTACGTATGATGTTAGCTCACATTAACTTAATAAGGCCACCAAGCACCCACTTTCTCAAAGAAAAGGAAACCCAACAATGTCACATGACAATCCAAGCCACAACTCCCATCTGTAACTAGTAATAACCAATGGTAATCATAGAAAATACCTACAAACATACAATAGCAAACACAGCAATAACCTATTACCGGAATCCTGATTACTAGGTCACTACAGAGTAACCACAATATTTACCTAGTAATACTGCTACGGTTACACAATAGTAATCAGAGCAATCGCCTGGTAACATCCAATTAATAGGTTGGTTATAGTGCTATGTTTACAAGGTCATTCCTGTGGTTACACAATGCTAATAGCAACAAACACTAGTAGTAACTATTGCAACAGACTAATAACAACCAATAGTAACCATAGCAATGACCTAGTTATAACTAACAACAACCATATCAATGACCCAGAAACTACCAAGAGTTACAGTAGCAAAATAACTTAATAGCAACCAATAGTAAATATGGCAGTGACATATAGCTACAAATAGCCACAAAAAGCCAATTGGAAACCATTGCATCGTAATGGCAACATCCTGTAATAAAACTCAGGTGAAACTGTCACACTACAAATCCAGACTTCCGACCATAATAAAATCCACAAACCCGCTACCCATCCATCCACCCACCCACCCATCCTGTGTGCCTGTCCACTGGTCCTCCCACCACCCACTTGCCTTGGGCCCTGGCGGATAAATTCCACTGATAGAAGATTATTATTGTTGTTGCTGTTGTTGTTGCCTGTGATGCTTGTATTGGAGTTGGCATTGCTGATGATGACTTGAAGATGACACTGATGATAAAGAATCACAAAACTAATGTTGTTGGAGAAGATACTGCTCACCAAATTGTTGATGATGACACCCATGATGGCAAGAAATGATGATGACGACCATGGCAACAAATGATGATAGTATCTAGAATTATCATGGATCATTATGATGATCTAATCCAGTCTAACGGCTTCTATAGTGCCATTATATATCAATCGATGGTCACTTCAAGTGAAATCAGAATCAAAAATCAGAATCCACTGGAAAAGTCAGATTGAAATCAAATAGATCATAGAAATCAGAAGCCAAGCTATGGAGAGTATGGGTATGCAAGTTGAAAGAGATTAGTCTTAAGTTTAGACCTGGATGACACCAAAGAATTAACAGAATTAACTGAATTGGGAAGCAAACGTTACAGCCGCAGACCAGCAATGGAGAAAGCCCCACACTGTTCATATACAGGGATTACAGGATATATCAAGACTTAGAGCATCCATTGATTGAGCGTAGCATCTGTTTGTATCAGAGACGGCATGGAACAGAGATAGATCAGCTGGTTAAGATGTTGTACTTTGTGATTTTGAAATTGATTCTTTGCTCTGTAGGCAGCCAGTGCCACAAACCAAATATGTGCAAAATATGCTGCTATTTAGTTATCTTTGTTATGGCTCTGACAAGACAGTTTTGAACCAATTGTAGTTCATGCAGATTTCGCTTAATGACACCAATGAGAAGTAAGTTACAGCAGTCAAGTCTGCTGGATGCCAAATCATTAGCCAGTGAGATGAAGACAGCATGAAGTGAAAAAGAGCTGAGTCTACAAATATCTTGTAAGTGAAATTAAGCTGATAGGCATAATTCCCAAACATGGCTAGATAATGACATGGTAGCGTCAAACACCATGCCCAAACTGCAAGCACAGTCGGTGCATTTAAACAGTAAGCCATCCAAACAGACAGATGAAAGTCCATAAATTTTGTGAAGTTGTTGTTTTGTGCCCAGAATAGGTTCAGCTTTAGAAGGATTCAGAAGAAGCTCATTACTAGTCATACAAGACAAACATTGCCAAAAACAGAAGCAAGTAGTTGGAGAACAAGATTAGAAGTGGAACTATCAACTGAAAAGAATAGTTAAGTATCGTCAGCAAACAAGTGATAGCCAACGTGGCTCTCGGTAAGTAGTGAAATAAGTCAAGTGGTATATAATGTAAACAAGAGCGAGCCCATCAAAGAACCTTGTGGTACACCGCAATCCACGACTGTAGGCGCAGAAGTGTGTTGATTTAAACAAATTGATTGAGCATGGAGTGCAAGTATGATGCAAACCAACTGAGAGCCACACCAGATAGACCATGTTGAAGAAATATATTTTGATCAACGGTAGAAGAGGTATATTATGAGCAACAGTACTCCCACTCCAAACGCAATGTTACTGAGTACACCTGGGCAATTGCCACCAGGTGTGTCCATATCATGAGGTGGATACCGCTCGTTTGCAACTAAATCCTGCCTGGGACCCATTTGCTCGGGATATAGCGATGCCCCTGCCCAAGGTTATGGGTGAATATCTCAGCGGCCAAGGGAGAAGACCTCCTTGGAAGCAACCGTCCAGAGGGCGGATAAGGGCACAGCGAGTCAGCATGCCGTTGGTAGCAGAAGACTCCTTCATAATTATAAATTTAAATAAATAATTAAGCTTAAGGATCCATCTGTCAAGCGTGCATTTGCATACGACATCGGTGAGAGGTATGGAAATCTGGCACTAGATGACAACGGTTGGGACAACTTCCACAGCAACTTTGCAGATACCTGGACTCAACATTGGAGCAAAGTAAGGAATGGATCAGCTGTTACATCTTTGGAGCTAATTTAAAAGAAATGCCAAAACAAACTGGATACAAAGACAGATAACTACAAATGCCTGTAAATGGAATACATTTCTCCCAAGCCATGACCATCAACACTGGGTAGTGGATGACGGGGGCACCGCCTTTTGCAAGATGGGGGAACTGCCTTTTGCAAGAGCCAGCTCAATGATGCCTTCGAGAGGACATAATTTGAGAGATCATCAGGAGAGAGAGATGGGATAAACCATGACATGAGCAAAACTGGTAGGGAAGCAGCCTTCCCACAACAGCCCAAGAAACTGAAGCATTCTTTTCGACGCATGATGATGACAACATCGATAGGCAATCAAATAAGCTGACATGCAGACATAATTTCATACGGACATATTTCTTCAAACTGCAGTGCTGGTCATATTTACCGGATTCCAGCATACTCAAGCTGTCACCAAAATAATGTAAATACTCCATCCAATCTAACCTGACTACTATAGAGTGGTTATCGTAATGTACAAGGCTTCAATTGATAAGCACGTCAAGTGTACGCTAATCAAAAATCAAAAGCCAAACACTATGCTATGCTAAACTATTCCAAACAACCTCTTATACACAATACTATACTATGCAATGCAAGAGAGTGCTATACTGTAACCATAGCCTGCATATGGCTCTCATAATGCCTCTAAATCATTCCCTGTATCAATCCACATTCCACAGCCCTTCAAAGCTTTGCTAGTTCATCTGAACTAGCCATTCTTACCGAACTCTAACATCAGTTGGGCTGGAAAACCACCCTCAAGTGGCTCCAAAATTATGCTTTATAAATGTCGGGTTACATTGCATCACGTGTAGCATAAAAAATACTATGCAATTAAACGTTGTGGTGCCTTACCGAGCACAAGAAGAAGCTAGCCTGAAGACATTGCGGACGGAATTTGGATCAAGGCTTCAAAGTCCGCCTCTTAACGTTTTCGTCGGGCAGATAGCTGTAGCCGTCTTCAAAATTATTCACTAACGACTCCTACGACAAATGTTTACACAAACAAATAATAATTTATTGTCCGTCAAGACATCTACAGATCCTCCCATCCACCTGTTACCTACCGATCGACTTATCTCAGCATCGATCAGTTCATCTATACACCACCGATATGCCTATCCCCTATTAATCCGAGTCTATCAACATATTCGCCGGCAAGCTTATAGAATCGGGGGCTAAAGGATATAGTGCGTAAGTTTACTGGCGACGTGAGGGTCGGTTAGGGTCAGGGTTAGTATCGTCATTATAAAACCTGGTACCGTTCGGCGTCCGCGTAGCTTGCCCAAAGATACTGTATAGTCCTTCAGCCCACAATACTATAAGTTTGCCTATGCGCCTATCCATTCAATCCATCTGAATCCATCCACTCACAGATCCATTCATCCATCAATGTATCTATCCATTGGTCCGTCCGTGCCATAATATAGCCCTACATGCATCAACGCATTCTCATGCTAAACTAAGTAGGACAAATCTCAACTGAAGCAAAAGTTATCGAGTTAGTAATGAAAAATATAGAACACATCTGAAACATCTGTTCCAGTGAAATACGCGATTTAAGCTCAAAATGCTAAAAACTAAGAAAAATAAACCACCACAACCTCCAATTAGCTCTATATAACCACAGAAGACATATTTTGTGAATTGAGCCGTGTATCGATGACGTCACTTTTTCAGAGATATTTCGCGGCATCTAGCAGTTGATTCACGAGTACACAAACTAATTTTCATTATTTTGTGCGTATTTTGTATGACTATTTCGTATGAATGGACATTTTTCTTTTCGGGCATTTTAAACTTCAGTAGATTTATTAACCATCAAATGCGATGTAGCTAAGAACCAGTCCCTCTGATTAAAACTATACATTGGTACCCTGATCTGGTTTTCCACTAATAGTAGTTTAGCGGCTCCGTTACCGAACAAAACATAGGCCTAATGTTTATGAAAATGAAACTGACACCGAAGTCGGTATTAGGCAAACCGAAATATATCAACAACCAATGAGTTGGTATACACAAGTTGAATGCAAATATAAAAATTAATATTAGTTTCCTTCAAATGTAGGCCTATTATTTTTCGTTCCATGAACAACTTCTTAATTTAACCCTGTTTACAATTAGGCCTATTTTGATTTGGAGTAACTCCCGGCCGCCACTGAAAAACAATGTTTACAATATTCTTATAAGCTGAAGATATGCACGGTGAACGCGGTCCGGACAACTTATGAGGTCGGCGATCTTCAACTGACTCAGCTCTATGTTCTCGAGGCGATCCACCTTATTGCTCTTCTACTTCTTAAAATGAACGTCGCGAGCTAGCTCCAACGGGCAACACTGTTGGATAGTTACTTTTCAAAAGTTACTACTTACAGTAACTAATTGCTGGAAAAAAAGTAACTAGTTACCTACAAAAATAGTTACTTTAGAAAAAAGTAACTACTAACTGATTACAGTTACATGGAAAAGTAGGCCTAACTAAGTTTATTCTTAGTTACAGAAAGTAGGAATGTCAACAACTTTCAGCTCCCTCTATGATGAAATTAGACTTTTAAATTGACGAATAAAAGGACAGCTGTTCAGAGTTATCACACAAACGAAAACGTCGGGGGCAATTTTATTCGCGTGAGCCAAAGATAATAACCTCAATCGACTTAAAAATTGATGCCGACCCAACTACGGATCACGGATCTTCGATCACGGACGTGGTCGGTAGTTATTAGTGAAACCGGAAGTTGTGGTAGCTATCAGCTACGGTGTTTTTACAATTTTACTATTTTTGTGTTTATTTGTCTTAAAGAAAGAAGAATTAGACTTTTGCAATGTCTGTTGTGGAAAAGCGAAGAGGAGAAGTACATTGTCTTCCTCCTGGATGGCGAAGAGAAGAAATTATTAGAAAAACGGGACTATCGGCTGGAAAAGTTGACATCTATTACTATAGGTAAGCGACTTGTTCCACTCGTTTGTTCATTCATTCGAAAATTAATTCGTTCCTTCTTTCGTTCATTCTTCAGTAGCGTTACTCATTCAGTTTTGGTAAACCTAAAGAAACCGGCGCGTCTGGGGCCCTACTTGTTAATAATAAGGGTTCGTTGCGAATCCCCGAAACCAATCCCCGCAATTAAATTTCCGCCAGATCCGCGAAATCTATTTTATATACGAAACAAAAATTATTTACGCAAATCTATGTTTTCAGGATATTTTCGAATATACTGTTCAGGATATTGGCGGACTAGTCCATACTAGACAAACTCCTGAGGATACAATAATAATCGTTTCTTTATTAAGCGCCTTTGTTAAAATAATTTTAGCCTTTGTGAAAATAATTTGTTAGAAACAAATTGCAACTTGTGCTATATTGTGCTATGATACCCTAACATTGATAGTAACTGTGACATTAGTCTATAACTCCTTTTTCAAACCAGTACCTGGTTGCGGTTTGACAACCTGTTTTCTTATTAAACGAATATATTTATTGTGTTTTTAGTTTTCTTTGTGCACACATCCATATGTTCTCCACATTTTATGTGTTTACGCTTCTTGTTGTACATATGTACAAGTTCCTATGTGTACAACAACAGAATGCATAAATATACCATTTTCAAATGTTAGTCGTATTGGAATAGGCTTTCCATCAGCGGATATTGATTACTTACACGCTTAAGGGAAATTTGGCATGCGGGGATTGCAGTGCTGTGTTTTCTCCCAGTTTGTGACAGTCATATTGTTTATATGTGATCAGTTGTAATTGACCCAAACTTGAATTTGACCCATATGACTAAATTGCTCCAGTTTAAGTCCTTTCAAAAGTTGTCCATTGACATGGACTGTCACTAACCTGCATGGAATTATATAGCAATACCTCCTTCAAGACACGCATCATATCTGATGGATTGAGTGCTCCATTATTCCACTTTCTAAAACTTTTATGGCAACATTGTTGTGTTTTCAGCTGTTGTTCTCCGACACAACTCTATAGATCTAAATGACACTGAGATACACATACAAAACATGGAGAACATGTGCATGCATGCCATATGCAAATTGAGAAGACTTATGTCATAATTTGACACAAGTCACGATTTGCTTCAAAATATCTGCAGGAGTTCATCTGGCGAAATTCATTTAGCGAGAATGTTTTCTCTTGAAAGCATTCTTATATCTAATGTATTGACTTCTATGGCGCAGTTTTTATAATGCCCAAGACATCAGTCGAGGGTCACTTTGAGTGAAGTTGCGACCAGAAATAATAATCCCCTGGGAAAGCCAGGTCGAAATCCGATAGTTAAGAGAAACCAGAAGGCCTGACTTTGTATCATCATTAAATCTATTGTCAACCACACGAAAGCAAATTATACGCAGAACAACCACCATTTGAACAACAGCGACAGTAGCGACAACCGTTGTTGTCTAAACCGTGAACTAGCAGCTCCGAAGAGACCTTGATGAAGTTGGAACAGAACCTTAAGGACGTATGCCAGAAGTTGGAACCATGAGGACCTTCTGGACTGGACTTCCGCTATCCAATGCGGTGACGTCATCGCCGAACCTAGCAACGAGACCACCTCTGACCTTTGGATAGCGGAAGTCCTGACCTCTAGCGAACATGCATCTGTGCATCGGATTCCAATTTACTGACTGCACACATAAAAAGTGCTTTAAATAATTACATAAATAAATAAATGACATCGTCTAAATTTTGTATGGACCGCTGTTTGTACGATGTGAGAATTTGTCTTGTGCTAAAATTGTGCTTGATTATTTAACACTTTAACGACGAGAGTGTACTGAAAGCGACTCAGAAACCAATGCAGCTTGTTGTTAAAGTGTTAAGGATCAACTGCTGTGTTGCCCTCTGTTCTTGGTTTATATTTTTATATTTTCTGTTGCAGCCCAGATGGTAGGAAGGTTCGGAGTAAACCAGAGCTTGCTCGACTCTTAGGAGACAAACTTGATCTGGCCAGCTTTGATTTTCGCGCAGGAAAGATGATTTCGCTTAATGTACACAAAAGTAAGGGATAACTCATATTCTATATCTAGTGTTGTATATTTTAGTAGACCTGTCTGTGGGTAACCACATGCCCAGCTGCCACTTTAAGGCCTAGTACCGTACCCAGGTCATGAATCCAATGCCCAATACATGGCTGTTTCTGGAAATGACTTTTTAGTGTGCAGGGGCACAATTACCACCATTATGACACTAGGAACATAAGTGTGGTCCTTTCATCATGTCTCAGGACATTTGCAGCTATGGTAAGTTCACTTGCTTCAGTATTGTGTGCAGCAACATTGTGAGGTTCTGAAAAGCTGAACTGTTCAAATAGCCAGATAAACTCATGTGCATTATGTACCATAATGTAGCGTGGTCCAGAGACTTGGAACATGTCGTCTTTAAACTCAGTGGGAATTCACATACGCAGTAGTGTGCAGTTGTGACTAGTGACTACTGATGAACCTTTTGTTGTGAATAAACTCCAACATCATTAGGATTGTGTTGAGAGTTTGAGACTGACTCTGATTAGTCTCTCAGTCTCTTGTGAAGTGGCACACTTTAATACAAATTTAAGACTACAATTACTTTGGGGCTACACAAATTCTACTGTTAACTTTTTGGTCAGGAATGCGCCAGGATTCTAGTTTGGTTTTACCAATTCGTCAGACCGCATCCATCTTCAAACAACCAGTCACGGTTGTACGAAATCATCCAGAAAGCAAGACGAGAACAGATCTGCGACATGGCATTCCTGAACAGCCGCGTCAGGTAAGAACAACGACAAGTAAGAACTGTCGAATCTTCTTTTTCATTCGTTTGTACAGCACTGCTTTGTGTTGAACAAGAATGAATGAATCATGCTTCCTTCATCAAGTCCATGGACTTCCTGTTCATGAATGTCAGTTGCATGCCTCATTGACATCAAACATCGTTTATCTGACCACCCATGTATTTATATAGCAACCTTTTAACAACTTCACAAAGACACTGAAACATGGCTATCCATCCCACATGTTATATAGTGGTGCACGTTTTACTTGTTTCCCTGCATACCTCTTCACTAATTTATATAATGCTGCTATATTTTTGAAAGAGGATAAGTTAATCGCATTTGTTATTATGCTGAAACTGTACTAGTAGTAACTGAGATCAGCGCTCTCTCTACAATTGTGGTGCAAATTTTGTTGACAATATTTCTGACTCTTAGCTCAGTGAACTCAGTGTTCTGTAAAGTATAGACCCAATACTCATAAACATTTTATCAGAGCTTTGGTGCTTGATGTTGTGTTTGTAACACTTTGGTAATATTTTGGTTTATATTGTTCTGCATTTGGACAAAATAAGGTGCTGATCTGTGTACTAGGAACTTGCTGTCTGTCCTAGATTAATTTACTCTATGAATGTTATTGATTGAGCTTGATTATCTGTTCAGCTTTTCTGGGAGAAGAGACTTCAAGGTCTGTCTGCAAGTGACAG
The DNA here is from genome assembly GCA_020284085.1 of Aporrectodea caliginosa. NCBI lineage: Eukaryota > Metazoa > Annelida > Clitellata > Crassiclitellata > Lumbricidae > Aporrectodea > Aporrectodea caliginosa. The sequence continues at coordinate 692,677 of JACEVL010001058.1, forward strand.
CAATGGAGAGAAAATGAACAACCTACAACTGCCACATGCCATACAAGGTTTGATTCTGACCATTTATGTAGTCCCTTCTTATAGTTTAACATGTAAGATTTCAAACCAATTGAAAGGTAAATGTTTTTGAAACAGCTGCATTATTTTATAAATAATTTCGTTTATTGAAAGATAGTAAGTTGGCAAACCACAACTTATTACATTGAAAACAAAAAGAAAAAAGATTCCCTTGGGATTAGCGCATTGTCTAGTAAAGTTTTCATTTACGATGACATACTGTTAGCAAAAACTGAAGTTGTCTCTAGCAATAACTCTAACTAAACTCAGTCACTAATGATGATGATTAGCTTTGTTTTCTGACCTCAGGTATCTAAAGACATCGTCCCCTATGGTTCCATTTGCTCGCACTGCAAATATGCAGAATCAAGCCTTGTCTGTTGTAAGCCCAGTGTTCGGAACGGCCTTCCCTTAGAGCTGCGCCTATGCTGATGCTGTGGGACTCTATCTGGATCCTTCCTCTGCCACCAAAGTTGTTTTTTGGGTGTGTTGGGGTTGGAAGCGCATCTGAGTAGTTTCCTTGAAAGGGCGCTGTATAAATTTCAGAACGAATAATGAAATGAGAACTATGTCAAGGAGCAAATCTATAACTAGAACTAGTAGGAAAACGGGCTATGTTAGTAATGAACATACATAACAAAAACAACAATGATAAAACTCGCATGTGCTCATTATTTTTACTTGACTTTGCTTTTAGGGTGGTGAAGAAATAGGAATGTATGATTTTGATGATCATTAAAACATAATTGTGCCTTGAAAATTCTTGAAACTATGGTAATTTAAATTAAAAGCTAAAAACACCTGAAGAAAAAACTTAAACAACTGAAAATATCTTCAACTCAGAATATAAGAACTAAAAGTCAAACATTTTAGTTATTGTTAACCTTTACTAAAACTAAAACTTGAGAAATAATAACTTATTATAACTAACTCATGATGTAAAAATATAGGCCTATAGTTATTAAGAAATCTAAATGGATAACTAAAACATCAATACTGTCGATGATCAACCGCTAGTTTGAAGTTCAAGCCCCTACTAGATCGGAAAGGTTTTACTAGATCTCTGTTCATTGGCAAATTTGGCAACATGAACAATCTTGGCAATAAAATGCAGACTGCACTGGTCAGAGGAGTTGGAAACCACCTTCCTAAACCCAGACTAAAAGAGCAGCTTCATGCCCATGATTGGTTCTCGGGAATGCTCGGTATATGACAGAGGTGTGTGAGGAACTGCTCTTCATATTTATGTTGGAATTCTGTTTGTTGAAGGCGTGAGTCCAGAACTGTTGGGTAACGAGAGTTTACTGCACAGTATTGCAGCTGCACTGCACCTCAACAACCAACCAATTACGGGTCAAACGCTATCACGGGCCCTGATTCAGCGAAACCCAGGTGTCAACATGAATGCAGACCAGCCTCTTATTCAGGTGAACTACGTTTCACTCTTGACATATTTCGTTTATTAAAATTTTTGGGAAAATTTTTTATCATTTGACGTGACACATGCGTCATCTTTATTTCTTATCTATATTATTTGAAAACTGTTTTCTCGTAAAGCTTCCCGTACATTTAACCCTCAATTTTGTTTTTCTTTATTTTTAGGTATTATTTAATAAATTAGTTCAATTTTTTTAAACTTGGTTGTTGGCTTTGTTAATATTGTACCATCATCTAATGTTATTGCATCGTTTCTTTTGCTAGGTAGCCATGATCCCTCCTGGTTTAGAAATCGTAATCGTAAAAAAGCTGGAGATTGCTGAAGAATATGTCAGATCTAGATGGGAATCTGTAATATTTAAACATAAAATGGTTTGTTTACAATTAAACGTGTAATATTTATTTACATGTAAACCTGTAAGTTTACGTGTAAAAGTTTCTTTCCAGAGTGTTGTCATTTCCGACCACGACATCCAGAAGCAGGAAAGCCGCGTTTTTGAGGCTCGCAAACGACTACAGCAGGCAATGGTGACTTGCCAAGTAAAGTAATTGGCAACTTGCCATATCAAATGTTGGCCATCTTACCACAGCGTACAGTAACAACTCGTTTCTTAGGCCACCGACGACAAGACAAACCAGAAGTTGTTGTAATCCGAATATCTAGAATCATGTGCGTGGCTGGTCCGGTTGAATGCTGAACTTGGGTTTCCAATGGAGTTACATTTAGCTGGACAGTGGACAGAGAAGCAATTTGCAAAGATTAAAAGACACTTTCACTTTCATCATTTAGCTGAAAGCCTATTCTCATGAAATGCTTATACTTATTTCTCCATTGTCTGTATTTGAAAGGTCCTTGAAGGCATCATAATATACATTCTAATAATAATTTTAAGATCACATCGTAATATCAAGATTTCTACAGTGCCCAAAAAAGCAAAGTTGTGTGAACCAGTTTATTCACTGGTGCTAAGTCACAACAAAATCGGTAGGCAGGTAGGGTCAAAATCGGTTTAAGGTCACAATCCAAAGGTGTCAAGCAGGCAGACAGTCAGACGGCTAAGGTGGATTGTGTTTAGAATTTAAACGGCAAGGCAGGTAAGGGAAAGAGCAGGAATCGGGATAGGATTTGTGAAAAAACTGTGTTGAGTGAAAGACCTGTAGAGAGATAGCAAGAGGTGAGGTTTTTGTGAGTTCGTAGACTGGATATTTGTATTTTGCCTCTTCACGAAAACTGAGATACCCCTCACCTGACAATACTTATTCAGGCAATGGATGTTCATACATGTTCAGAGAATACATTTTCATACATGAACCCACACAGATAAAAGATCATTCCAAATAAATTTAAAACAAGACACAATATGTTTTCAAAATCTTTAAATCCACCAAATAAACACAAATACGTCTCCAAATCTTATTTGTTGAACACAATTTCAATGGAAAAACGGCAACAATCGCATTTTCAAAAATAGTGAACCTTCTTTTGGCACTTTCACGACTTAATCACAATTTTATATAATAATGACATCTCATTTTTAATACTGAAGTACATTTGACTGCTTTTTGTAAGAGTTCATTTTATAATGGTTGATAGAAAAAGGTTGTATCTTCTAATTCAACGAATACACGTAATGAAATATGTCACAGCAATTAAAAACGGAATTGTGCGAGGATCTCTCCAAAAACACCAAACGATAAAATTGCAGTACCGGTAGTATAATCAGTCACTGTTTTATTACACATCTTTGATTAAAGTAATGCGTACAGCACTGTTTATAGATAGAGTTACCAAATGACCCTGTTTGTGTCAACTGCCCGTCAGAAAGGCACATGAAGGTCAGACAGATAACACTTCAGTGTAAAGGCACGACAATGGAACATGTGGAAACAGCCACCTCTGTCCATATTTTATACATGTAACTGGATTTCAATCCGAGTAAACGAGATTCCACAATTAGTTGCAATTAACACCAACCTATGAAAGATTAATTAATTCATAAAGTTGCAATGAGCCTCTTCGAGGTATCTACTCGGGAAGTGCTCCCAACCCAGGATGGATACAGACATTTCATGCCTCCCTTCGAGTTTCAAAGAGCAGCTGTTCATGGGTCAGTGCCAGCTCAACAGAGGGTACCATTGCATCCTCGGCCGAATCTCTGCTTCCCGGGTGGCCTCCGACTTATCGTAAACTGTAATGAAATCCAATATTCTTTAAACTTGCTACTTTCAGAGGCAAGGCCTACTGCCATGGGTGCATCCAAGGGCAGCTCTGGTCATACCTTATCATTCAATAGCAGTGCCTCTTAGAGTACCGGTACTTCAAAGTAAATTATGACTCAAAGCTATTATACGACTCAAAGCTATTAAAGCATTACTACCTCACAGAACTTATTCTTAATGAACTCTAACATCATTAGACTAGCTAGCAAGAAGCACCTTCAATAAATTGCCTACAGTGCAGCATACATATTAAGCTACTTGACATCATGTATATATTACATACAATGTGGACTCGTTACAGCGCAATCTCGAAATGATGTACTTAAAGCCTACGCCAAATTTAGCATTGCCCAAATGGTGCAGCGTCCCAAAACAGATCTTTCGTAATCAAACGTCTGTAAAATAAAGTCAACTGCAGTCACACTGGTGCCATGCACTAAAACAATTGTTAGATCCCTCTGTCTAACAAGTGATCCCATTGGTTCAGAAGGCATTGTGGACATATACCCCCTGAAGTTAGAGGCATACATCCTCCATAAACCATAATAATTTGTGGTACTGTTTTACCCCAGGCACTTCACCCTAGCTGCAAATTCCCCTCAACCGTTACAGTTGAAGATCGACTTGATCTCAGACTCATTTACCTGCATCATCACTTGGGCTCGTTAGTGCAACGCTGTTGACAAGTACGTAAAATGTGCTACATGAAATGTCCAAATGCATCACTTGACATCTTCAGCATTATATACCGACACCATAGAAATGGCTCATTTGCCATGTAGCCTATGTATGTATGAGCAATTAATATAGCACATTTTACAAAGCTTATAAATGCTGGAGATGCCCCAAAATGGAGTAATAAATGGGCACCTCAAAATATGTCATACATGTCTGGACATATTTAGGAAATATGAAGCCCGTATTGGATAAATATGTCATTCATGTCTGGACATATTTAGGAAATATGCAGCCCGTATTGGATAACTGTCATGTTCTCGTTAGATCTTCAGCAAATGGTGTTGTTGTTGGAACATGTAGCTGGTCAGCATGGTCGTAATGGGTCGTAGCCCAAGAGCCAACTAAAAAGCCCCAAGGTGGTCTCCAGAAGGTCCATCAGTGTCATGGCAGTACTAGCCGCCGGTCCCTGTTTTGGACCAGTTAAGTATGATGCCATCACTGTTCTTGATGAAGACTGGTAGACCATCAGCCCTTGCTACACTGACACTCTTCTGTTTATTTCCCAGCATGCTAGTCAGGGATTTTCCAACGATGACACGAAGGTCGCGCTTGAAACTCCTAAAAAACATCAATGATTTTTCCATTAAAAAAATTACAAAGATGTTTCTGCATTCTCAGAAGAGAAGATATAATAACCCTTGAACAATTCTTAAGTCTGTCATTCTCTGCATAAATGGAATCACAACCCCTGACCTTTAATACCCTAAGAGGCAGCCATCAGTATGAACTGAGAGCTTCATTCTCTTTCTACTGGAATACATAAATGTCAGTACAATGCTGCACTGAATCTGTTGAAGTGCAAGTATGACTAATAATAATAATCTTCGTTTAATATTTTCATTCTGACAATTACGCAGGATGATTACAAGTTATTACAGGAGTCGAATTTAACTGTATTCGGCAGCCATGCAAGGCGCCCATCACGTCCTACATCTGACACAGAGCATTTGCATGCTAGTTAGGTAAAATGTCCTTTCCGAGGAAAATCCTCTGTTACTCTCTGTTAGCTAAGTCTATCTAATGCCCTCTCCTTAACCTTCACTTCCTACCTCACTACCTGCCTGCCTCTGTCTGTCTGTCTTAGAGAGACAGACAGACAAACAAACTGAAAAATATAGATAAAAATACTTTCTTTTAATCATTCAGAAGCCGGCCAATTGTCTAACTATTAATTAGTGGCATATTGTGTCTCTATGGCTTCAACTTTGATGCTTATCAGCACACTGTAAACAATGATTAAACAGTTAACTCTTGTATGGTGCTCAATAAAGGCATCAATCAAATAATCAATCAACCAACTAACCAATCAGAGTGGTGTCAACAAATGTCATTACCTTTCATCTTAATTTACTTTAATACCTGTAAATGCCACCCATAAATTGTAGTGTATTCTAGGTTAGCACAGTAGAATGCTGAGTATTCATTGGTTATAATTGGGGCGTATTGACCTAGTTAATGAGCTAGTTAAGGCTACATAGCTGTAGAGCAGGCAGTCTGATTCTGACCAGCGAACAGGCTGGACGCTTGAATAAAACGTGATGCATAATACACAATATAAAGAATGTACAGTTGACTTACAACATCCAGAAGCTGCAGATAGTGCCAATCAGTTCACCCACACGGTCTGTCCCAGAGGCGGACATGAGACACATGACGAGGTCGTTACCCCCCTGCAAATGGACGATCACCAGTTGATCTGGTCCAGGTGTAATGCTTATGCCCGTAATCTGTAAAGTAAGATTTGCTAACTGCATTGTATTTCTCAACTTGTCTTAAACTGCACCTTTTCAATCAATTCCAAACACCATTCATTAATTACGGAAAGAATTAATTGCTAAATTAGTGTAATTTCTCTACGAGTGAGTTAATCTTAAAAAGTGTAAGCTTGTAGATAAGATAAGAATGTTCTTTAATTGACCAATTGCTATCTGCAGTTTCATATCATGCATGCTGTTTAAGAATGCTTACTAGACTAAACCTGCCATCTCCTGATATAATATGTTAACTGTTGTGTTTTGACGACAGGATTAGTCTCAATAAATGAATATATGATGATATGATTTTGGGGTACAGCCATGGTAATAAACATACATCAATACTAAAGAAGATCAAGACAGTCAAATAATTCTAAAATTACACATTATTATCTGAGACCCCTGATTATCATTCTAATGATGAAATTTGTTCTCATCAAGCCATCTGCCGGAGGGATTGTGCGGTTATGGGCGCGTGGGCGTAGGTTGTAGCAGGTGGCTTTGATCGGTGGGAGCAGGTCATGCAGTACATGACCCCCATTAACCAGGACAGCACTAAAGAGTCTGGAGTCCGCCTTAGCACATAGCTCTTCAAAGGAGGGAGTATCCTTGGAAGGTAATGGAATCGGATAAGGTGGTGCATGATGGACTGGAGCCGGTCCCGGTCACCCTGGCCAATAAAGCCCCACCAAGCTGGGGAGGCATATAGCATCCTTGCTGTGTTGTGGCCTTCACCACATCGTGTAGGTGAGGACCATGCAAGCCATGAGCAACAGAGTGCGTATTGTGACTTTCTTAAAAGCTAAGCATACGATATCAGGGCCTACTATCCCCCCCTGGATGCTGGAAGCAAACCCCCCCCTTGCTGAACGCACGCCACCACGATTTTAAAAGTAGTATGGCAAAATGAGAATTTAGGGGTCTGGGGGACAGAGTCCCCCAGAAGCTGACGCTTTTTGCATATATTGACAGTGTTTCGCGCCATTTTTCGTAATCTAAAATATACATAAACTGTTAAAAGTATTTTTTAGCTTTAGCAGACAAAAAGCGGTATGGCAAAAATATGTTGTCGCCGTACAACATTAAAAGTAGACACACATTACCAACAGTATGACCATAAAACCATTACTACCATAATACATAAACTTTACAGTCCAGAGACGCGATAACAGTCGACAGCCGATACATTGCAATGGGTCTAGGACATTTCCCCCGAAGTTGGACTGATGAAAATAATTCTTTACTTTAATAGAAGTTGGATTGATGAAACAAATTCTTTTCCTTAAATAGAAGCTGGATTGATGAAACAAATTCTATGCTTAAATAGAAGTTGGATTGATGAAACAAATTCTGTGCTTAAACAGAAGCTGGATTTATGAAAGCCATTCTTTTCTTAAATGGAAATGGGATTGATGAAAGAAATTCTTTGCTTAAATAAAAGTTGGATTAATGAAAGAAAGAAAGTCTTTGCTTCAATAGAAGTTGGATTAATGACAGTTATCATGGGCAATGGCAGAGTTACCTACTTTCTGTTGGGGGGATTTCCGGGGGAATGTCCAGATACCATTGCAACAGTTGACAGTTGAGTCAGTACTGTCAGTTGTACAGCAATATCCATTTCACTAGGGGGGGAAAAACCTTTCCCCCCCTGGCACAAATTGGAAGCAGTCTGATTCCATCCCCCCCTACGTAGTAGGCCCTGTACGATATTAACTTATATATATTTCGCTAGTATGATTATTCCACCTCAATGACAGCTAATATCACTGGATAACTTAATGTACCCCACAAATTTGGCTCAACTTCCTCAGATTGGCAAAAATTAATGCTCAATAAGAGGGGGGGGTAAAACCAGACTCTGTCAATTGTGTTCTTTGTGTGTGCACGAGCCCACCAGTGGTAAGTAACTCTTCTCATTATGTTAGCAGTGACTGAAGAACATTTTCTTCTTAATCACTTTAACGTCATTTAGACCAGCACTTTAATGAGGTACCTACTTAAAAGGTGCTTTCATAATTGTCTAGATAACTATTCAAACTCACCTCTGAAATGGGAATTCCTGTTTTCATGATTTTGAATTTCTTCTTCGGGTCCAGTTTGTAGATGAACTTGTCCGTGAAACAGACTGCACGATCCGCCGTCTTGCAGAAACGATTTGTCTAAGAACACAGAAACAGAATTTCTTACATAAAACAATTAGTGTTTACAAACAAACATGCAATTAGTCTTGGAAAACCTTAAATGATTGATTCTCTGACTGACTTATTTCACTGACTCAAATATTCAACCACTAAACTCTGAAAAGAAAAATTGATTGGCAGATTGAAATAAAATCCTAACTCTGATTATTCGTTGACTCAAACATTGACTGGCTGCCTGCCGGAGATGTCACAAGTACTCTGGTGTCACGTACAAGAAGTTTGGTGTCAAGTACAAGTAAATGTACTTAGGTTACAATACAAGTAAATTCTGCGGCCAGACTAATAGCTCGACTTCCTCGCTCATCCCACATATCTGCTTTCATGTTTGACCACCTTCATTGGCTCCCTCTTATTGCTCGTGCTCAGCTCAAGATACTTTCTTTAATCTACCAGTCGTGTACTGGCCAAGCTCCCAAGTATCTGTGTGACCTTATCTGGCTGCCGGCCTCGGCAACTTCTTTTCGCCCGCTACGCTCATTAAACCGGCATGATCTCTTTGTCCTGCGAGCGAGAACTTCTATGGCTAAAACGCGACCCTTTGCCTTCATTGGCCCTGCACTATGGAACCAGCTTCCTCCTTTGACTCGTTCTTGTTTATTAACTGGTGGGCCAAGTGCCTCTTTTCATTGTCTCAAGACTTCTTTCTTTTCTCTGGGTCTTTCGCACTGGGAGCGCCTCTGATTGGTGTGCACTGTGAGAGGCGCTATACAAATTGATAGATACAATACAATACAAGTAGGCCCTACATGTAGTTACCATTAAAGCAAGAAGATATCTTTAACAATTACTGGTCAGATTTAAATTGTGAATTTTCATATTTTATGCCTAATACAATTACCTTTCGGATGAGGCATGCGAACAGGACGTTCGTAAAATGGTCGACTGATTTCAGAGAAGCAATCGATTGATTGGCATCGGCCGCTAATGGATTCTCATCCAACTTCAAACAACAACCACAACAACAACACTAAAACAACAGTGACAACGAGTCAACGGCAACAGAAAGGGGGCTATATATGTGTGCATGCATGTGTGTCTATGTATATATGTATGTATGTATGCATGTATATATGATGTGCATGTATGTATACATGTGTATGTATTAAGTATGCATACATGTAAGCATGTATGTACGTTCATAAGTATGTACAAACTGATACATACAAGAACAAAGAGACTGAGACTGTCTCCTTAAAAGCAATGCATAAATGTCTGCATGAGTTGCATTATGTACAAACAAGTCAGTAAGTCTGGACGCTTACTAATACGAGGTAATTTCCATTCCACTCCTGGCCACTTCCCCAATCCCTACGACCACCTTTGAGAGCATCAGCGGCAAAGATCTTCAACTGGAGAGCGGGTCGCTCAGCCAGGGCAATAGGTTTCAGGATCTGGTAAGCACGCCACCTACAGTCAAAACAAAACTTCTTTCTTTATTGATTGTTTTTCATACATGTATATTCAACAATCCAGTAATTCATTGATTTAATTTTTATTCTACTAGTTTATTATATAAGTTATGAAATACAAGATCTAGTAAACAAACCTAGTTACCATGCCATGAGGTAATAAGGATAAAGATTCCTTGTCTATGGTTGAACCTACATGAGTCTCTCATTTCCTGCTCTTCAGCCCTATAACCAGCAACGACTATAGCTGTAACCCAAGCTACTGGACATGGGTCCCTGGTCCAATGCAAGGACATGCCTTTTCTTCCATACATAGGGCCTACACCAATACCAAATTCCTCTCTTTGGTGAGAGAAGTGTGTGTAAATAACTTGTTGTTCATCGTCATTACACGAAGTTCACTCGGATGCTTCAGAACCATAACCTTTCAACTGCAAACCCAGCGTTCTAACTGAATTGACCATCATGTCCCACACAACAAGGATAGCACAATCATAATACTAGCAAATGCAACAGTGATGATAGTAAGTAAGTATATCCTCTGTTAAGCCAATTGCTAACCGCACTTTGGTGTACATTATGAAGTATATAATCACGAATAAATCATCCTAATAATAAAAGTTTTGCGTGCCAGACTGTCTGCAACCGGTAGAATTCTGTCATGTTTACGTGGACGTAGAGAATATACTAGTTTTAATTGGGGGCAGTAGGTCAGGTAATAATGATAATGATAGCAGTGGTAAAAAGGTGGTTATAATAATAATGATCATAATGATGAAAATAAGGTCAATGGTAATTATAATGATGATGGTGATAATGATGACGATTATGATGATACTCGTATCAAAGACTACGATATAAAGGACATGTAAGTATGCACATACTGCTATTCCAACAATTATAAAATCATTATTACAATGACAATGATAATGATTGATATGATGAAGGTGACAATACAGGTAGATAAAACCTTATGTGTGCCTTCTTTAGCTGATTCTCGAAGTTGCCGAGCGTCTTTGGTGGAGGAGGCCAGGTGGTGCTCTTCCCGTAATCCTTCGTCTTACGCAGTGCAGTCGGACTGTAGACAGCAGAATAAAGACAGAAAATGAGACAGACAGATACACAGAGGCATAGAGACACTCTGAGACACAGAGAGACACAAACATACAAAGAGACAACATGAGACTGGGTGGCCAGTCCTCTCCCTTGCGGCCTGACCACTGTTTCCTATCCTTTCTCCATCTCAGTTTAGTCAGTGGTTGAAGGCCATTCTGATCGATCATGGTTTTGTATTATCAGGTTAGGAACACCTATCAGGCACTATACGAGGGCTGTCATGACCAAATCTCGTGCTTTTGCCTTAATTAACGCGCTCTCGTGCAAGACTTGTCTTGTTAAAGCGCGTTATAAATTTATAATTGTATTGTATTATATTATTGGCCCCACTCTATGGAACTAACTTCCTCCCATGACTCGCTCATTGCTTTGAGCTAGAGGCCTTCCTGCATCCCTTCGCTGCTTAAAGACTGCCTAATTTTCTTGGGGTCTCTCAAGCTCCTCTGATTGGTGCACTGTGAATGGCACTATATAAAGTTACAGATACAAAACAAATGTGCATTTACGATTATGATATCGAAATTGGTTTGTGCAACACATTGAAATAGAAATTGCAACAAAATGAAATCACATACAAAGGAAACCCTAGTATATCCAGAAAAGAGATCTGCAGACAAACTCAAATAATTAAACAGAGCAAATTTTCTTACAATTAACCTGAACCAAAAGATTATTTCCTCACTATTAAAAATTTACTATTAATAATTTGTTTTAGTTTATGAATAATCCCTTTAACATGATGTCAGATTAATATAGTTATTTTCACTAACAATAAACAATAAAGGCTTCCAGTGAATAATCGATGCTGACTTGAACTATTATATGAATGCAAATAAATACTCATGACTCCCTACTGCAGATGTTTGAGGCATTATTAACAGTTAATAAATATACTTCAGTTATTGTAATTTCTCTTCAGCTTTTTTATGGACACTGTGTAGATCATATTAGATCCTGATGTACCTGAAAAGTTGTGCAAGAGATGCAATGTAGCATCTTTGTCGATAGCGACCGTAAGCCTTCTCAATAGTCCGCACGGCACGCATTTTACGACAGAGAATGCGAGCCAAGGCTCCACGCCAGATCTAATAAAACATGCACAATTTGTATACATATAATCAATTTAATAATAACAAAACAAAATAATACAAATAATAACATCAATATCATTAGTACAAAACAACAACAATGCACGCGAGACCTCCTACCTATTTCAGCGTCTATCTGTGATGACCAGCGGTTCAATGCGGTGGCTTTCCGCAGTACTTTAGCCACAAGGGACCTCAACGATGAATAGGTGCCGTTCCAGACGTTTTTATTCTTAATTAATTTTTAAGTCACTGAGGGATCATCTGTACCTTGGGGCAAAAAAAAAAATAATAATAATACTGCAAGCTGTCATAAACACTGCAACATACTGACCTAATGTAAAAAAGATATTAATATTAATTATAATGAACAAAATCAATTAAAATGAAGAGATGAAAATAAGGGCCTTACAATATCAAAAACATAAAACTCGAAAGAATCATTTTATTACATTATACAATTAACCAGACTATTGCATACCACAAAGAACCAGTGTTGTGACAAACTACCTTTTGTACAATAATGCAGATTTTGTGGAGTTTCTTTGAGCGTGCCTCTTCCAGGGCGAGGATGGTGTGTGGGTGGCGGATAAAGAGCTTCGTCTTTCCATACTCCACGTCATCCTTGAAGCTGTGTTCCTCTACTATGATCTGAACTGCTGCCTTGTCTGAGCCACATTGATGATTTGGCCATGTCTTATCCGACAGCATCTTGTATCTGAAAGGTACGCAATTTGATGTGATTAAGTTCAATAGAAAGACAACACAAATGGATGAGGAAATTTGAGTAGACATTTCATTAACAGATTAATTAATTGTAAATATTAAGCACATAAGGTCAGTTCATCCGAAAGTCAGTTAATCTGTCAATAAGGCAATAAACCGAGGTGCAAGACAATGGCACACAAACAACTTATGCAGTGTCATTGCTAAGCAGGCTCTAATCCGCAAATGTGACATTACAGGATCATACTGAATATATCACCGTGATCATGGAGATATGATTATTTTAGTTTTAAATTTTTTATTTACATTTGCATCAGTTAATCCTGTTTGCTCAGCTGAGCAAACACAGTACAAAAGGCCGACTTAGAATGGTCCAGTCCTGCTTACTAAGGGTCTTCCTTATTACCATCTACTTATATGTATGCTACTTAATTATCATTCAACACAAAAGTTGGTGTGCCCACATCTCTTACTCATCTATATCTTCTGTAATCTTCTTACTCTAAATAGGCCCCCTCTCAGCGGGACTTGTCCCTTTGATGTGCCTGTATATCTTGTCATCTGTAATTTTCTTACTCTAAATAGGCCCCCTCTCAGCGGGACTTCTCCCTTTGATGAGCCTGTTGCTCCCCGATCACTTTAATTGACATCATATGCCGCGACTTATTCTCATTTGATGACTAACGGTTCTTATATTTTAATTTCTCAAATTTTCTTTTTACTACATATTATGATGAATCGTCTAACATGGCATAGTTATTAGACTGTTATGTCGTGATTATGTACATTGATGGGACCAATAAATTGAAATGAAATTGAAGTGAAATTGAATTGATGTATGCATCAAGACAATACAGCACCTATTCAGTACCTCAAAAAGCAACACAGTTAACAAGCACAGTAGTATTCATAATATGGACATTTATGTAGCACCTTGTCCCATACAAAAGCAAAATCATTAAAAAAATGGATGGATTCCATTTCTGCATCCAGTGTATTCAGTATATATATTTTTTTATTCTGGAAATTCTTGTGCCATGCTCTGTAGTTGCCTGGAGTACAATAAGTGCATTCAGTACAGAAAAGGACATACTACACCAAAAACATCATACAAAGTATTCCAACAAAATACATTGCAATGCCACAAAATGTCTTATGCATGCAATGTAGGCTTCCGACTAAAATCAACTTTATTGTTCACCGCTTCAATTCAGTGTTTACATGTAAAGACAGATTTTTCCAAATGCAGTAACAATGGGTAATACCCTAAGGAACTTTAAGTTCCGCTAACAGGATAGCCCTAGTGCTATGTCAATCAGTCTAGTCTATACAGTTGCTTAATTAGTTATTTTTATTATGACTTCATTTCTTAAACAACATCATAATCAAATCAACACACTTATAGTTCACATAGTTGCATATAACGTGACCAGCAGTATTATTATTATTATTCAGCAGCAAACACTTAACTAGAAAAACTTCATCCAGTAGCTACTCCAAAAATATTCAACATAAATTTACATAGCACCTGATTACAACACATTAAATAAAACACATTAACACACATTCTCTGTCGAAAAATATTTGTCACGCGGATGCTGTATACTTAAATTTATTTTTTATCTATTTCATTAACTATGTACACCAAAATGCAGTTGGTTCTTCAATAAAGGATATACTTACTTACTTACTTAAATTAGAAACAATAGTTATTGAAATTGAATAAACTTATTAAATATTTAAAACTTTAATTGCAGCCGCTGACCTGTTGACAAACCGCGTGTAGGGCATCCTGTATGCGAATCCAGCACGTCTCACACGCACGTTTTCAAGGAGACCGAGGTACATGACCTGGTGACGACATCTCTCATCATTGAACTGAATGGGAGACATCTCCTCGTTTGGCTTTATGCATCGGACATAATAAGGTTCCTGCAAGGAAATGCACAGCAATAGAACGTTAGATATAAGAGCAATCCTTTATACACCTCTATTAAGTCTACCATTTCCCTGTAAATTGAAGAAAACGAGCAATCCCATAAATACAAAAATAGAGCAGTTCTTTAAGCAAACAACAAACGGAGCAGTTAAAGTAAGTAAGTAAGTATATTCTGTATTACACCAGCTGCACAAGAGCCACACTCCGGTGAACAAACATCATAGGACAAATGCAAAATCAATAGGAGTACAGCATTCTTCTTATAAACGTTTTCCTCATATTTCTGTTTCTTTACAGGCAAGGTAAGATTAACATTCATGGCCCTGGCACCCATAAGATGTCTTTAAACACTGGATGGGGACTACTACTGTTATGCATGTCAATCTAACGTCAGCCATATATATAAAGTATAAGCAACTTCATTATGTTAGCATCAAGTTGAAAAGATGGATGGCCAATTCTGTCTCTCCAACAGTTGCCTTGCAAACAACAATAGAACAGCTGAAGCAAAATAGAAATTCTGAAGTGTCTTTCTGTGCTGGCAAGAATTTGAAACCAAAACCTCTCGGTTAATAGTCAAGGCTGCACGAACCAAAAACAATCACATTAATAAATGACATTGTATTTTAAAGTTTAAATAGTGCTCCAGTAAAAAAACAGCAGAAGAGCTGAAGATGAAGCAGAACAGCAGACCTTTGATTCAAGATTGTCAACAAGAGCGATGATGGAGTTCTTAAATTCTGTTCCAGCTGTCACCGGTCGTTTTGTGACGCTTGTCACGCTCTTAGAGCCATCTTGCCACATCTTCTGGATCAATTCATTCTCACTAGAAATGTATCCAGGTACAAATTGTAATTGTAACCGAACATTTATATAGTGCCACTCTGAAATCAGCAGCACTCTATACATACATGTATATAGAAAGGGAAGTCATTAAGCACAGCTCTTGCAATTACAATTTGCACTCGAGTTTGTTTTAAAAGGCTTGGTCTTCAATTCAATTCAATTCAATTCAATTCACAAGCTTTATTGATCACCAACCAAAATACAAGTTCATATACATTTGTTGCAGTAGTTCATGGTGTCAAAGGGTAAACCCAAAAGGAACAATATCTTGGTACCAAAGGTCTTGAGGTTCAGATTCTTGGTCTTGAAGTTCAAAGTCTTGGTCTTGGTCTAGCAAGCAAAGGTTATGCTGCATCTGGAAGCACTGTTAAAACTTATTTCAGATAAACCATGGGAGGATTTCAAAAGATTCACGATTTGTACATTTACATCCAGTGCTTGAAAAGCTGCTGTGTGTGCCAGCAACTTCAGCACCTGTAGAACGTATTTTTTCACATGGCAGAATTTTTATGAGGCTCCATAGGCATGTCTTGATCAAAATATTATGAGCAAATTGGTTTTTCTAAAATGCAACAGGCATTTGGAATAACATTTCGGATTCATTGTAAGTTTGCATTCGGAATTGTCTCTTCTCTGCATTACATTTCATTTGAATAAAATAAAAAAATCATGTTTTCATTAAAATAGCGGGCTATCCAACTTGACAACTTTTAGTAAAGAACAGAAGACTAGGTGTGATTGTGATTTTTCAAAGTCTTGGACTTGAGGTATAATAAAGTCTTCGTCTTGAGACCAAAGATCTTGGTCTTGAGGTTCAAAGTCTTGGCCTTAGTCTTGAGGTTTCAGGTCTTGACAACAAAGCTGTTAAGCACACAAACTGATAAAAGCATTTGCTGCCATTAGCCTGTTAAAGTTTTAGCAAGATACAAATGTTTTAAAATGCTTCCTAACATTGTCCAGTTTTCATCACAACTTTTTAAACACCTTGTCTGATAAATTCAATTCAGAGCATCAGACGCTATCAACCTGTTGAAGAGAAGTCGCTTGAAATCCTGGAATAGTGTATCACGGTTCTTATCGATGAATCCCTCAACATTGTAGTTAACTTCACCCGCATAATGTAAGATGCGGAAATCTCGGCCAAATTCCAAAGTCTTGTCAGAGGGCGCCAGCTGCAAATAAACAAAGTTTAATCGTTAAATTCATTTATTTCTTAACTCATTCAATAGTCACATTAACAGTTAAAACAAGACATACACACATAACATGCGCGTATTGTTTGACATCATGCAATGAGAAATCCTGCAGCATGGAATCATTTGAATAAATTTGTGAACATACCTGTAGATGGGAAATAAATTCAATTACCTAATCAATACAGCCCACAAGAAGTTAAATACATAAGTGAAACAAACCAACTGAAATAAACATTTGAAAACTCAAACTGTTAAGCTAAATACTTTACATCTTATTCCACATTTGAACTCTGAGCTATTAATACTTGAGGTTTTCAAATGCCCGTTGGACATATTACCTTTAAGACAACAAATCTTACACCAGCAAACTATAGTTTCCACGAGAGGTTGGATTTCAGGCATACCTTCCTGCTGGTGAAGTGCTTATTTCCATTCAGTCGAGTGCTCAATGCATCGAGGAATATGGCATCCGTCACTTTTCCAACATTCAAGCAGGCTTCGTCAAGCATGGCAAGAATTCCTTGATGGGGCAACTCCACAAGATCACAAATGATCTGATTGTTGAAGTAATCAATCTGAAAATGAATTCAACTGAAACTTAACTTTTCTCTATTCTAAATATTAAATGAGAAATCACTTAAAGAGCCTTTCCGATGATAAACAGAAAAATGGAGAAATTAATGTTTAATTTGGAAACATTTCTAATGCACCAACACAACTGAAGCAATGCAGTCAGTGACTTAACACATGTTGAAATAGTTATCTGCATAATCTAATCTTTGTTTTAACTAATTTGCATAATCTAATCTTTGTTTTAACTAATTTGTATAATCTAATCTTTGTTTTAACTAATTGTCTCATTATCTATGCAATTGGTTGATGATGTTAAGATTAATTAATTTTTAGTTTTAAAAGTTCAGATTAATTAAATTAACTGATGATTGTTTGACCAACTGATTAAACACAAGTGCAAGGTGCAAAATTGAGCATGTGAGTAATGACATAGGCCAGTGAGCAAACGAGCAAGTGGTCATATCTGACAACATTGATTAAATCAAACCTGGAAGTTTCTAAAGTCTCATATCAAAATAAACAAGGCATCCATGGTCAATTTGAAGAAAAAAAACCATTCTCAAACCACAATCCATTGGAAAAATGTCCAGATGTGTGAGGTCCCAAGGACCAAAGCCAGGCAGAACCAATGACATTTAGATTTCAACAATTGTATTGTTCCTTTGATTTTGAATAGACATTGACTATATTGACTCATTGAAGACCAATTAGTCTGTTAATTGCAGTAGCCAACAATGCAATACTAGACAAAGTCCTTTGTTCAGAGGAACTTACGTGTATCCATGTGATGCCTTCATCAGCGTATTCTTCCTGTTGCTGCTTCAAGACGAGTTTGATGAACAGCTGCTGCAACTTCTCGTTACAGTAGTTGATGCAGAACTGCTCAAAGCTGTAAAAGAAACAGTCATCAGCTCAGGTTAAATCAGGTCAAGGAAGTAAGGTCAAGTCAGGTTGATTCACTAGAAGTAAAGTAGGGTTAAGTACAAAACAGGCAACACATGATCAGGTATGGTCCAATTAGGTCATTTCAAGTCAAATCATGTCAGACCAGGTAAAGTAGGTCAGGTAAAGTAGGTCAGGTGAAGTACGGTCATGGCAGGCCAAATAAGGTAATGCAGCATTATAAAAATGGTCACAGGTACACAAAAGTATGGCAAAGCATGGTCAAAGAAACTAAGATTAGGTCAGGTTGGGTCAATGCAGGTCAGGTAAAGTTAGGGCAGAGGTCAGGGTGAGTCAGATTAAATATACAAACATGAGGCATGGAGTTTTGCCAAAGCATGAAAGATTGAGTTTGCGAGAGCATGTCCACTAAGTTAAGGCAAGGCAAAGTTAAATAGTTTAGTACGTAAAGATAAACTTAAGCGAAGTTACGTGCGAGAAAAGCAGTCAGTATGTTTTAATTCTGAGGAAACATTTTTTACCTGTTCTGATCGAAGATTTCAAAGCCGTAGATGTCTAGAACCCCAATGGTTGTACCACGTCTGAATTTTTCTTTGATAGCGATCGCATCATTTATGACCGACACAATCCACGTAAATATGCGTTCATAAATTGCCTAAACACAGCACAGCAACATGATCGTGTAACTCGCCGGATAGTCAACATCATCATATTTTAGTTGTTATCGTCACCATAATCACATCACAATCACCAGCACCATATTCATTCTCATCATCGTAATCATAATCACTACAATTAAAATATGATAACTCACCCTTGTCACAGATTACAAACACCAAACACTTTCAGTACAACAATAAATCAGCCAAGGCAAACCAACAGAAAAAGCAAATAAGTATGCAAGCTGATCTTGAAGTCAGCACTTCCAAATAACCAGAAACAAGATGCTCAAAAATTAAGGAGATAAAACTGACCTTTGCAAAGGCATCTCTTCCATACTGGGCCTGCTCAATGGTGTGCCCTTTCTCCATGACTTCTCCCCTTGCAGCCACAACCCTTGAACAAAGGGTCTTCTCTGCTTCCTGGGGGTTGCAGGAAAGAAGACCCGCGACTCGACAAAGAAGGTCCTTGTTGGCGACCTCAGCTGCATCTGAATCACCAACGAAATCCACGTTCCCCTGGTTTAACATTAATTCAGTCTTACACAAGTATAATATATTAATTCACATAATGCAATTGCATTTCACATATAAACACATATCACACAAAGTAATACCAAATGAATGAAACTAATATAGCACATAACTGATGTCAAGCATTGTAATTTAAAATTTTATAAAGGGTCAATTGAAGTCAGGAAAAGTTATTAATATTCACAAATTAAGTTCAAAGGGGTTATTGATTTCTTTAGTGGCTCTGAATCAGCAATCAATATTTGTTGTCTCACAGATTCAATAACTTATTGTATAATTAATTAATTAATTTAGTTATGTATTTCTTACTGATGGATTGTTTGACCAATTGACTGGCTAGGGTTAATATCAATAAATTTGTTTAAAATTATTGATTTTTTTAGTGGTTTTGAATAAGTAATCAGTATTCACTGACTGACTAATTGACAGATTGCTTGATTGACTAACTTATTGAATAATTGATTAATAAATAAATTATTTTGTGCAGGGCCTAAGGTTATGACAAAATTTTCTCACTTACCAGATGAAGAATTGCTGCCAGAGTTCGAAACAAGGTGTCGCTATATGCGTCACAGCCCATAGCCTTGAAGGCATGCTCAACTGCCCTGAAGTTGGATCGATCATTGATGGAACTCGCCTGGAAAAGAAAAACAATACCTCAGTAGTTAGATGCAACCAAGATCATAATTCTTGCTGGCAATATAAGCTGCTGAAGCCAGTCACCTAACAACCAATCTAATTAAATCCAGGGCTGCCAACAGAAATTCCGGGCCCCTAGGCAGAGCAGTCACGGGCCCCTATTTATCCATACACTTTATGAGAATTTTTTTAAACAAACTGAAATAATTATTGTGCAGATACGACCCTACAAAATTATATTTATATGTGCAACTATTGTAGTTACGTGTCCGTAATATTATATTTTATAAGCCATAAAATCATAAACTTTGTATATCTGATTATAATATATTTCGTAAGTTGATTGCGGGCCCAGCCCGGGCCCCTAAAAGTCGCTGGGCATTTGCCCCCCTCTCGGCGGGCCTGATTAAATCTAATCAAAACAGTGAAACTCCTGCAGTGCCATTCTCATAATGCACAATGGATTAAGATTTGTCACTTCTGAGCAAAATGACATTCCATTCTACAGAACCAGTCCAGATCCTTGAGGCCTCCGAGATTGGAAGAAGAGAAAAGGAAACAAGCCAAAGAAATTATTGAAATATCTCTTCCTTTCAGAAACGTCTCAAAAATCACTATATCTTATTGGCTTTCAAACATCTGCATATCTAACTGCTGTTCACCTGGCGACTGACTAACCGCGCATCAGATTCGCATTTCTGTGTGACTTTGCACACATTAAAAATGTTTGTAATAATAATAAAAAGGAGTTACATTAGATACTGTAAGACATGCTAACGTCCTTTTACATTCACATATACAGCAGATATGGCAAGCCAAAAAATGAGTTAATTTGTAAAGTTAAAGATAACATAACTAAACGCACATGTTGCTGTTTTCATGTGTTTGCCTCGGCCAAAGGACCCTTACATAGTGATTCAAAAGGGTTTTGTGGTATAAATAGACTGTGCTACTCACCTTGGTACTTCCACTCTGATTCAGATAGTGGTATGCTTCTGGATTTCTGGTCAGACCATAATCTGCCAGATGAGCGTCTGAACAACCAGTCAGAAGCTTCACAACAATTACCATAAAAAAAGACTCGTTAATGATTAGTTATGAATATCATTAGATTTTATATTTTTAAATATTGATAGGGTATGTGAGTATTAATAGAGCACAAACACTTCTCGATGGGATGCCAACAAATAATAATATGGCATCTAGTAAATATAAAAAGGGTATAATAAATATAAATGCAGTGTAATGACAAGAATGGAAATTTATTTGCATCCTTTGCTGCCCAATGGCTGGCATCAAAAACTGATGATGCTGACAATGATTACCAAGATTATGATAATGAACATGGCATATAATCAGTGGCATAACGAAGGGTTTCAGCGCCCGGGGGCAAGGGTTGATGACTGCGCCCCTTTTAATTTTCTTGTTGACTTTTAATCGTTCTTGTCATAGTAATTCATTCATTCATTCATTACTAGAATTTGTATAGCGCCTCTTCAAGGGAACTACTCAGAGGCGCTCCCAACCCAAGCGCGGCCAAATAGGATCATTTTTAATGTGTAATGTGTACCACTGAAAGCTAATATTCAATGCGCCCCTCTGGTGCTGCGCCCGGGGGACGGCTGCCCCCCCTTCGTTACGCCACTGCATATAATAAGAGATACTGTAATGGAATGCTAATGAATAAAAATACATTCCGGGCAACAATGAATATTCATAGGGCATTGAATATGAATAAGACACACCATGCATTAAGACCTTAAGAATTGCATCATGCATTAAAACTCTAAGAATTACAATATTACTATAACCTAGATTTTATTGGATATATACTCCATTTAAAATTTTGCACTCGATTTTAATCTTTATATCCAAATATTATGAGAAATGCAATGCAAGAAACCTGCCTGGTAGAAGGAGTGAAAGTTTCGTTCCCCTTTCTGCTGGTGCACGACTCTGGACTAAAAAAACACAATGAAAATATCAAGTACAAAATTTAATATCAAACAATCCAGTAGTCTAATCTAATCTCATCTGACTTCCATAGTCCAGTTAATATAAGGCATTCACCATCGATCGACGGTCACGCTGGAAAAGCACACCAAAAGCTATATATATCCCTATTTAGAGCGGGCACAGTGAAAAACGGGGGTGGTGGTTTCTTTTCAATTTTTATCACACTTTCTACAAGTTACAGTCTTCACTCACAGCCCTGTGACTGACCCACTTTTCTTGTATAAATAAGTGCAAACCGGATTATGTCGCTTGATTTTTTTAACACACTGCACATAATGTGTCATGGAGTTCTCACACTTAATCTTGCAACATTACCGCCTGCATAGTCGTGACAAAAAGTAAACATTTACATCGGTTTAAACTTAAAAATATGCTTTCACTTACGTATGTTTTCACTTACCGTACGTATTTCATTAACCAAAAGACTATGCGGTGTGGAAAAAACGAAATATAAATATCGCTGTTGCAAGTTGGCATGCAGCAACATTGTATGGGAGGGAGAAGCAAAGGAGAGGGATTGAGCCCAGTTCTTAAGTGGGAGAGAAGTCACTGGTAGAAGAACGCATACAAGGAGATACTGCTAAAGTTTAAATGAAACATAATTGTTTAGCTGCCTCTAAAGAAAATTCTCAGAAGCATAAAGGTAAAAGATACAGGTAAAAGATAAAGGTAACAGATACAGGTAAAAGATAAAGGTAATAGATAACGGTAAACAACCTGTTTACACACCTCTATAGAAACTCCTCAGAAGAGCATTTAAGTTACATAATTGTTTATGTACCTCTGCAGAAACTGAAACTGTAAGAGGACAATAATTACCATTTTTACCTGTATCTTTTACCTTTATCTTTTAAAGGTACACATATGACAAGAGCAGGCCAAAGACAGAACAGAATTCTAACCTCCCAACTCACACTGGTACTCATTTACTGACCTCAAAAGGATGGAAGGTCGAGTGGGTATGGCGTTCCTCAGATGGTCTCCCCATCCAAGAACCAACTCAGCCTACTTTGGTTTACTCCATTGTACCTACCAGCATTAGATCAATTTACATCCTACTTATCTTCCATGGTCACACCTTGTAACTCTGTTAAAGGCTGCTCTTATCTTTGATCAGCATCTGCTGGAAAGTATGTTGTTCCTGGAATCCTGGTACACGTCTTGTCTTTGGCCGGCGTTCATTCACAGTTGCCAGTCCCTCCATCTGGAACTCTCTACCTCATCATGTTCACAACTCTTAGCAAGACTGTCTTTCACTCTAAACTGTAAACTTACATTTTCCAGTATATAGCTCTTTATGGTAACCTGTCTTCAATGTGCACTTCCGAACTTTGTAAGGAGGCATTACCAAATTACAGTTGTATTGTATTGTATTAATGCAAGCACTTAATAATTCCGAGATGTACCTTTTCGAGAAGGTAATTGTTGACATGGCCTCCAACTGGGTCTCCTTTGAAATCAAAGTGGATGTCCATGTATTTGCCAAACCGACTCGAATTGTCATTTCGGTTCGTCTTTGAATTACCAAACGCTTCAAGGACAGCATTGGACTGTAGCAGAATGTTCTTTACTCTGATTAACACAGATACAACATAGGCAAGTTAAGGTGAGATACAATGCAGGTACATTAGAGTGCAGAAGAGTACATCAATTAAGAATAAGGCAAGGTTACGTTGAGTACAATGCATGTAAGGTAAGGTGATATAAGGTAAATAATAATAATAATAATAATAATAATATCTTTTCTTTAATAAGCGCCTGACAAACGCACTGCGCTGTACATTTACATGTTATGCAATTTAAATCTTAACTACTAACAGAACAGACAGCCTGCAATACACGGCGCTAATAGCAGCCTACAAAGCATATCCGCCCTACGGGACTCGAACTCGGTACCTCTCGCTCTCTGTGCCAGATGTTATCCAATGCGCTATCGGGCTATAAGATTAAGGTTAGCATAAGGTAAGTTATTTTATACAATAACAATAATAATTATAATAACAATCATTATTATTCTAATTATTATCATTATTATTATGGTTATTATTATGCATTTATTTAGTGCCAGTAGTCCAGTACCTAACGATCAAAAAAATAACGGTGCTGAGCAATTGTGAGTGAAGGACTTGCTCAAGGTCCCTACACAGTAACCATCTCAGAGGATGCTCAAACCCTTACTTTTCACATTACAAGGCTAGCACTGAAAACCATTTGACTGAACCTGCACTGAACGTTTACGCAATGGTAAGCCATGGCACAGTACGATGGGGTAAAGTAAGATGAGGAAACAAGGTAAGGATTATGTACTGTAAGACATACTAAGTTCCTACAATGTTGAAGAGTAGACTGATAAAATAAATAAAGTTCACTTCACTCTATTAATAAAGTCAGCATATCAAAGTCATCATGAATTATGATGCACCTCTACAAGATATAAAATTCAAAGTCACTGAATTTAGGGCACAATGAACTAAATTATAGCTATATATGTAAGGCCTAATGAAATAAAGTACAGCTATAAATAAGGCTTAATGAACTGAAGTATGGCTATATGTAAGGCTTAATGAACTAAAGTATAGCTACATATGTAAGGCTCAATGAACTAAAGTATAGCTATATATGTAAGGCCTAATGAAATAAAGTATCGTATCGTATCGTATTTAAGTATTTGTAAAGCGCCTCTCATAGGGTGAACCGTTCAGAAGTGCTCCCAGTGTGCTAAGCCCCGCGAAAATAAACAGGTTTTGAGAAAAGCGAAGGAAGAAGAGAGACTGCCAGAGAGAATTTTAGAGCGAACAGAAGGAGAAAGAGCATTCCAAAGTGAGGGACCAATTGAAGCAAAGGAACGAGCCTGAGCCATAGCAGTTCTACTCCGGGGAACCAAGAGGTCAAGGCTATTGCAGGAAGTATATCTATATATGTAAGGCCTAATGAAATAAAGTATGGCAAAATGCAAGTCTTAATGAACTGAAGTATGGATGAAGGCAGGGCCTGTTTTAGTGTGCAGTTCTAAACAAAAAGTGCAGTTCTAATTGAATTTGTGCAGCTGTAAAAGCATTTTTGTGCAGTTAAAAATAGCTTAAAAAGGTCATTGTCATCCCATTGGGAATAATTTAAAATGGCTTTTTGAAAAACAGAGAAGGGGTTGTGCAGTTCTAAAAATTCCTTTTAAAAGCCCTGGTTGAAGGGATATTTTGCTGAAAGCCTGCAGATGTTTTAACAGATTTGTCAATAGATTTTCCCCAAATCAAGCCCTAGATGCAGTTATAGTAGGAGTCCTGTCTACCTTTCCACTTCTTGATTTCCGCCAGTCACCTGAGCGATGTACTTCATAATAATTTTTGATGCTTCTGTCTTTCCCGATCCACTCTCACCTGGAAAAACAATGGAATGATGGATGACTCGACTGATTCATTGTTAATTATCACTCATCCAGACTGACTAATTAACTGACCGACGGGGGGGGGGCCTCCGGATGACTGTTAGAGATAGGAAGTTGATCTATGGATGGATGGACGGACGGATGGAAGGACGGAAGGATGGACGGACGGATGGAAGGATGGATGGAAATTCAGATTCACAGATGGACTATGGATGGACGGACGGACGGATATGTAGATTGAATGAGTGGATGAATGAAAAAATGGATGGACAGATGAAAGGATGAATACCTGATATCACGATACATGAATCCTTTGACTGTCTCTTCATAGACCTATACGCTGCATCTGCCAAAGCAAAGATGTGAGCCGGTCTCTCGTAGATTTCACGACCAATGTACATGTCGACATATTCCTTATCGTAAATGTTCATAGCGCGATAAGGATTTACCGATACGACGACCTCGCCTATGTACGTGTAGACTTTACCTTTCGTAAACCTAGAATTGAAAATAAGTAAATAAGTACATTCTGTCTAAACCATAAACAAATAATCCTTTTTTATAATTTCAAACTGACATGAATGCAGTATGATTACAAGTCATAGTATGAACGTATGATCACAAGTTATTAAAGGAGTCGAATTTAACTGTTTGGCAGCCATGCAAGGCGGCCATCTGTTCTACTGCTCATTTTACCAATGCCACCTGGCGAACTAAAGGTTGAGTCGGTCGACCTTTGGGAGTGTAGCGGGACACAATCTCGCGTCAATGGTGATCTTCTGCTCTTTGTGTCAGAGTGTTACCCTTCACATAAACCCCTCACAAATGTAGCACATTAATGCAATTTACATTGTTTTAGCAAAGTGTAATGCAATTTTACTACTTGTAATATAGTGTTACATAATTCTAATTTTAATTTGTGTAAATAGATGAAATTTTGTACTGTAATTAATGTGCGGTAAGGCAGTGTAATGTAAAATATGTAAAGTACGGATATAATAATAGCCTATAATGGATTCAGTGTAGAGGTCTAAATGTAAGCTTTTATTTCGCGTGTTAAGATTTTAAGTAGTTTAAGTGTGTTGACTATTATCGCTTTCGTCACATGTACCTAACAGCTGGGGCAACAGGATATTTTCCCAGACGGGAAATTTTGCTGAATTAATGCACAGGTGGAGAGGCAACTCTGCTATAACCATGGGCTCCTATATTATCCAGAGGACCTTGTATTATTGGCTATAACCCAGTATAACTTTATACTGCCGCTGGCGGACCCGGGGGGGGGGGCTATGCCTACCATGGTCCCTTCGAATTAAGGCTGCGGAGACATGGCTAGCGAGCCTCTCTGCTCCTGCCTTAGCACCCCTGCTCTGTACATATTATTCCGACTGGGGTGGGGTCTTACCTTACCCAAACAACGTCATGCTGCTGCCTACTAATACCAGTCGCTCTTTGTTCTTTGCATTGAAACTCTAATGGAGGGAGGAGGCACGGAACATCTGGATTGGCCCTTTCTTACTGCTGAATGAGGAACAGATGCTACTTACTGCCTTACAGGTCAAATCGGTAAAACTAGTACCAAGTTAATTTATTAAGAACACTGACTAAGTGCTCCTCAGATTCGAATTTCTGTGCGATCTAGCACGCATTAAAAATGTTTGTAATGATAACAATACTAAGAATAGAATTAATTAATGGAATGGGAGACAAATAAGTAAAAGCGTGTGCCTGCAAACATGCAAGAATGTAAACGTATACAATGTTTATATATATATGTACCATTGCAATTAAACCATGGCCATAGCCTATAGTTAGACTTGTTTGGGGGATCTTATCAGCAGCCAAAACAACGGCAGGCGTTTCCTTATCAGTCTCTCCCTCTCTCTCTCTCTCTTATCACAGTTAATTGATCTCTGTATACTCTCTCCCCTCTGTATCTGTTTCTGTCTGTCTGTGTCTATGTCACTGTCTCTGTGTGCTCTCTCTCCCTATCTGTCTGTGTCTCTCTGTCTCTCTCTGTCTGTCTCTGTCTGTCTGTCTGTCTGTCTGTATCTGTTATCAGTTGAAAAAGGCACAGTCCAAACACTCCCACAACTCAGCAGCCCTCATTGCACCAGAAGCCAAATTATACATCTATGTATGCATATATGTATGTAATGTGTATGTATGTAAGTATTTTGATTTTTTATGTAGCAGCTTCCAGACCTAATAAAGGAACAACACACGGCTGTTTAAAGTGCATATCTAAAGAACTGCAACTTAAGATAAGTTGAAAATGTGTCTTGATCAATCTCTCTCCGGTTGAAGAAGCAATACATATGTGCGTATATATTTTTAATTGCAATTGCAATGAGTAACTTCTATTGCACCAGCGTCTAATGCACAAGGCATCAATCAATGGCACGCCAAAAACCAAGCCGTTATCTGGTCAATATCCATAAGCAGTTGATCTATTTTTGCCCTCTATTATTTACAATCTTCACTTCGTTAGTCAGCCACCTAGCCATTCACTTTGATCCAGTTACAGCAGTATGCCGACGATACTCAGTTTTACATTGCTCTGTCGCCAACGAATCAGTCTGGCAAAGCAATACTTCAGTGCATGCAAAGTTCTCCTTCAACGGTCTTTCCATAAACCCTGGTAAGTCTGAGGCAATCGTGTTTGGTTCACGCCAACGACTGTGCTCTTTCCCCTTATTCCAGTGCTGACGTTGTTGGCACTGTTGCTCCGCTTTCAAAAACTGTCAAAACACTTAGTCTTGGGGTGACTCTGGACAGTAAGTAATCTCACATTCCAATCCTACATAACAAACCTTCGCAAATCTTGTTTCTACCATATCTTTAAAATACGTCACATAAGGTCTGCTCTTACCAAGGAAATGTCAGACCATGGCCTGCTCTGGTCTGCTCTCGCCTCAATTATGCCAACTCTGTGTTTGCATGCATATCAAATCTTGAAGTACACAGGCTTCGAAGCAATCAAAATTCTCTGGCTCGCGAGGTTCTGCGTCCATCTTCTCATTCAAATTCATTACCTCTGCTCGGTCCACTGCATTGGCTTCATACAGAATTTAGAATAAGATTTAAATTGGTTTGACTTACCTATAAAACACTCACAACGAGCACTCCTGCCTAACTTCAACCACTACTCTCTGCTTACATTCTGTCACACTCACACAGTCTGCGATCTTCGGGTATGGGTCTTTTGGTTGAGCCTCGATGTAGCACTTTCATGGGCTCTTGTGCATTCCATTTTTGCTGCCCCCAAGGAATGGAATAAACTACCAATGTTTGTCCAAAGTTCGAATTCTTTCTCTTCCTTTAAGAAACACCTCAAAACTCACTACTCAAAACTCTCGTTGGCTTTCAAGAATTTGGAAATCTACCAGCTCTTTACCTGGCAACTGACTAACCATGCCTCCGATTCACATTTCTGTGTGGCTTTGTGTTCGTTATAAATGTTTGTAATAATGATAATCATAATCTTTGATGATGTGGTGGTTGATAAATAGCGGCCAACTGAAGAGTAGGCTACTTCTTCCATAACCCACAAGGTGTCATATGAAGCTGCTACCTTACACACAACCATTTTCGAGTCACCAAGCAGCCCATCAAAGATACTGCAAACTTCATTATCCTCTTCAAAAGGATGACAAAAAGCTGTGGTCCATACGTGACACGTGGTTGGACACATGCCGCCGTACGGTGTGTGGCACAGCCATTTGGATTCGCTGTGCTGTCATCGAGCTCACATCAAAGCCCTATGACGCCAAGTATCAGCAAGGATTCTTCGGCTTTAATATTCCCAAGGGGCACAGCCGGGTGACGGCGGTTTTACCCCGCCTTGTTGGCGTGGCGATGACGGCTGGGTGGCGGCGCTGGGGTCGAAGTGGCGTCATGCTGGGGACTATACCCCATGATCGATCGAGTCGACTTGACATTGTTAGGAAACTGAGAAATCCAATAAACTAAAAGTTCTACCTTGGGTAAAAAAATAATTTCAATGAGCCTAAATAAAGGGGCTCTAAGATGCGACTCTTAAATGTCAAGTTATATATAAGCAAATGTACCATTATTTAAGACTCTATTACTGCTCCTCTTGCACCTATAATGTAAGTACTTGGTTTATGCCACACAAAAATAGGCAGTCAGTCGCATGAACTGCTAGTGTCTTAGTTTTTCAGCCGCAGCACATACATCACACATGTATGAGGGATTGAGGGTGTAGCCAGTCACCTAAACACGTTCTACGTCGAATGTGCCACGAGCGACAGGAGAGCCGATACAATCTGCGACTCAGGCCCCACCCCTTTGCCCTGCCAGCCAAGGATAGCAAGAACTTTTTACCACGCCAGATGTTCAAAGACATTTACTAGCAGCTGTCTGAATCCTCGTTATGCCTCACTCTCAATAATATAATCCAATCTAATTTGCCCCATTAGAACTATACCTATTAAAGTGCTGAACAGTGCATTATCCAGGCCCAAAGCAATAATAGTACTATAGTCTCTAATACTATAACTGCATAATCATGCATTGATGTTACTTGTTGCGTCTTGACAGCAAGTTATTAAATAAACGAAAATACAATACAATACAATCCCTGTAACTCAATTCTTCACAAGGATAGTCTACTCAGTTAATAACAGAATTTCCCAGGGGAACTGAAATCTGAACAGGTGGGGCTTTGACACCCCAACCTCTGGCTTGAATGTTCAAAGTGCACAGCTTTGTAATTAGTCGGATAATTGTAGGCCTAATGTTATTGACTGTTGGTACTTTTAAGCCAATGTAATTAGTATAAACATTGTAACTCAAATCCTGGGTACAAGGAAGTCTACTGCTACACAGAAGTGCAATTATGTACTAATAGTTTACATTGTATTACAGTGCACGTCAAAACACAGGAGTCTGAATACAAGAAAGTTTGAGTTCTGATAAATTTTCACTGGATTACTTAATGAAAGCTCAGCCCACATGGCCCTTACAATCACCTCCTATATATCAAGAAGCTCCGCCCATAGACCCCGGAACCCTCCAAAACAGGCAACATCCTGAATTACATTATAAGTCTATTAGGAAGGGTTCCAAAAACAAGGCGTGTTTCTCTAATTTGGCAGTCAGGCTGAGTCAGCATCCCTAGCGGCCACAGGCATCAGTAGTCAAGTCAACAGTGAGTCAACGCATGATAGACGAGTGCGTGGGCGGAGGTGCTACAGCACGCGCTAGCACCGGATCAAAGAACCCGCTTCATGGTTGCTCCGAGCATTGTAGGAGTATACTCGGAAAATGATTCAGTCCGATGTGGCACAAGAGCAAAGTCATGCACACACGGGATTTATTTACAAAGCAATAAATGGCTGGTTGAAGTTCAATTTAACTGGAACCATTGGACTATATAACTAAATGTACAGCACACAATGTACAGCATACAATTTGAGAATAACGCAGAGTACTAAAAATGGAGAAAATGAAACATAATTATAATTCCCCTTGAAAGACAAACAGATCATGGCAGCCAGATAGTCAGTCATCTAACCTAATGGATGGATGGATGATGGATCGACAGAAAGAGAAAATCAATTCCTCCAATGCAGTGTAGTCCAAATGAATTTTCTACAAACAAACTTAGTAGTGCCATGGATACAATATTATTAAGGCAAGCTATCAGGCAGATGACAAACGGTCAGCATATAGGAGATAAATATTCTACCGGTCTGGACAACAGTGCCACACTGAGTACAATGAGGATCAGTGCCATCAGTGGTAGGGTCACTGCCGTCCATGAGTTTTATTAAGGGCACACACGATAGGACTTAATCTAAGTTTGCAGATGATACAAACGTATTTAAAGTAATGGTTGATGACAATGATGAGGAATAAGTGGAGACAATATTGGTTGGTTGCTGTTTAACCATACTGTCATAACAAAGATGATTAGTGTCACCCACCTCCTTTCTCCACGCTTGGGACTGGCAATACCAGAGTACGAGTAGTGGCAGAGTTATGTGTAGACACTATGAGACGATCTAAGATCGGTCAAAGGATAGGCAGTTGCTTTTCACTTTGAAAAGTGCCCAGAGATGCAAGTGGGGAAGAGAAATATAAAGTCCTCATGAAGTGGGTCGTAAAGTATCAACAATGGGTGATATTAAAGTGTCAACAGTGAGTGAGGAAGAAAGGGACTTGCAAGTGATTATGCATAAGAGTGCAAAACCTTCAAGGCAATGGGCTGAAGCAGCAAAAAGGCTAACTCAACCAGAGTCAACCTTAGGTATAATCAAGAGGGCAATAATAATCAGTAGAGACAAGGATCCTGAGTGGCCGAGTGGGTTGGTAGCCCGCTCTCCACGCCGGCGGCCCGGGTTCGATTCCTGGTCGGTCGGTTTATCAGAGATTAATTTCTCGGATCTTTACTGCGGGTGGCTCGGTCGCAATATAAACGTGGAGTACGAGGTTGCTTTCTGCCTCCGACACTAATCATCTTCGATATGAAAAAGTATCGTTAAGCCGAAGTACAAATCAGTAGAGACAAAGATACAATACTGAGGTTGTACAAATGTACAAATCACTGATGAGGCCACAATTGGATTGATTCCAGGTTGATTATACAGGTATGGAATCTAACCTACCTGAACATGACATAGAACATCTGGAGATTGTACAAAGAGCTACCAAATCGATATGGGGTTACTAGGACTTGAGCTAAGACATATTGATTAAAAGGTGTGAGTTAACCACAATAGAGATGAGAAGCATGGGAGACCTAACTGAAAGTCAAAAGATTATCACTGGAACACAGGGGCTCTGTTACTTAGCATCAAACAAGGTGACTTGAGGCCATAGATACAAATTACTTAAAAAAACGAAAAGTAACCAGGGCATAAAGTCTTCGGTGTAAGAGGTGTATACTTGTGGAAATGTTTGGATGATAATACTTTCTCAGTGGAAGCTGTCACATATTTAAAGTAGTTACTCCAATTATTGTTCCACGCATGAACGCAGAACCTTCGGAGCAAATTCGGAGCGCATTCGAAGCCGTCGTGACAGACGCCCATTATGCGTCATCTAGACGCCGCCTTCTCAGAGCCATTGATTAATTTGCAGAGAGGTCCCGAATGTTTAATAATGCCAGACACCGTACCACGTCGACGTCGTCATCCGGCAACGCCAACATATCCGCCTCAACTTCACATACATTCCATACGTGTTATATATATATATATATATATATATATATATATATATTTAGCATATACATACATATATACAATCTTTAGTCTCTGCCAGGCCAACCTTGCCAGCAGGCACACAGGCCTACTTGCATTCATCTACATATGTTTACATATACACAATGTCATTTATTATAATTACACATACATATATATCCACAGTCGACAACTGTGGGTATATGTATGCACTAAATAAATTCAAACTCACGTGTATAGGCAATTAAAAGCAGACTAATGTTGCATCCTGTTACAGCTGTTTGTATCAATTCACACCACGCACAGTACATCTGAGGAACAGATCCTGTCATTCATCCATCCATCATGCAATCGTCCATCCATCCATCCATCTATCACCCTATCCCTCAACCCATACATTCACCCACCCATCAGTCCATTAATCCATTTATCACCCTATTCCTCTATTCATTCATTCGTCCATCCATCACCCTATCCATTCATCCATCCAACCATCCATCCCCTATCTATCTATCCATTCATTCATCCATCCATTCATCCATCCCATATCCATCCATCCATCCATCCATCCCCTATCCATTCATTCATCCATCCATTCATCCATTACCCCATCCATTCATCCATCTAGCCAACACCCTATTTCTCCATCTATTCATCCATCCATTCATCCACCCACCCATCCATCATCGTATCCATCCATCCATCCATCCATCCATCCATCCATCCATCCATTCATCCATCCATCCATTACCCTATCCATCAATCCATCCATCCATTACCCTATCCCTCCATCCATTCATTCATCCATCCATTCTTCCACCCATCCTTCCATCCATCTATCACCCTATCCCCACATCTGTCTATCCATCCATTCATTCATTAACTCATCCATCCCTAATCCACCCATTCATCCATCCACCAATTCATCCATCTACCCATCCATTCAACCATCCATTATCTACCTGGATAACTGACTGTCTCTGTTGGTTTATCTGTGTGCACCAGAACACCGTGAGGAATACAATGTCTGTAGTCTTGGAAAGAAACTTAAATATCGGTACATTCCTGGAGATATACTCCTCAAAATTATCGCATTTAGCTTCCAGGATAACAGAAAAGTGTGCAGGACAAGAAGCAAGGTGTTATCTGCAAGTTTAAAGCGACTGTAAGTGAACAAGACTGGTTTTAGAGCTTCAGGAGGAATCCTAACTCTACGTCACCTAAAAACAACATTTTCGTATAATTCTAGAGAACTAGGCCTAAAAAAAGCAGACAGGGAGGTTGTTTTCAAAACATTTAACATGGGAGTGGCTACAGCCGGAAATAATTGTCAGGAATGACAGCAGATTTAAGAGAGCATTTAAAAGCCCAAATTCAGCAGCTACATATGGAGACTGTTAATGATGAATTGCTGCTAGTAGGAACTAGCATTATAAGAATTAATGTGCTTGGTCTACACAGTATACACGGAACCAGAAGGTGCCAGCACACAGCTAGACAGAGAGAACCACACAGAGAGACAGACAGTAGACAGACAGTAGACAGACATACACACAGAGTCACAGACGACTTACAGTGAGATAGGCCAGCGTTTCCCAAAGAGTGTGGTCTGCGGAACCCTAGGGTTCTGTGAGGGAAGACAAGGTTCCACGAAGAAATTGGATAAAAGTGTTGTCTGATGTGTTATTGGATTAGAAATCAGACTATACCAAGCGAAGACAATAAATCACTCACTAGCTCAAACATCACTATCAGTCAACCATGAATCATCAATCCATCAACCCCTAAAATCTAACTCATCGTAATCAGTATTTGTAGATATTTTATCACCCGGGTGACTTTCGCCACATTTCCATGGTGCACCCAGATTAGGCCTAACCTTTGCCCAACAGCACCGACATACTTTTCAATCCAGTCACCACCCCACTTCTTTTCCACCATACCACGGAGGAGTCATACCCATCCTGCGTTCTAACCCCTATCTCCACATCCATCCATATATAATCGGACTCAACCGGGACTCAAACTCCACCATAATAGGTGATCCCCCACACACGAGGCTTTCAAAACACACATACGGTACCGGGTACCGTAGCTTTCGGCTCATTAGTTTAAATCTATCATTTAAAGTACACTCAAAGTACGCAAAAAACCGAACAAATATCTGAGAGATTACCTTAAACGGAGGTTTTCCATAAATGACTCTAAGTCCAACCGGGGCAGGAGGACAAAGTCTCCCACCCCAAACTCCGGTCCTTCGTCCATCTTTCTCAACGAGCAGATCACTACTGAAAATCAAGATAGAAACGGCGCCAGGCTCCTCAAACCCTCCTGCCATCTATCGATGTAGGCGACCACCTGTCGAATAGCATGTCAACTAAACTCGCATTACCTCGGCTTGTAGGCTGTAGCATGGTGTCAGAGATAGACTCTGCAGTAACTCTTACACCATGGCTGTAGCGCGGCATGTATAGCCACCAAAGCCTCCACTCCTTGAGGGTTTCCCAAGAGCTTGGGATTTCGGGATCACTGGGGACGAGGGGATTTTGCAGAGCAATCTGGGGATTTCTTTACTAACGTCTACAGACTACAGTCGAGGATGCCATGGATAAGATCCCAGTCACGTTGCATTGGACGAGAGAAAAAGGAGAGGCAGTCAGAAACAATCAATGTTGTTACCGGACTTTCCAACAGTGACAGCGTATCAGATTAGAAGACTCGCTCGATCAGTGTCTGAGAGACGTTAATTAGGCCTATTATTGTTACTTGTAAACATTGCAAGTTACAATAATACGCCGAAACCGAGATAAGTAGTCGATAACCTATAGCCTATGGACTCCGAGACGAAACCGATCGTAATCGTAAACTCAAAACTTCTAAAGCACCATTCGAAAGCCAAGCACATGGCACCAGCTTATTCACGAGACGCTTCGTCTCCGAAACGAGATCAAAAACGACTTAAAAAGTGTAATTTATTGGCAGGCCTCTGAAGTAGACCATGTTCATTTTCGTCTAGCTTGGGTCATTTACTAAGCTTTAAAATACCAAACCAAGTACATGTAGCCTCAGATGCAAATAAGGGCTACTTACTTACTTACTTGAATACATTGCCACTCACTCTGGAACGACATTTTCTCCTGAATTTTCTGTTCTTCAGCTAATACTGCCACTCGTCCGTCATCATCTGCCGCCGGCTCCTCTATC
This sequence comes from Aporrectodea caliginosa, assembly GCA_020284085.1. NCBI lineage: Eukaryota > Metazoa > Annelida > Clitellata > Crassiclitellata > Lumbricidae > Aporrectodea > Aporrectodea caliginosa. The sequence goes on from JACEVL010001058.1 coordinate 728,522, forward strand.
GCCCCTCCACTCGAAATGAAAGTCTCACCTCTTCGAAAATTCCTACTCATTTGAACCGTTGCCTTCCAGTATTTCTCAACCTAAACCTACACGAAACTCACCCCAGCAGCACCTCTGGATCTTCCTCTGGTATCTCTGGACAATCCCGGACTCAACGCAGAGCTCGTGAATAATAAGCAGGTGCCTGTGCTTAGCTTTTAAATGCCCCTTTATAAAATTTGGAATATTTATGATTACGATGTTTAATACCTGCTTAGTATTTATCATTGCACACTTTGCACTCAAGGCTGCTTTTTCCTCCAATTCCTAGATTGAAAACTATCTACTCTAAGAACTTCCACAGCAGTGACAGCATCATCATGAGTTTCGCCGGACATATTCATCCATCAACGAATTAAATTCAAATTACTGATTTATATTATGCTGTACAAGTATTTTAATACTACATGCACAAGGTCAGCTGAATCTGAGGCACGAAGCAACCTGCAAGCCGACCCTTGAGAGATCTCAACATAACCATCTCACTGGAGTTTTAAAACCTGTATTCCACATTGCAACATAACCCACAGTTCAAGTCAGAAGGTGCAGTCACTGGCTCTAAGCCTCTACAAATGATACCCTAAAGCAAGCGTTATGGGATTGTCCACAAACAGGCGTCACCAAAATGCAGACAAGGGAGAAAAGGGGTTTTCCCATGTCTGAATTAACTGTCACGTATACCTTTCTTCAATAGAACATTAAGCACAATCTCTCCCACGTCTGCCTTTGGTAGCCCGGCCATCCTCTCTATGCAGACATCTTTCAACTTGTACCATGTACATTGTACAATTATACATGTACCGTTCATCACGTTCAGATGTGTACATCCCAACATCACCCAAAACAGTAATTTCCTTGTGCTGTTTGAAACAAGTTTTTGTTTCAGTCTGTGTGCATGATTTCCACCTAGGGGTCATTGCATAATTACGTAACGCTACAGGGTGGGTGGGTGGGGTCCTGGAAAACGTTACGAAGCGTTAGGTGGGTGGGTTGAGCTGAACGTTACGTAACGCTTTTAAAAACAGCTTAGTTATAAATGAATTTTAAATTAACATCAAATGACACGATGTGATCGATGTTCAAACTTCGTGCCATTGATTTAAAACTTAACTAAAACACGCAATAGTAGCCTGTGAAGCGAGTATTTATTGAGCATTATTTTAAAATTAAATAGTTGAAATTTAATCTTTTTATTTGTACAAATTTAAAGAAAAATTAAATTTGTTAGACAACAATCAACATGTTCAAGAAAAGTAAATCATATGACAGATCTTTACCGAGACCTAACAATAAATACGTAATGCTGGGGTGGGTCTAGGGAAACGTTACGAAGCGTTACAGGGTGGGTGGGTCAAAAACGGTCATTTTCGGCGTTACGTAATTATGCAATGACCCCCCTATTTGTCTGCTAAAATCAACAATCAAGAAAAAGCGTAGACAGAAATACATTTTTATTTTGTATTTTCCTGAATTCTCAAAACTGAACAAGACTATTTTAGGTTCTCATTCTTGCATCGTTCAACAAAAATGACCGCTCTTAGACAGATTCCGTACGCGACACGCTCGACTTGGAGTGTGAGGCAGAGCGCTTCCTCTCAGCCTTGCGCTCCTTGGCTTCCTTCAGCCTCTGGGCAAGCAGCTTCTGGTATTCGGCAGCAGACTCACGCTTCCTGGTGGTCCTCATCTTCTTCAGAGCCAGACGGTGACGCTTCCTCTGAAGCACAACTGGGGTCACAAGTCGCTGGATCTTTGGTGCCTTAGTTTGGGGCTTCTTGCCTATAAAAACATAAAATTGCATCCAGTCAGTATTGCAATTTTACCAGTTAATTTGTAATGTCTATTAGTATGTATATACCTAGCAACTTAATGTAGCTTCTTTAAAGCATTCCACAAAAAGTAGTTCGTTATCTTAAATTGTGTGCAAGTTAATCTGCATGCAAATAATGCTCAGGTTATTGGAAGAATCCAATTGTCAGGCTCTTGTGCACATAAACCTAGAGGCAGTCGAAACCAGAGTTCCTTGTTTATGTTGAAGTAAGAAGGCACCATTAGTACCAAACTAATAACATAAATCTTGAAGGGGCGCTATATAAATATCTGAAATGAATGAATGAATTAACAATATATATCCTAACTTAATAACAGCTGTGCAAACAAAACCAGAGCACAAGCAATTAAAAGAGAATTAACAAAGCAGCATGATCAAACAGTTCATAGTTAGAATCTCTATCAGTATAGATTCTGGGGTTTATTAACAACTAGCAATTTTTACCCGGCGTTCGCCCGGGTTTTCCCCAGGCGTAATTTTTAACGGCTGCAAATAAAGGCTACTTACTTACTATATTTGCTGATGGGCTTCAAATATTTAAAAAAATGTCCATATATCTGAATGGAAACGATATTTAGAGGTGAACATAGTTGCTTTGCCCGTGTACTGCACGGGTTATCTCTACCTTATAATTATAGGCAATATTATTATTTTGTTCCCCGTTCTTTACGGTTTATCTCTACCTGAAAATAGGCGTATTATTTTGTTCCCCGTACTACACGGGTTATTTCTAAATTATAATAGGCGTATTATTTGCCGTTGGCCAGCGTGACGTAAGATTGCATATTTAGCCGCGTGACGTAATTTAAGATTGCATATTAATTTTAGTGACGTGGACAAATGGGCATGCTTATAATGTCCATAAATCGGAATTGAAAGCAAATTATGAGCTGAAAGTAATTGGGATGAGATAGAAATTCGAATAGCTAAAGTAAGTTTCGAGTTGCTTTGACCTAGAAAATCGGCAATGGCCGTGGTTGCAAAAAATGTGAGCTTAGTGTAATTAAGTCACCAAATCTGTAAATGGTTGCGCTGACCTAGAAATTCGCCCGTGGCGACTTCTGATTGGTTGCTAGATGCTCCGTGTGACGTAAGATTGCTTATTAAGCATGCGTGACGTGAACAAATGGCCTTACTATGGGCGGTATTGAAATAAGCTCGCTGAAAAGTTAAATTTAAAATGGCCATATATCGGCGTTTAAATAAAATTGCGAACTGAAAATAGTCGCGTTGACCTAGACGTTGCGTAATAATGCTTTGTAAATTTTTTCAACTCGCTAAACCGTTCCGTTTCGGAGCCTTTAGCCGGACAGCGATGCATTGCAAACATACATATAAACATACATACATACGGAAGGACAAACTTTAAGAATTATAGTATAAGATATTTATATACATCAAGAGTACTCATAAGTTTGGCACTGCACATGGATTCAAAATATTAATGCAAACTGTTAATGCAAATCCTACAGGATGAAACAGTAGTATAGAAAAGAAATTCAAGGATTCTTCAAATATTCAACATCTTGTTCAATGCAAATATTTGATGCACACAGGTTTGCTGCAGTACAGCACACAGCTTACAAAATTAACAAATTTGTCACTATCGCAAACTGTCCAACCGGAATCGTGCATAAATCGAAGCAGCATAAAAAATCTGCAGATGGAATTTAATTACAAGTCATTCATTTTATTTAACTGAACTTATTGCTCAAGCAGTCAGTAAAACTTTAAGATAGGGTCACCTAGGAATGTTTGCTAGGAATCAGCTTGAAACCAGCTTAACCTTTACCGTTTTCAGCTGTTTCCAAAACACACATAAAAACATATTTCCCCCAAAACTCTTTTCAACCAAATCCCATCTTACCTTCCTTAACTGGCAGTGGACGCCTGACAACATACTGGCGCACATCATCCGCCTTCTGAAGATTGAACAGCTTTCGGATGTTGCTGGCCTTCTTAGGTCCGAGACGGCGGGGCACAGTGGTATCTGTCAGTCCTGGAATTTCCTGTTCTCCTACAAAGTCAAAGATAAATTGTTAAAAAAGAAGTGTTTAAGAGGCTTGAAGAATGGAACACATATACAAGAACCAAAGTGTCAAGCATCTTGGACATCGGCTCTCTTAATCCTTTGAACAGTAAGGCAAACTGGCCTTGAACTTCAGAGGAACTTATTATTGAAAAGCCGAAAAACTGGCCTCCCCATCGACCATCATTTTCCAACAAGCTTTGAAAGAAGTCCGTGCTTAAATAGTACTCGCACGGTGCACACTTATACATTCCAATGCAAATATATATTTTATATATATATAAAGGTGTAAAGTTTGCAGTTTCTTTTGCATTGGAACTAAAAGCAATTATCTATCATTCAAGAGTTCAATTTTTCAATAATTCACTGAACTATAGCCCAGACCTGTAGAGTGTTTATGCAGGGAGAGACTGTGAATAAATACATTAAACAATCATTATGTTGATAACGCATCTTAGAAATGAGCACCCATCTGAGCAACTGGCATAATAAATCAGGCTTTAGAAAGGTACCATGTTTCATATAATTATCAACTTACATTTAACAATTTTTACACTGTTTTCCATCACATGAACAACGTACTTCACCGGTTGCCTGTTTCACGGTGCAATGAATTTAGCATTTCAATGTGGGTTTGACAATTCCAGTTTGAGAATTAGCACCTAACAGTAGATCGTCACCCCTTCTCATATTTGGCTGGCTGCAGATCCCTTCGCTTCAAAACTTTTGTTTCTTACAGGCAAATTTAAATGAATTAAATTGCAATATTTTGCAGTGGGCAGGAGACAGCACTTGACTATATTTTCCTATTGTTACTTCACATATAAATGTTGGCTATGGACAAGCACCATATAGTTTGCATGTCGTGCTTCATTACATTATAATCATCGACAGCATCTGATGTTACCTTTTTTCAGGATGACAAGGTTGAGGACGCTGAGATTAGCATCAACAATGCAGCCTCTGACAGACTTGCGGCGTCTTTCTCCGTCACGGCGCATACGGTAGCACGAGTGGCCATCGGACAGCAGAAGGCGAACACGTCCAGTTGTCATGACTCCCTGCTTCATTGGGAATCCCTGCTTGTCGTTACCTCCCGAGATGCGCACAACGTAACCCTACACAAGACAATTGATCAATACACATTAGCATTCGAGGACAACTCCACTATGTATTAATCAGCAATGTAAACACACAATGTTATATGTGAAAAAAGTAACAGTAATGTTACATTTAGACTAATGTAAATCAAATATCAACTAGTATGCTTAACTATAAAACTTGTTAATAAGATGCTAAGGCCTACATGCAGCATGACACCAAAACTGACCAGATTAGGCTCCCACAGATTTGATTTAACAAACTTCTGATGCACAATGATATCGTAGATGCCACTTTGTGCAATTCTCAAAGGGGCTCCCTGACTCCAGCCTAAATAATGCTAAGATTTCACTGACAAGGAGACAAACTAAAATCAAGAAATTAGAACAATTGTAACATTTTCAATAAGCACTAAAACACTGCTTTACTTTGGAGTCAGGTAAAGGTTTTTCAGATTTTAATTCTAAATTAATGCAGTTAAATTGCTTTTCAAAACACTTGGAAATTGCGCAAAAGCCACAACACACAAGTTAATTTAAGAAATCTTAAACAACGAGAGAAGTGGCGACGTCGGACATTTGAACCTGCCTAACAGGCAGAGAACCACAAGAAACAGAAAATACGAGGCATTTTTGTTTTTCCAATTCAGAAGCAATTCAAAACTGAATTATCACAAGAACATAACAATGTTGGTAACTGAGATGACTAGTCTTCCCAATTTACGACTATGTTTAGCAACCTGTATACCTTTTTTATATCAGACTTAAAGCAACTTGTTAATCTTTTTCTTACCTTCCATTCATCTCCAAGGCTTTCCGCAGAGACTTCAGCAGCCATACGTTTGTCGTAAAAGGCCCGAAGCTTGCGTTCATCGTCAACTTCAATGAGCTTCTGGCAGCCCGTTGCCGGGAAGGAAATATTCAACTACAAATACAGAAAATCACCCGTAAACGCAATGAATTGGTCAAGTAAGATCCTTCACTTCTGCTGCCCGTTTGAATAAGTGTCATGCGGTACAAGGCCCCCATGTATTAACCAGGCTAGCCAAGATATAAATCTTTGAAACAGCCACCAGGTATTGCTGAATTTTGATGCTCTACAATTATTTCTGCAACTCCAGAATAATTTGTGACTAATTTATGCTGTTTTGCCGTTTCAGGTAACCTTTGTGCATATATGAAGAGATCACACCAAAGACACACAGAACATTAAAACAGTTTTAGCTTCGGGAGTGGCACAATTGTAAAATTGTTTAATTTTTGGTAGCCTGCAGCTGATCAACGTATTAACAATATGGTCGCCTAAAACTCCGATTAGAGCTATGTAACGAAAATTAACCACCATGTGTGTGTGTGCTTCTAGCCCCTCGATTGTCAGTGGCTTAAATGAGGGTTTGAACCAAGGTGTAATAAGGTTGCACCATATCAAACCTTTTAACGGTCTTCTATGTCGCTGTTAACATTTACTATAAGGTAACAGTAGTTTGATTTCCATTAATTAAAATCCATCGAGAACATGTCATCACGTAAAAAAGGCGTCCATTCCAGAACACGAGTGGAAAAAATCCAGTTTAACCTAGCATTTAACTGTGCCATCGATTCATCATATCAACACTGGATTCAAAAGAAGTAATTGAGGTCACCAGTGGTGGGCAGAAATTAGCAGCATTTTGTTGCTAACATGTTAAATTTGTCGTTGTTTTCTTACCTTCATATTGCGGCACTAACTCGACGCCACACATTAACGCAAAAAGGCGGAAGTTGGTTCCGATTCAACGAAAGAACCAATATCTGGTTCACAAAAAGAAAATCTGTGCGACTTATTTTGTTGCGCATTACTATTACACTCAACTTCAATGGGGTTTCGTAAAGATGAAAACTTATTACTTAATAGGTAGAGAACAATTTTCAGTGATCGTGTCCATTGTCTGGCTAAATAACATTTTATTTCAAAAATGAATAAACATGAGCATAAATAACTTTAGTCACGCTCTAACCAATTGATGTAGCTAGACACTGGGCTTTTGTGAGCCCAACGATCAGATCATAGTTGTCATACCCCGATCGTGTGAGCCTCCACCTTCTATTTCTCTACCTAAACGGCGCCTACCTTAACAGCTACTCTGCTCTCTGTGATCTTCTGGAAACCAGACTCGGATTTTCTTTTCACTACCCCTTTGAACAACCCCTCTGTAACTCTGTTTCGACACAGCGCTTTTGAATAAGCTGGAGCTCTACGCTTGGCAATCGAGTTGCGCTTAAGACGTTTAGAGTTTGCGATTACGATTGCATTGGTGGAACTGGATAGGCCTGAACAACATGCATGCTTATTTGTTTTGATGCGTTCCGTTTAACAATAATTATAGGCCCAATATCATGTATCGATGACCATGCTGGTTTCTGCGAAACCAGCATGGTCATCGGTATGGTACGAATCTTCATTTATGGCGCAATCTGAACCCTATATCACAGAAGCACGCGTCAATCGTTGTATGTGAAGGTATCGTGATGTTGTGAGCGTTCTCGCGGGTTACAGCCTGCTTGGTTATTAACTTAATTAATATTTAACCGTTTGTAACTTCTCCAAAATTCTACAAAAGAAGTTTGTATATTTCTTCTTATGTAAGTTATATAAATAACCTGCTGTTTGCTTTTGAATTGTTCGTAAAGGTTCAGCTACAGCGCTAGATGAACGTATGAAATCTGGGGCACATGTCTGCCTTCACCACGTGATTGGTTCGACCAATGAAATCAAATAATTCTCTTCGGAACCATTTTTTAATTTTGCCACGAAACTCGAAAAGTTTATCGTAAAAATTGTGCTAAACGTAAAATCTTAAAATGTCTCACAAACAGATTTATTATTCCGATAAATATGCAGACGACGAATTCGAATACCGGTATACAGCTGAATTTTGGACATAGATTAGATTGCGTTTGTAAGGTAACACGGCTATACACACAGTTCCATGTAGGCTCAGTAAGTAAGTAATTAAATAAAAGCGAAGATAAGTTTGTGGTCAAATATTGTTTTAGCGTCCCAAATTATTCGATCATTAGGCCTATTTATAATAGTATATTGTCCCAGAGTCACCAATGAATTTAAAATTGCGGAACTAAAATTCATGGAGATAAGCTGGTTCTGTCTTTTCAGTTGTCGTTTCAGCTTCCGCTTTGCCCGCATCCACGTTTCCACATTCTGCATTTAGACTTTAGGGTAGAGGCAAAAATCTGTACATAATTTTGAGGAGACAGATTTTTCGGGGAGAGATTTTTGCATTTTTGGGGAACAGGGGCCCAGTTAAAACTCTTTAAAATGCTTTGTCCCCACCCCCATGATTTGCACCACTGCTTAAGAGTGGACGAAGTGTTGCTAGTGGACAAGTGTCGTTATTTTTAACGCTTTATAAAACTACTGGTACTCTCATTCAGTAAAGGTTGTGTGTAGTTTTAATTTGTGACTCTGAAATGATATGCTATAACGGTTGAATACTTGGAGACGCTGAAACGATATTTTGCCGTCTGTTTTGTTACGTTAAATGACGTAGTTACTTCACGTACATATTCTTACTCTGGTTGTTTTGAAGGCATGTCATGCTGCCTAAGGAAATGACTAAACTTATCCCAAGAAATCGTCTCATGACGGAGGACGAATGGAGAGGCATTGGAGTCCAACAGAGCCAGGGTTGGCAGCACTACATGTTACACGATCCAGGTATTCGTCTGCCAAAATTCATACAAGTGCAGTCTGTTAAGAAGTTTGAATTAACGTACACATTAGATACACAGATAATGTTAGAAGGATTCAAAGAGAAAACATTTCCCGCTAACATAGCCACCCTTTTTATATAATCAGCTGTTGAAGATTGATTGCTATGTTGTGAAACTTATTCTTAAATATGCTGTTTCATTGCAATCTGGCAAACTCCACATTATGTATATTTCTGCAAACTATTTCTTGTGTAGATTTTTCACATTTATTCACAGTTGCACAACATGAATTAACACTTGATAATCAAACTTTTAATAGACTACTTTGACTACAAGTTAATTCTTTTAGTAAGGCGCTCGACTGAGGATTTTAGTAGATGGGAACTTAGAAACTGCAGGTCTAAAATATAGGGCTGTACAGTGTACAACTGACTGAACTTGGAAATGAGTTTAAGTATTCCTCATACTGGGAGTAACAGCTTTCTTACTACTAGTAGAAATTTGCAAGTATTACATTATTCTTGTATCTAGGAATATTTTTGCTAAATAGCATAACTTATAGGAATATACACGTATTACATTATTTCCACTACATATGTAGCAGACCTATTCAAACTTATACCTACCCAGTGCTACATGTATAGTAGGCACATTCACAAACTTCTCAATACATATTCCTAGCAGTAAGAGTACAGAGGTCTGTATTGCATTATTCCTCCCTACTACAAGTAGGAATATTATAAACATTTAACATATTCAATCAATCAATCAATGAAACTTGATATAGCGCCCCTTCAAGATATCTACTCAGAGGCCGGCCCAACCACGGCTGAAAAGAAGTTTTTTAAGTAAATCCAAAACAGCCGTGTCAAACCGGTGTGTCAACATGCCGAAGCTCATAAAAATTCTTAATGAATATTCTTACTAATCGCAATATGTCTCTAATGTTATTCCTAGTATCAGAAATATACATGTATTACAAATGTAGTGCAACATATATCTACTAGTAACTGTTTCTAACACAGAATTTTTGGATCTGTTTTAGAGCCTCATGTCCTTCTCTTCAGACGGTCACTTAGCTACTCACAGCAGCCGCCTCCACAGTTGCGGAGAATCTAGACCGGTCCATCAGACCACATACCAGAGTCTCAACTCAAAACGTGTCACAGTGTACATATGTCACCTTCCTTCGCTCACCGTTACTGTTAACATATTAACATTCCGTTGCAGATCTCCCGCACATTGGTTTGGCTCCTGTCGTGAGGAAAAATTAATCGGGAACTTGGCTTTAAAAACAGATAAAACGTCCGGACTGTACGTAATTAGGAATTGGTTCAGTTAACTGTGCTTTGGGATATTAGAGACGAGAACAACTGTTGTTAATTTAATGTGTAATAATTCTCTATATATTTCTGCACGTATTTGGGGAGTTTATGCTCTAATTTTCGCAAGGCAGAACAGATTTGTATTTTGCACAGTTTTTCCGTCTTTAGCTACACATCTTGAAGTCTGTCTATCTCTGTATCCTTTTATCTCTTCCTATCTCATCCATCTATATCAACATCAGTCTGGTCCCTCTATTTTGCAACTTTCCCCTTCTCTAACCATAGATCTATCAAATCTAATCTGTGTGGTTTTTGACCTACATATTTACCTAAAGTTCTGTATTTATAGTGTTTTATCAAGTGGTTTTTAAGAATGATAACATTATGAACTTTGTGTTTAATATGTTTCATGCACAAGATGAGTCTTGTTTAATATACATTCTTTGCCTAACAGCGGAGTTCTGCGAATGCTTTGTTTGTTCTCTTTGCTGTGGTTTATCTGCATTGCTGTTAAAAGGTTGTCATATTGATTGTCTGTCTAAGTTTTGTCTTTAAAGTTTTCCAAAACTGTGTTTAAAGGCAATCAAAGTTGAGTTCTTACTTCACTTTTGGTGCTGCGATGTACAGTTACAAGTCTGACACCACAAAAATTTGAGCAACTGCCTATTAAATCTATCAGTTTAAAAACATTTTCAACATAATATAAAACTGAAGTTGAAAATGTTTGCATACAGTATTGGTGTATTGTTAAACGCACTTGTTTAATTAAACAATTAATGCTAGCACTACAATGTTTTGAAAGTATGTGAATTCTATGACTGGTGTGTGAATGTTATTTATGTTGGTAATGTTTCTCTGCCGGTGTTTTCATGACAGCTTCGGCCTTCAAGAGCTTCTGCTTTCCATTGGCAGCAGCATGCCTTCTAATGACCTGTTGAGTCTTCAGTGGGTTATTTTAGTTGTAAGATTAAAACTAAAAGAAGCATAACCCGTATAAATGTATGGGATACTATATAAGTGCTGTTAAACGGGTATCCAATTCTACGGTTTGTCCTAGGACAAAACCAGCAAAAGTGGATTCACCACCCGAGTTAGGACTAGTACCATCATTACCAGACTGAGCTATGAATCTTGGGCACAGGTCACTCGATTTCTTTGACATCTGCTCCTCAGTTCTGATCAGATGCAACTTCCTTTTGCTGGGATATTATGGATTACTGCATGCTTTTTCATTCTGAAAATTTATAGCGCCCCTTCGAGGGGCTGTACTCGGCCGCTATTGATACATATTCGTATTTGTCAGTGAATCTTTAGTGAGGCTGGTGCTTGAGCCTGTTTACCTGGCATTCAATTACTGCCTATGCATTCTCTGGTAAAATGCATGTCTGTACCAATTGAAACTTTCTGCCATAGATAGTGTTGTCGCAAATATCTTCACATAGTAAGCTAAAGGTGTACAAGTCCAAGTTTGTGTTGTGATCAGTCCATTCACACAGAACTCAGTTCAACTTATTTGCAAAGATATACATGCAACTGTACAAAACTTCCTATAATTGACACTGGCATTTAAATATAAGTGCAACAAGGGTCATTCATCAAATATACCCAAGAAAAGCCACACACTTCTTGTGACTATTTTTAATATTAGCCAACCAGTGACTGCTTAAATAAAGTATTCGTACTGCAGGAATTAACAAAAAGCCATTTTAAACTGATTAAACTGGCAAGTTTTTGCATGGTTAGGATCTATGCAAAGGGCTAACAGTCTGGTGAAAATTGATATATCTTATTTCCCGAGTTATTAGCAATCAAAATGCCCTGGAATTAAAGCTGTTGCTACCTACCCAATATAAACTGGTCGTATTTTATACACCATTCAACATGAAGAGACGATATTTATGCATGGTTTCCTATCATGTGTTGGTCTACAAACTGACTTAATTAACCTCATCAAATTAGAGATGGTATAGTGTGGATATTTCTAGGTTTTTATTGATTTGACATGGAATGATGTACATTTTCATCCAAATACTCATTCACCAGTCACCACTAAACACCATAAAATAAACAGTTAACACTTGGTTAATTATACAATGTTTAATTGTTTATCGTTGACTTGGGTTTATACTTCACACTGTGTTATACATAAATTACATTTAAGCCACATGTGTTTAGCCAAAGTTTAACAAAACTAATGCTCATACACTCCCTTAAACCGGTTGAGAAGTCTTTACAATGGCATCCAAAACAGTTGTGATAAAGTTATTAGCCTCGAACATTACACAATGAATAATCAAGTTAGGCCTCGTGGATCTAAATTGTTTCTGCCAACTATGATTATTTAAGAACTATGATTTTAAAATGCAGTTTTGCTATGAAGCTTTTCTTGGCTATCAGTTGATGCCGTGTGCATTATAATGGCTGTACAAGTTTCCAGATTAGATTACGTTTCAAATTTCAATATTATTAAACAGATATTTACACCTTGTACTACACCAATTTATGAATGCAACCTTTAAAGCTCAGGTGGCTTGAAAAAGTTATAAATGACCAATGGATTAACTGGTTTAAACAAATAAAACCCTACAAATGTTTAATGGCTAAACCAGTTAGACTTCTTAAATGTCATCAATGGTTTAGTTTCCAACTGCTGGGAACACAGTGACAGTCATTATTCTTAAACATACAATTGTATTCGGCTAATTTGTAAGCACTTCAAAACCGCAGGTAGCTCAAAACATTCAAAATGATTAATGGCTTAACTGGCTTCAACAAATAAAAACTTACAAATGATTAATGGCTAATGGTTGATCGTTTAGCTTCCAAGCACTGGGCTGCAGCCAATAGTGTACTGTCAAATTTCATGAAGTGATTTCATGATTGATAATTAAACTTTGCTTCCTGGGATATGCTTCACAATGATTCAAGCTCTGTATTGCAGAATTTCACTTGGGCCCCCACGAGGGAATAAGTTACACCACCACTAGATAAACTGACAGAAAAGATGATTCTATCTAACACTGAAAAGCTGGAGTACTAACAAGATACAAAAGCAACCTGTGATTGTGGTTTCAGTGCACGACTCAGCACCATCCACAGCAAGCGAAATTGGAACACTACAGATTGGGAAAACCAATCAAAAAGACCAAAACTAGGTCAGGCTGCAGTAATCAGAAAAGTGTAAAACTTGTGCCAAGTTAGACCTGCCAAAAGAAACTTAGTTTTTAAAAAACTGCACTGTGCTACAGATGTCCATGCATATCCTGGTTCTTTTGACAATTATTTTTTGGTACAGCAGTAAACAGTAGAGTTAACAATACGAATGGAATCAAACGCAACAAGTCAAGCGATGGTTCCACACGACGTGTCTTGCCATCAGAACACAGTTATTCCTTTTCAATTCAAAAATCAACATCAGTGCAAGTTCAGTTTAATTTGATCATCTTTTTATGGTATCAATAATAATAATAATGACGACAATTTATATGGCACCGTAACATAGCCATGCCATCCCAAGGAAGCCTATACAACATAATCATAACATTCCCATAATCAGAATGTACTATGTCAAACTTGTGTTACAAGTTTCATATATACGCCACGGGGACATACAAACAATTTCTGTGTGGCTACCCCACCTTTCAATCATATGCCAAAAAGTCTAAATTATACACCAACAGCCATCAAGCAGGAAAACGAGTATCTCCATTTAAGTAAACCCCGACCTTTCATGACCCCGATAACTCTCGCGACCATAACGCGGATCACGCGCTGGTTCTGCATGGTGTTGTGTCTTCAAATGGACCGACCGTTTCCGAGAGCCACCATCTTTAGACAGGAGATCAAAGATGATTCGGGTCAGTTTGAGGATTGCCATGTGCAGCCCGTACTGCAGGACCAGTGCGCCGAATCCCTTGTAAAGTCCGGCAAAGCCTTCCTCTGTGATAATCGTCACGTAGCAGTCGACTACACCATCATAGCGAGTGATTATCGGAACGACTTCGAGACCTGTGTCGGTGTTGTCAATAATCGTCCTGGTACCCTAAAATATGATTACTTAGCCCATTAGTATGTTAAGGGATAAGGTACAGTATCCAAAGTATCAAGTGTCATGAGTTTGGATTAAAATGGTTCAGATTCAAATAATTTGCATTTGTTTAGATTAGTTAGACATGAATGCAGTGATTTTGGGAGGTTCCTACAGATGCTAAATAAATGTTTTATTTCATTAAATACAATTCACGTTTGAGTGGTTGAGATTCATTATGAGATGAATTTTCATCACTTTCAACAAAGCACACACAGTAAGGCTTTCCCTAAATTTAAATGAAGTTAATGAAATGAAAGGTAACCGCAAAGTAAGGGAAAGAAGGGTATGCCAATGCACAGTATAGTAGGGCTTTTCCTTCAGGAAATGAACATGATGGTAAGTAAGCAAGGTAAAGTAAAGGAAATGCAAGAGACGGAGGTTAGAGACTACGGTAAGAATCATAAGCTAAATGAAGGTAAAGAAAACAACTGTGCTAAAATTATAGTACGGTAAGGCCTACATTATATCAGAAGTTGTGTTACAAGTGAAGCCTGTAGTATTGAGACTCTGTTGTAGGCCTACTCAATGCCAGAAGGGTAAGGGAGCGACATACCTGCAGGTACAAGCGATACAGAACAGTTTCAAGTGGGTACAGAAGAGTGTCAGCCAGCAGGTTTCCAGAGAACGTAGCAGCCAGCTCAGGATAGTAGATATCGTACATTGTCTCCTCAGCTCTTTCAGTCTCCGGCTGTGAACCCTACAACATTCAAATCAAACAAAACCAATCAAATTCGGATTCTAAAAATCTACTTCGACTAAAGCAGATCTATTTACAATCTAACAAATCAATTCTAAAGTAAAAAGGTCAAGTCATGACCCAAAAAGGTCAAGTCATGATCCAAAAGGTTAAATCATGACTCAAAAGTCAAAGTCGTCATGAAAAAGATCACATCAGGAGCCAAAAGGATAAGAGCTGATTAAAAGATCATAGGACTTAAAAGACAGATGATGAAATGATCCTGTCAATCATATGGATCCAAGCCATAATCATACAGATCCATTTGTAATCCTAACGATGAATTCATTACCATCAGCATGAGTTTTAGGTCAAAAAGATCAATTTAGACTCGGTTGAGTAGATGAACTCCCGATATGACAAATCTCTATCAATTCATTTCAACTTATGATCAAATGAACTGATTCACAATCAAACACAAATCTAATAATTCAAGATCAATTTATGATCATATACATAACCCAAAATATTGGTACAGGCAACTAATTTGTCAACTCTAAGTAAGTGAATTCTTTATTAAACCAACTGCTAACTGTACTTTGGTGTACATGAAAGTTTTTTAAGAAATCGTGAATGAATCATCCTTATTATAACAAATCATCCTGATTATAAAGGTTTCCCAGGCTAAGGTACTTGTTGCTGGGATTATTCTATTGTGTGTGAGGTCGCTTATCAGTTTTACGGGAGTAACAGTTCATGCAGAACATGTGCTGGGTCATCAATGTAAGCTGTTAGAAGCTCTGATGAGAGTCGGGAAGGTACTGTGCTGAGCAATTACTTTACTTTACATTGCCTGTCTTGCACAGACCTTGGGGCTCAAGGGAAATCCAAACACTGCATCTTCTGCCATCTTTGAAGACTACTGGAAACTGAGGTATCTGTGTGCTTCAAACTTCATTTCCTTTCTTAATCCTCATATATACGAAGCAAGACAAACTAGGTTCTCTGAACATGGTGTCACATGTAAACTCTTATGGGTACCTGTTGGTTGGGAGCAGGAGCCCGAGAGTGGTGACTCTTCTAGTTATCTCAGCATCATTTGTTCTCAACGATGAACTTTTGTTCTTAATGAACTTTAACACCATTTAGGATAGGATAGGCAACGCTTTTGTGAGGCATTTTAAAAGTTTTGTACTAAATGTCCACATAACTGATTTTTACCAGATGAAACAAACGATTGACTGACCTTCCTGTCAAGCCTTTCTGATTTCAAGGTCATCATGACCTGGTATTTTGCCAAGGATGCGATGACATAGTGTAGAACACCATAGATGACGGTTGGCAGAACAAGTTTCCAGATTGGTAGAAGTCGCGTTGGCTGTGCCGACGTGAAACTGACAAGACGACTGACACCTTCCACAATGCAGTCAAAGACTCCGGGTCGCTCACAAGCAATCTCCGACTAACAGAACACATTTAAAATTTCTTATATCTATTTTGCTTTATTTTTTTTACCTGAGGTAACAGAGAGGAGAGAATAGAACCAGGAAGCAAAGACTGAGATGGATGGAAAATGAGGTTCATCTGGAAAATAGAGAGCAAAGTAATGAATTGGAAACCGGAAAGAAAGACCAAGACGACACTGGCTGGAGACCAACACAGATGATCTTAAATGTCTGTAGAAGCTGTGTCATGAAGGAAGAATCCTGAAGATGAACAGAGATAAGTGGATATGTGCTGCACCTGATGTGCAGACCTGCAGAGGGAGGACAAGTTTTAAGTAAACAAGTACCTAAGATACTAGAAATTACACTAAGACAGTATTAATAATGGGTATCTGGATAACCAGGCCTCGTCATTATAAATGTGCCTTGAAATGTAACGACAGTAGCTCTGGATACAGATGGAGAGGCACTGAAAAAGTATGAGTGTGGCCTGCAGACAGACAGTCAGTGTAGTTTAAATGGGAGAAAACTCATATTTAAAGACTGTGCCCAGTTTCACAGTAGTCCAGTGGGTTAGTACTCTTGATTGCTAATCCAAGTGCACCACATGTGTGGTGCGCTTGTTGTGTACACACACCAGTGCGCTTGACAATACAGAGGTTGTGGCTTCAAAATGCTGCTCAGAGAATGACATTTAAAGATTTAAAAAAAATCTGAAATCGCCCCATAGCAAACTCTGCTGTTAAATGCTCCTCTGATACATAATGATGACTGTTGCCTGATCTTCCCACTGAATTCACACTGTTGGAGGAAGACAATGACTTAATAAACAACGCAGTGACTCAGACAACAACTAAGGCAATGACCAAGACAATTAAGAAAACAAGTCAGGTCAGACAATAACTGAGGCAATGACTCAAAGAACTAACAAAACAAATCAGAGAACAACTAACATAAAGAATCAGACAACAAACAAATAACACAATGATTTAGACAACAACTTCAACAATGCTCACTGAAATCATTCATACAACCACCAAGCTACTCGTATAACGTACCTGTACAGTTTCCACCAGACTGGCTGCATAGAACGGCGTGACTATGACAAAACTCAATCTTCAAACAGAAACAGCCCGAAAAAACATTTCAACAAGCTTTGCAGCATTAGGTTCTCGCTCAGCGCTAATGCACAGAAAGAAAACTTAACATCTATAAGGAAAGCCACAGCCACGTGAAAAATTAATTGCCATGACCCCATTCAGGGTTTTTAAAGCACCATTTTCTTCAGCTTAGCTGTGTTACAACATTACATAAATTGTTTTTTTCCAGAGTAATTGAAATCCCTCAGGAACATTAAATTACGCTAGATTTTAATGGGAATCTGTCAAATCAGGCCTCGTCCTCTGCAACACCAACAAATGTGCTTCAAAATAAGTAAAAATATTATCAAGTCTAAACGTTCATGTGCACGTTTTTTCTGACATCAATGCACATGAGTCATTTTACAATGCTACTTCGAGATTCAAATGAAGTAATCGACCACAACAATAAGGCTGCACTGTAGCAATTTCACTTTCCAAACTAGGTTCCATTTTACTGCATCAGAAATCGCATCATAATGAAAGTTGGGGCAGGGAGATGGTTGAATGGCAACAAGCTGGCATAAAGATCAGAAGGATGCAGGTTCGATGACCACTAGCCCCATAAGGGGTGATGGTAAAATGAGCAGGATAGATGGCGCCTTGTAGGCTGCCGTACAATTAAATTACTCTCTTGTTGAACTTGTTATCATCTGTACTACATCACTGTGTACTTGTCAGTCTGGATTACTAAACGAATATTATTATTGAATGAATGAACAAACCCAATTGACTCTTTCATAATAATAATAATAATAATGATAATGAAGCATGCTGTACGGTATTGATGTGCTTGTATATAACTTGTCGAATTATGAAACCTTTTTGTTACATTAAACATGTTAAAACATCTGATTCGCTGAGCTTACCCTTTAAGAAGTATGTGCTCAGCCATTTTCTTCAAGGAACTATGCCTTGTTACCTCTCTACAACAAAACATACTTCTTCAAATAATTTAAATTAAACTTGGATAAAATGTTACCACACATGTATGAGAACAGCATGCATTAGTAGGAAGTGTTGTTTAGCATCTCATTTAAATTTTAACATTCTTCCTTAACCTGAAATAATGCACAATATACAGTATATTCAATCTTAGTAACTTTAAACCTCACCTTACTATGAAGTATTAGACTTAAATATAAATGAGCAAATAAAAATGACTGCAAAATATGTTAAAATATATAGTTTAAGAGAACATTACACTGATAAAAACACATTGTACTTGAACAGGAACAATTCTAAACATCAGTTAAAACCATCCAGAAAACATAAAAATATCTTTTGTACTAGGTTCAGATAAATATATCTGTAAAGTGAAATGGTTGCATATGAAATAGGTGCAAATTAAATAGGTGCAACTGAATGAGGTCAACAATAATGGATTGAACTGAATAGAGAAACAGTCACGCACTTTGGAAGTGGTGTGAACTCGTGGATTGTTGCTTCGCTTGCAACTGCAAGTCCTTTCACCAGCAGAGCACTTCCAATGCCTTTCCACAGCGTAGTCATACTCTGTAATATAAGTTAGCATTTATATAGCCCCTGTAATTAGATTCACCAATTCAAATCTTCATAAATTTACCTGTCAAAATATCTAATTTAATGTACTGACTTCATATTTGATATACTGACTCCATGACCTCTTCAAGGCCACCTACCCCGATGGCACTGCACAGCATTTTGCTCACACATTATCCAAAAAAGTGTTCTCAAAAGTCTAAACTAATCTCAACCATAAACATCATAATCATAATGTACAAGTCATTAATTACTGGTCACTTTAATGAAGAGCTTCACTGGTTTGGTAGTAACTTTTAATACACACTCATTGTTAACCCTTAGACCGCCGGAACCGAACCCGTTCGGTTCCCAAGGAAATTTGGCAGAACGCCGGAACCGACTATAGGCGGTCACGCATAATAAAATTATTTGTTGAACGCCGGTACCGCCTATAGTCGGTAACATACTTCTGTGACTGTCTGTGATGACTCATGTATATGTGCTGCACCTAACGACCCATAGATAATACAGCTGACGTCACAGGGTGACGTCACAAATCAATTTTTAGGTAGGGTTAGGGTGAACTGTCCTTTTTCTCGCGTTGTTGTCGCAGTTGTTTATTGTAAGTGGGCGTGAATTATAATCAATGTAGAAGTTTGAAGCTCAGTTGTGTGTTAGTTATATATATGTATATGTGTGTGCATATGCATATATACTTACATACACATATATATGTGTATGTATCTATATGTATATGTATGTATATACTGTATATGTATATAGATGAATGTGTATATGTACAGGTATATGTACATATATGTATATATGAATATATATATATATGTACTTATGTATATATATGTGTATATATATCATATATGTATATATATGTATATGTGTATATATTTTTGTATATGTATGTGTAAGTAAGCATATATATATATATGCATATATATATATATAAGTATATACATATTTACACATGTGTATATATATGGATATATATACATATTTACATATGTATATATATGGATATATATATATATATATATGCATATGTAAATATGTTTATATATATGTATTTATATATATATACATATATAAACATATTTGGATCTAAGTATATATATATATATATATATATATATATATATATATATATATATATATATATGTATATATATGTGTGTGTGCATATGCATATATACATATATATATATATGTATATATGTATGTATCTATATATATGTATGTATCTATATATATACATATGTAAATAGGTATATATATATGGTTTCTGAGTGAGTTGTGACGTTTCGAAGTATATTGCAACAAAAAAGTATTTGGCGTCCGGGGTGCATGAACCCCACAAAGTATGTGGCGGTTTAAGGGTTAAAGTGTTAAACAAAACCAAGTAAAATACTGCAGTCTGCTGGAGAATTCCAGTCAAATCCATTAGGTCATGGAATCCGGCAGTGAGGCCACAGAAAGTACACAAACTGAATCATAGCATAAAATACATGAAACTTTATATTTAGGAAGTTAGTATAAACAGCTTAACTCTCTCAGGTAGGATTGCCTGTGACAACATATTTGTGGAAATTTATCTCAATCGAACTGTATATCAATAACAAATTTAGCAATGGTTTGCACATACAAATACCAAAAGTTTAACTGGCTTATAATAAGAGAGGATAATGTACCTGATGTCGTTGTATGTTGAAAATTGTTGGGAAAAGCGTGAAAGGAGTCAGGTGATTCCAGTTGGCTGTGTTGTGCACCTAAAACACATATCAAATAACGATTCGAACAAGTTAAATAACTGCAGAACCATGCTGAAAGTAATACATATCATGAATATAAATAACCTTGCTAGAAATTCCTTCACACATCACCTTTAAAAGCCACATCAAGCACCAATATTATGTAATTTATTTATTGTACAAGGTCAATAAATCTAAATTTAACATGGAAGACAAGTCTGTGCAAACAGTTTCTCCAGCAACGTTACATCGACTATGCCCATCAGGCTCAAAGCTGTAATTGTTAGATTATCTAACAAATAGGCTTTCATGCAAACTGCCTACCACCCGACACTCTTTGGCCACCATGCAAACTGCCTACCACCTGACATTCTTTGGCCACCATGCAAACTGCCTACCACCTGACATTCTTTGTTCAAGTTACCTGACATTGTCTTCGTAGAACAATGAACGGATGTGACAAGACGTGTTCCGAAATGGCACTACAAGAATACAAAAGGATGAAAATTAAAGCAATTCACAGTCTAATCGAATGACTTGTCTAGCGCCGTTATTATAAATAGATCGTCGTTTCACCAGAAACCATAGCCCAAATTCTAACCCGATGGAGAAGTCTATTCCAATAGGTGTAGTCTAGAAACTTCAACAGCATAATTTCATAAAGCATCAACTGATGGCTGCTCTATGTAAAACTATAATCAAAACTTGTAATCTGTTGGAAAGGATGATCCAACCTAATTTGGAAATGTTAGGCTATTGTCGTAATGCATACAACATTAGTGATGGTTGGTTCAAAGCCTGATTGAAATCTGAGGTGTCAGGAAAATCAGAATAGGTGAACAAGGTACACAACCTTAAGGACTTGTTAGTTTCATGTAATGTAAGGGCTTTGAACTTTGAATGCAGAGGTGAAGAATTAAGTCTGCCATTCTTCTACATGCGTCATAAGTTTCACATAGATCTGCCGCTGCCATGTATTTCTTTCATAAGTTTTCAGTTCTTAAATGTCATTCAAGTCTAAACTTATGACCTATCTGATTCTGTTTGCTTGTCCATCATAGCTTTGACTTCAAGCAAATACCTCAATACATGCATACATACAACTGCTGGAATTCCATCGACTGTAAAAACCGAGAAACTAACCTAGCTAGGCCGACTCCAAGAGCAGCAAATCTGTGAATGTACTCTACAAAATAAGAAAACAATGTCACACAAATCATATTTTCCACAACATGTCACTTCCTATTCAGTCCAGCCTACCCATTTAATTAAAAATCCTTCTACATCAGCAGTATCGAATATCGAATTCAACACATGAATGAAAGCAATCACTTAGTCACTAATAATATAATTGAGTCAAATCAATGTATTTTTTCAATATATTTTGAGAAGTAGGGAGGAACAGAGATGGGCCTATAATTATTATTATTACAGCAGTTTTATATAGCGCCCCTTCAAGACAGTCTACTCAGAAACCCTGGTCAAACAGGACAGTCTTAAGGCCAGAGAAGAACAGAGCAGAGTGCCATATTGGCATCAGACACAGTGCCACCGGAAGCCCATTCCAGGTCACCGAGCCAGCAACAGAGAAGGCGAGGCACTGTCAGATAGCAGTCCGTGCACGGGGGACAAGGAACTCCGCTTATTAAATTTATGCTGGTCACCAGCTTTGAGAACATGAGTTCCCTTGGTAATTTGTAGCTCATCTGGTACTTTGGTGTGAGAATGGATCACTTAATATGTGACGCCAGGGGTCAAAACCCGTCACATGTCGGTTTCTGACCTTATTATTAAGTCATATTCTACAATTAAACTGCTTCAAAATACTTTTTACAGGATGAAAATATCTTTTTTCTAACTGAAGTTATGTGCGTTGATTCTTTCATTGGTATAGAGTGAAAAAATCGAATAAAAAGTTTCGAATATTCATGTCATTAAAGTCCTCAGCAACCATGACTTGATTATTCTGCAACTGCGCTGTGCAATAAAGGGCTCTATTCTGTGTCGAATAAAACAAACGGCATCAAACTCGGATTACTACTTTGCAAGTTATAGCAAATTCACAGGCAACTGCTGAATTGAAGAATATTCTACATTGTTGACCCATTTCGCCTATTTCAGCTTCTAACTCAGTATCTAGGAAGCGACAAGCGACGGGTTTTGACCCCTGGCGTCACATATGCTAATATTAGAAAGTGGTGCTACAACAGCTTCAATAGCTGCATTAGCTATTTGTGAACTGACTTTCATCAATGACACTGCTCAGTGTTGTACAAATATGATTAAATTTTGCTAAGCTGATAATTTCTGATGATGTAGTTAAACAATTTCAATAAAAGAAGCTGGTGAATTTTTCAAGTCATTAAAGACTTTATTTCCTCTCTTGGACTAATTTGCCATGCAATAGTAAAAAATATCATTAGATATTGTCATATTTCGATACCATCTATGACAAATGAATATATGGTGATGAATTGCTATTAATTTGTCTGAAGTAAAATCCTAATCACAGTCCAGGTTCCTTAGATCATTGTATATTCGTTTAATAGATTCTTCAGCTGTCAAACCGCTGCAGGTTACAATATATTTAATTGATTAGTACAGTGAGTCATTCGTCAATAAGCAAACAGCTGCCGAACCGAACATCACCAAGACTATTCGACATGCACAGCAGATTGTCGTGCGAACATTACTTAAAAGTATAATAATAATATCTTTTCTTTAATTAAGTGCCTGATAAATGCACTGTGCTGTACATTTGCATGTTATGACAATTAAACAATTCACAAGAACACAAATGACAGAAGACATCAATCTTAACTACTACTAACAGAACAGACAGCCTACAATACATGGCACTAATAGCAGCCTACAAAGCATGTCCGCCTATGGGACTCGATCTCGGTACCTCTCGCTCTCTATGCCAGTGTGTTATCCAATGCGCTATCGGGCCCCCCCAATAGACTGTATTCAGGTAAATCGAACCAGACCAAGACTATTAAACATGCACGACAAATCATCGTTTGAACATAACTTAAAGGTATAATTGACTGCATCCAAGTAAATCAAGGAGGTACGGCCCGAATCCCTGAAACCCGAAAAGAATTTTGGCCGGATCCCCGAAATTGATTTTCTAAGTCCAACCCGAAAGAATATAATTAACAAATAAAGATTTCAATAGGCAGTATATCAATATACATCAAGGCCACGCTAGGTCTTTGTCATGTTTATAATTTAACTCGGAATAGCTTTCGGGAGTTCGGCCGCTTTCTAGAAAACTGTTTTCAGGAAATCGGGCTTTTGTCTATTTTCAGCGTTTTCGGAGATTCGGGTTTACCCCAATAAAAGATCCTTGCTTAAAAGTATAATAACTATTTCCGAGTAAATCATCACCAGGATTGCAGAGTAATAATTATCAAGAGACAAATTCATAAATATATTGTCAATCAAGGACTGAGTCTAGGAAATCATTCAAGTAGACTCCAACAGGGTTAGTTGAAAGTAATAGGATGACATGGTATAAAATACGAGTGGGATAATGATCCTTAATCTGCAATAGGCTTAATATGCTGTAATCTCTGCCAAAGCACTTTCACATTCATATGTGACAACAGGAGATCAAAGTCCTCATTAAACATATCAACGCCAGGCCCAGAAAGAGGACATAACACATTTCCTATCAGCTTTGCCATAACCTTATAAAATGGCGACGCGTCTTACTTACTGCTTATTTACATACTTACTTGCATCTGACATGTTTATTTCGAATGCAGTTATTGCAATGACTTTCAATACCCTTGTTGCGCTTGTCCGCCGGATTTCGAAGATGGGCCGACGTCGTAGGGGGTGCCGCTGGTACGGAGTGACTTGGAAAGCCCTGTTGGGAAGCGTAGGGCGGCGGAGGCACGTAAGGGTCGGGTTGCGAAAGCATCGTCATCCCGTAGGGCTTTCGGTTCGTCCGTTCCCGATCAAATCCATCCCATGCTGACATCTTTGATACTTCGGACGAACTGTATATCACGGAGGTATAATATCTAATGACGTAATAGGTCAGCTCCGTTGCGTTATCTTGCGACTGAAAAGAGTTGGACGAAAATATTATGGTTTCGATGAAGATGGTTACAGATAATGATAAAAAAAATATTCTTAATTAATTCAAGATGACAAGTACGCAGTATGATTACAAGTCATAGTATGAACGGATGATTACTAGTTATTACAGGAGTCGAATTTAACTGTATGACAGCCATGCAAAATGCCAATCACGTCCAACTGATAATTTTACCAACGCCATCTCGCGATTGGAAGTCTGAGTCAACCTTAAGGGCAAGCACCAAGATACACAAGACTGGAATCTCCTTAATATGTAAGCGCGTTGGATAGAAAATGGCGGCCCATGGAGCCTGGCCACCTAGCGACAAAGGTGTAGAACCTCGTGTTTACCATGCTAAACGCCTATCTCCGTAGTTTAGATTATTTAACTGAAAGTCATTAAAATATCTTTATATTTTCTTTCTTCCTTAGAAACTGAAAGAAGAATAATTCTGATTTGATTTCCCTCAAATTCGTGCAATTAATCGCTGAACAACACATCGGGTCGTCCATGCTTTTCATGTCCATAGACCCTTCTTACACCCGCATCGCCAGGTGGCGCCAGGCTCGTTAATATAGAATCCTTGCCTTAAGGGGTAGCCGGCTAAGAATAGGTATAGGGGGTAGCCGGGAATTGATCCCTCTTCCCACTTGATGCCCGTCACGCCAGTGATGTTACAATTTATCAATCTGTTGAGCATCTTCCAGGTTAATTTGCAGAGGTTATAACACACAGACGACGTTTTCTGAACCACTTAAAACCTTTGTTATATTATTGTCTCCCTCAATAGTTAATATGGACCACATGCCAATAATGTGATCTGACCGCTTTATTTTCTGTATACCTACCTATAATTTATTCTCTGGGAACAACAAAAGGATTGATTGATTGATTTATTTATTTATTGATCTAATACCGAGGCTGACCCAACAATCTGGCTTACGTGGACTTGATTTGATATTGCGCAGGTTTTTAAGCAGGTCTTGCTGATGTACGTAGATTTGGTTTGGCGCTGAGAAATTTCGAGGTTTTACTTTACATTACAATTTTATGTTCCAGACTAGGCCAATTCGTCAGCCTATATAAGCCAACGACGAGATACATATAATTATTCAATTTAACATTTGACAGTTAATGTCACAGTTTATGGACTTTATGCCATAGCAATGCATGAATTCCATTTTGCATTTACAGCTAATGCCACGTGTGTGAATAGAGGTTGCATAGCGTTGCGTGTGGGCGACGAATCAAGTGTGTGTTTAGGGATCGATGTCGCGCATGCGCATTGATCGACGCGAACGTTGAGAGCGGCGGGGTGACTGGAGATGACAGCAGCTGGAGATTGTGGAGAGGAAAGAGTGCGCAATAGTTGAGTGCAATACTCGGTGTTGGTTAACTTTACCGTGTCTGTAGCCTACGTGTTTGCCAACAACTTTGAGGCTGTATCGTTGGATTATTGTCTGCTTTTTAAAATAATTATATAATGAAAACTCAGAGACTGTGCGTCTTGTTTGAACTGCGCTAATATGCTAAAGCTCAGTCGAGTTATCAGTGTTAGACCCGACAGCTCGAGAGAAGAGTCGACTGACACCACAGTTTATGTTCTGTATCGTAACGATGTCATTTGCAGAAGAATTCCCATGATGGTGACGCAGAAGAGGAGATGACGCTGGCTGAGGACGAGAAGGGAAGAAGCGCGGCTTGTGGGATCGCCTCTCGCCAGAAGCGATGGCTTCAGTCTGGCGCTAACGGACACCGCATAACTGGCCGTTCCCTGCGAGAATAGTCCGTCTGTCACTAGAAGACAAACACAAGTGATTGTTTAATGATTAGGTGAGCCATTGATTGATTGATTGATTGAATTGAATTGATTAATTGACTGGCCGAGTGAGTGAGTGAGTGATTGATTGAGTGATTGATTGATTGAGTGAGTGACTGAGTGATTGATTGATTGACTGACTGATTGAGTGATTGAGTGAGTGAGTGAGTGAGTGATTGATTGATTGATTGATTGAGTGAGTGAGTGAGTGATTGAGTGAGTGAGTGAGTGAGTGACTGAGTGAGCGAACGTGAGACAATTAAGGCAGACCAGTTCAAGCTATCGATCCGTTAAAACGTTTTAAATAAATACAGAGCACAATAAACAAACAAGTAAATAAATAAATAGGTGTCACAGTAATTTACCTGTGAGTTTAATGTGATGGGTTTGATTCTCCAAAGTGAGCTTTTCGTAGAAGGCGAGACCTGGGATGATCAGCCAGTCGGAATTACTTCCGGTGAGCGAATTCCTCGTCAGATCAATGCCCGTTCCAGAAGGTTCTAGTGTCCAGGAAAAGTTCAGGTTGCGATCCTTAGTCAAGTAGGAGGAAGGCGAGGAGTAGTGGGAGGAAGAAGAGGAAGAGTCTGAGGAGGAAGAAAGAATGGAGAAATGTGAGAAGGGATTGGAAAGTCGATTGCAGTTTGAGCAGGTGTAAGAGAGGGTCAAGGTTTCGTTGGGCGAGAGAAATGCATCGCAGTTGATGAGGCAGACGACTGTGATGATCAGGTCGGACTTGGCATCGAGCCAAACCTCGGCAGGAAGTGACGTCACTGTCCGATCGGATCTGCAACAGATAGAGATAATAGGTGTAATGAACAAAAGAGAGATGACATGCAGGAGAGACAGAAAAACAGACGGACGGATGACGGACGGACAGCCAGAGAGACAGACAGACTGCAGAGAGAGAGAGAGAGACAGACAGACATACAGACAGACAGACAGAGACAGAGACAGAGACGGATACGGAGACAGAGACAGACAGTCGGACAGAGAAACATACACAGACGGACAGACAGATATCTTTTCGTAAGTAGTTATGCATCTCAATCTCTTTCATCCGTCCCTGCCATGGTATACAGCAGATGACTTGGTTGTTCCACCTGCCCGAAATTTCACTGTCCAGCATAGTTTTGCTGTGGTCTGTCCATCCTCCTGGAATAAGATGTATAACAATCTGCGACATGAACTCCTCAGCCTCTTTTCCGCAGGTGCATGAAGACCATTCTGTTCGATGGTGGCGCAACGTTGTTAGGTCGGGAAAACCTCTGATGTCCCGAAGTGATGCTAGACTAGGCCATAATGTGCTATGAATTCGCGATTACAATGACTTCACATAACACATGATACACATCACACCAAAACACTAAATTATAGTATACGCTACAATAGATTGCGAAACACAAAGGTACCGACACAAAGAATACAGGAAAACGTGAATAGAGAGCGAGAAAGATGGAAATCACAGAATGCTGAAGCAGAGCTTGAAGAATGACATAATTATGGCGAATTGCGAATTGCGAGATTCCAGGGTTTGGAGAATATGGGGAGTTAGGATAGAATTTGTGGAGATTTGGGTAGGCCTAAGGGCTTTGGATGATTTATGGAATTGGGGACATAGAGGATTTGTGAGATTCGGTAGTTAGAATATTTCAGGAATTTGAGCTAAAAATTTGTGAATTTTTGGGGTAGGAGGGTGCTGCTGGGAAGTTTGCGTCATTTGAAGGGTTTAAGGGATCTAGGGAATTGCGATTGGAGGGTAGACAGCTAACCTCGTAGCTCTAGCGTAGACGTAGTAGACCGCTGGAAGTGTTTCGAAGACGAGGCGCTTAGGTTCGATTCCGAGCAGCGACGTCGTTCCATCCATCTTCGATTTGTCGCCATAGCAACCTGCGTGATTGAAACGTCAATAATTGGAATGCAATCAGTTGCTGCTTGATTCGAACAGACACAATGGCTGAACCTATCTGTGACTTGCGGAGTGACTGACTGAGTGACTAAACGAATGAATGATACTATGAATAATGAATAAAATGAATCAAGAATGAACGCTTGAAACAATAAATTAAATAGAGAATGATGGAATGAAAGAACGAACCGGTAAAAATTAATGGATATTCTGATTATGTAACTATACACGTTTTTTCTACAGCGACCGTGTGGTTTGGAACCTGCTCATTTTTCAATTAATTGCTCGGGTGAGATCCTTCATCACCGCTGCCCGTTTGAATGGGCACCACGTCCTTAAAGGTCCCGTGCTAGCCTGAGATTTAAATCCCTGAAATAAACCACCATCGAGAGTCAAACCGGGATGTACGCTTCAACCGATGCAGCTAACTGGGTCATTAGATATTCTGCGCTGGATAGGTTCCTAGATGTTGCCGGAAGTTACCTGAATCGTCTTGTGGGTCAAGGTCATCGTCGCTGAGCTTCTGAGTGACACAGAACCATTCGTAGAGGATGGGCTGATCCAGATCATCCCAGTCCATCTCTGGAACGATCAGTGCCTTAAACACCGCAACACTTCCGGTTGAAAGATCTGGACGAAAGTAAAGAGGTTTGGAATCAAGTATACGTCGGAATAACGCATCTTATCTGATGCAATCTTATCAGTTTTTCTAATATAATCTAATATAAAGTAAGTATGTAGGCGATTGTGAAGGCCTACATATGTATGCCTAGTAGCAGTAGTAGTAGTAGAGTTGATGTGCATGGGGCGTGGTGGTGTAGGGGTATGTGCGGTGCCTTGCAGCCGGAGGGTTGCGGGTTTGAATCCACTTCAAGCCGCCGCGTATATATAGGGACCCTAAGCACTCAGAGATCCTGAGTGGCCGAGTGGGTTGGTTCCCGCTCTCCACGCTGGCGGCCCGGGTTCGATTCCGGGTCGGTCGGTTTATCAGAGATTAATTTCTCGGATCTTTACTGCGGGTGGCTCGGTCGCAATATAAACGTGGAGTACGAGGTTGCTTTCTGCCTCCGACACTAATCATCTTCGATATGAAAAAGTGTCGTTAAATCGAAATACAACAGTCCTTCACTCACAATTGCTCATGCGCTTCAGCGTGAAACTCCGATTCAGTGTCCGCGCTGTAGTCGGAAGCGTCTCTGAGTAGAAATCTTGATGGGGCGCTATAACAAGTGCTCAGACATACATACATGCATGCAGACATGTATGTATGCTTGTATTTATTTATGTCTGTCTGTTTGTATGTATGTAAGTATGCATGTATGTATGCGCATATGGATGCGTGTATTATGTCTATTTATCATTACATTACGTTATGGTAAGTGACTCCAGAACACGAACCGATTCGTTGTGTTTCCGGTTCGACGTCGACCTTGAAGTGCATGGACGAGATGATGACCTTCGTCTTGTTCACTGTTCTTCCAATCGGCGTTGAGTCATCTAGGCTGAGCCGCGTCAGCTGCATAG
Source organism: Aporrectodea caliginosa (assembly GCA_020284085.1). Lineage (NCBI taxonomy): Eukaryota > Metazoa > Annelida > Clitellata > Crassiclitellata > Lumbricidae > Aporrectodea > Aporrectodea caliginosa. The sequence continues at coordinate 758,512 of JACEVL010001058.1, forward strand.
ATTACAACGAGCTAAGTTGAGATTCAACGGAGGATTGTAAGCTGATTAATCTAATCTAATCTCATTGTGATCAGATAAAATCATAGCTAATCTGTTCTAATCTGATTTAAGAATTATTCATTAATTCATTCGGGAATTTATATAGCGCCCCTTCACAGAAACTACTCAAGAGGCGTTGAAAATGAAAAGCGAGTGGGAAAACGGAGATACAGGTAGGTGTGTGGTATGTATACGAGCAGATAACGAGAGACAGAGACATAGATACAGACAGTGACGGAGCAGAGTGAGAGACACGTACATAGAGAGATGAAAGGACGAAGAGTTGAAAAGAGGTAGGAAAATGTGAATGGAGGGAGGGATAGTAAAAAATAAATGTTATATAGACCCTAACTAGCCGATATTTATCATCGCTGAGTATAAAAACTGCATCATCGATACATCAGACAGACAGACAGACAGACAGACAGACAGACAGACAGACAGACAGACAGACAGACATACAGACAGACAGACAGACAGACAGACAGACAGACAGACAGGCAGGCAGACAGACAGACAGACAGACAGACAGGCAAGGCTGTGTAGGCTATACCTGGATCTGAAATTCGTATTCGCCGACAGGCAGCGAGTATGAAGGAAAATGAATTTCGAATCCAGAAGACTTGGGATGCGTCATCCAGGCCGTTCCAGCGACGGAGGAAGAACCAACTCGGACGATCCTCCATTCCGCAAGAAGTCCTTTTGCTATCTTCCTTCCTCCACTTCCTCTTTCGTCTCCTCCTCCTCCGCCTCCTCCTCCTCCTTCTCCTCCTGTTTCCTCTCGTTCGCTAGTCCCTTCAGTTTCCCTCCCTTCACCTTCTGCTTCAATTTTGCCAGCTCCTATTGCCTCTTCTTCTCCTTCTTTTATATCACTACTTGCTCCTGTATCTCCTCCTCCTTCTCCACCTCCTCTTCCTCCTCTTGCTCCTCTTGCTCCTCCTATCTCATCCTCACACCCGGGAGCGACGTGAGCATCTAGCACAATCTCCTCCCATCTTCCGTAACTCCTCTGGACTCCAGTACCTCCGATCCAGACTGGTAGATTGGAACAGGTCATCACTCGAACGACGGTCCCAGCGGTAAACGTCGCCTCACGAAAGCGCTTCAGCTCAATGTTCGTTACGAAGACCTTCGCCTCGAAAGTCCCCTTGCTCGAGTAAGTATGGTGAGCAAAGCCAACGTGGTTAGCATCCGGAAGATCATATAGTGCATCGTGTGGAAGGGAAGCCAGAGCATCGGTGGTGTAGTTGATTTTCTGCTGTTCTGTTCCATCTCCGAAGTCCACCAGAACCTCGAGGTCTGCCTCTGGACGACTTCGAATTAGGATGATGAACATCACCGACTCACCTCTGGTCACCTAGGAAGCAGGGTAGGTTATCATGAAGATTACGATGAAGATAGGAGGAGGAGATTGAATAAAAATAAAAATCATTTTTACCGTGACGATGATAGTGTTAAGAACGATGACAATGATGATCATGACGACTACGCGACTAAGATGATGATCGGAAGGAGAGGTAGAGGTAGAGGAAAATTGAATGAACTGATGATTATAACAAATATGACTAAGACGATAACGTTAGTTGTTGTTATTGATGATGATGATGATGATGATGATGATGATGATGATGATGATGATGATGATGATCAACGCTAATATACAAGCATTTTATGATGAGTCACACAAGGCGATGTGCACTAAACGACATTAACCCATATAGCCTTTTGTTATTGTACAAATTACCCCAAAAAGTTCCTAGTTAAACACGGAGTAACTCAATCATAGATCTAGTGATCTACATGGCGACGAACGAAGCACCTCAAAACGCTTGCCTTATTTTGACCTTGACCTTGACCTTCGGCGACCGATAGTAGCAATCGAACGTCCTTGACGTCGACAAGGAAGTCGTACACGACGACTGGACAGAAGAAGACCACCCTCGACTCACTGAGGTCCGTCCTCGAGACGATCATCTTCATCTGAAATGAACCGGACAGACTGAACCGGTGTCTGACCAACGTCCAGTAGTAGTGGTCAGTCTCGTTGAGTCGTGTCCACTCGGGCCGAGGAGTGGTCCTCTCGAGCTGGACACTGACCAACGGGCTACCGTCCCCGAAGTCCAAGTCCACTCGGGTGTTTTCGGAAGGCAACCGTTCAACCATGGCGACTACTTCGAAGTTCTCGCGGGGAAATGTGCGTACTCCAGGCTGGTAGAACAACAGGTGGTCGCCGATCCTCTGAGTGAAGGTCTCCACGGTCAAGGTCGTCTGCGCAATAACCACTTCCGTTTCCGCAATTCCCTTTTGGTACCGCGAAACCTGCAAAGTGATGGTGTACGTTCCGGGGTAAGCGTATGCGTGATCGCACGAACCGGTACGGTAGTCGTTCACCAACCACGGTACTTTGGGTACCCATTCCGGTACGGACACACTCTTGTGCAATTCGACGCCTTTCGTTGGGGTATTGTCGCCGAAGTCGACTTCCGCAACAAGTGAAAGTTGGAGGTCGCGCACTGCGGCCAGGAAGCGGGCTGTTTCGAGGGTGATCAGTCGGTCAGTCTGGTTGAAAAGGAGGACCTGACCCACGAGGAACTCGAAGGACGAAATTCGAATCCACGCTGGGGAGATGGTCAAGGTCAGGTTCTTGGGTCTGACGATTTCCGCTTCGATCCGATACAGACCCGGGTTCGCATAGGAATGTCGGATGATCGTGGGACAGGAAGCTACTAATCCACTCGGTGACTTTTCAGATGCTTCTGCGCCCTTCTTCTCTGAGCTAAGGTTGGTCGTTGAGCTATCCGGTGTTCCCAGGTCGGATGTCAAGTCGGGGATTTTGTTGACGGTGCTGGTCTTGCTTTCGTTTACGCTTCCGGTTTCGTTTTCGATTCTATTTCCGCTCTCGTTTCTATTTCCGATTCTACTTTCGGTTATGTTTTCTGGTCTGCTTAGGATTTTCGTAGAAACTGGAAGTGGATTATTCCGATTAATCGGAAGATGGATCGTTGCATTAATCGGGAAGTTGTTGAGCGATTTTCCATCACCAAATCTGACGTTGATGAGTTCAGGTGGTAAACCAGAGATGCACAACCTCAATACCACCTCTGAGCCTGACAGGTGGACGGAGGAGGGACCGTCTGGATCGATCTTGAAGAAACCTTCATGCAGCAGAAAATACCACGTTATCCAGATGTAGTAGGAATTTATTCAGTGCAAAAATCGGTAATTTAGTATTTTAGACCTACACATTGTAGAGTAGTGATTTACTCATTCTAGAAATTTACCTGGTGTAAAGTATTCACTTCCATGAGTAAAGTAATAAGTTAATCGATGTAAGTTAGTAACAATTGATGTATCCGTCGTAGCTTGTCTCTGTCTCAGTGGACCTTCTGGTTACAGAAGCTGTTCATAATTCATTCATTCCGGAAATTTGTATAGCGCCTCATCAGAAGCCTACTCAGAGGCGCTCCCAGCCCAGCCATGGCTAAACAGAAAGGACTTGAGGACTTGGTAAAAAGAACAGGCAGATTACTACCAGGCAGAAATCGCAGTGTGAGCGGGATTCCATTGCAAGTGGAGGGCTCAGCAGTCAGCAATCGAGAGGGCTCGACGCTGACCGAAGTGCGGGCCCGACGGAACAGGAGATTCCCCTTTGCCGAACAGCGCAGAACTCGACGGAAGGCTATGTCAGATATCGGGCGACAGAAGTCGGACAGGTACGGTAGCGTCGGTAGGTGTAGGACAAAGCACTGCCATTGAGAGACATCGCCAAACAAACGCTGCTCTAATAGTAATTATCCAATTAATAGCTTCGCACCTGAGACCAGCAGGGACGTAACTAGCATTGGGCTTGGGGGCTTAAGCTCCCAAAAGAAGCTGAAGCCCCCAGTCGATGCCTTTAATATGCATTAGATTTAGACAACGGTGCTGTAGCTAATATTGTTAATTATTAATTAATAAATAGCTTGTTCAACGCAGAGTAGTAATCACTAATCTACAGAAGAAATTAACGTTTTGTAATATAGTAGGTGAGGAAGGGCCATATGTTGTCTCAATTTTTACTTAGGCCCTACTCAAAGTCTAGCAGCAATTTACTCATTGCAAATCTTTAGCTTAATTATTAATTTCTTCAGCATGGAGTAGAGAGACCTGCTAACTTGCTCAGAGTAGGCCTAATGTAATTTTTGGTCAATATGAAATTTTAATTTATAACATAACTTTAATATTTTAATTTAGAACATATCTTCTAAGACGCCCACAAAATAAGGTACAAGTCCATCATACTCAGCATTACATAGTAATCGACTAATTGTTATGCAGTAGTTGTTGTTTAGTTAACGTGTAACTTTGCATATCGAAGTTGTAATTAACATGGTTGTCGTCGTTGACATAATTAATTGTAATTTAATTTTCATAGATTAAACGTGACTCGAAATAGCAAAAGTCACCGCCCCTGGGTGGATTCGAACCACCAACCTTTCGGTTAACAGCCGAACGCGCTAACCGGTTGCGCCACAAGGGCTCGACGTTTGAGGATAACAACAACACTTTAATCATCAACACAGTTAAGTCAATCGAGGGAAGAATGAAAGGGGAACAACTCAAAAGAAGACCTAAACAGATGCTATTGGATGAAAAAGAAAGGCTAAAAATCAGGCTGAAAGTGATGGCTAAACAGCTAGATCAATGGCGACATTGGACGTAAAGGCATAGAACCGGAAGAAGAAAATAGTTATAGTTAGGCTACAGAACTGTCATCATCATCAACAGTATTACTGTAGTTAATAATTATCATCATCACTAACACAAATATTTAATTTAAACTCTTTTTAACTTCAAAAGTTCGGCGCTGTGTTTGTTGGTGTAATAATAATTGTTGCTGAAAAATTGTTCTATTTTAATTGCTAGGTGGCGCAGTCCATACGATGGCGCCACCTAGCTAGTGCTTTTGAACAATTTTAATGCTTGCCGAAACTCTAAAGTGGCACATTAGTAGCGCGGTTGACTTTCGCCTATAAGTTCGGGATTCGATGCCTTGCGTGACATTTTAAGTCATTGTAATGTCCCTTTAACTTGTTAGCGTTTTAGCCGAAATATCTTCAGGACGAGCCTGGACGACGCTTAGGCTATGATTAGGCCTATTAGGCCTACTGTTTTAAGATGCATCAGTAGGCCTAAAGGCTTCTGCTATCAGTTAGGGCCTACGCCTGCCGTGGTTAGCGTGCTGGAAGTCAAGTCCAGAGGGATTCAAATACTTGAGAAGGGAGAAAGATGTATCGAAATTTCTGATTTCTGCTGTCGGTTGGAGCACTAGACTGTGAGGGATAGGACTAGCCATCCGACCGCAGATAAGCCTACCAAGGCTAAAAATTGAAGCTACTAGCCTAATACTTCATCCTCGTGGGTGCGTCTTGGGGATATTTTAAGGTCGGTCTACTGCTCTTCTTTTATTCTCCGACCAATTTGTCGCCATCTATAGTCACAGTCCTCACGGATTAACTGAAAGAAATATATATTTTAAGTTTGAAAATTCACGGTAATGATGCTTACCAGTTTCTTCATCTGGGCCGAAGGTCAACGCAGGGCTTGACCTAGTTTCACTTAGGCCTACTGCCAGAACACAAAAGGTGAAGAGGCCGACGAGTAACATTTCAAATTTTGTCATGCGGATCATCCCTAGGTTCGAAAACTTAAAGTCGATAACTTTATAATTGATAATCCCCAAGGGTTTTACTATCAAGGTCCGTTATTCGAAAGTTACCATGGAAACGTGTGTATAAATATCCAACAAACGACCGTCGCCAAGAACAGGCCATTCAAAGTCGAATGATCATTCCAATTTCGATGATCCGAAGATTATTCTCCGATCATCATCGATCATTTAGTGAAAAGATAGATCGCACCGAATATAAATATTAAATATTCATATGTCGACTAATTTATTTAATTGGAACATAGGCCTAGCCTGTAAGTTCCTTTTTAGAAGCTCACAATAGCCTATAATAGACCTAGAAATTCAAACGCCTAAAAATTCCGTTGAGATCAGACTTGAACGATGATGATACAGTCTCCTAGCAACTGGTCTGCAACTAGTATGCGTCATAACACCTATGACGTCATCAATACATATCCTCCGCAGTTTTATTACCTTATATCACCATGGTAACTCTAATGATTCTCGTTGTGGCTTAGATGATTGATCTTTTCACTAATAAGGTCATTTTGCTTCGATGGTCTCTCTCCCGATCTCCAGGCAATTGGATCTCGTTCTTCACGCATCATCTCTGGGCAAGTCCTCTGACTTGACGCAGCGCTCGTGACTAGGCTGGTGTCTTTCGTTTAGCAGGTAGGACAACGCTATGTAAGTCGAATGACTTGTTTATTCTACTGACATTTTATTTCTAAACATCCATTCAAATGCAAAACACAGTCAGCGTAGGTATATATCTATAGGCTACAATCGCTCGCAGAAACAGTTCCAACCAACGTCTGGTTTAATAGACGCAAGTCACGTGTATAGTTAGAATGCCCACAAACAAATAGTTAGATAATAACACAAATCACAGTAGCCTATTGGTGGTAATTTGCCGAAACGCTTCACCGTGTCCCGGATTTGAATCCCTGTGCATCATGCTCGGTGCATCATGATCAGATGATGATTCATGGAGGTAGGTATGCTTTACCGAATTTGTGAGAATATGAGCCCTTCAGTTAGCCAGCTACTCGAGCCTATTTGTGTCTCTCGAAACCAGATATCACTTTTAAAAGTGTCATTTCGTAGAAAACTCAATGACAAAATAATTATGTATGAGAGCCGCACCGCGTTTTTTAAAACCGCACTTAGGCCTATCGAAGAGTTGAAGCTGATATTTCATATATATATATATATATATATATATATATATATATATATATATATATATATATATATATATATACATTCAATTATTAGAGTATAGCCTACGGCAAAGAACCGTAAAATTCATAAATGCAGATGAACGATGTGCATACGACGAGTAAATGTAGGCTATTGAATGTTTGGCACAGAAACCCGATTGGTTTGAGCGCTCGACCTGTATATATGGGGTGTAAAGTACGAGTTCGAACCTTAGCTGAGGGTTACGGTGTAGGAACCTTGACCAAGTCCTTTACATACGATTGCTCAACGCCATTGATTCTCTATCGTTTGGTCGTGTTTGCACTTCTGAACTTTAAAAAGAAGGCAATATCAAATACATTTGTATTTGTATATATTCACATTTATGCAAAATTGCAAATTAATCCAACACATCTGCCTATTTCGCTGTTATTCATCAACTGTATACATAACATCTGTATGAATACAATTGGTGTTGCGCTACCCAATTGGGTATATATACCGTGAAACTGCTCTAGGATGCCACGGCGTGATAGCAGAATGGTTACAAATTATTGTTGAAAACTACTGGTTATCATCACAACTGACATAGGCCTGTAACTATTTATAGTTGGCCTAGTGTGGGAATACTCCAGTGGTGTAACGAAGGGTTTCAGCGCCCAGGAGCAAGATTTGACGACTGCGCCCATTTTTGATTTTCTTGTTGACTTTTAATCATTCTTGTCATAGTACTGTGTACCACTGAAAGCTAATTTTACGCCCCCTTGTGCTGCGCCCGGAGACGGTTGCCCCCTCTCCCCCTTCGTTACGCCACTGAAATACTCGCAACGCCGCAGTTTAAATATAAGGAACGTTGCTCGTCATTATAATAATAAAACAACCAGCAGAAAAATAATCGAAATTAAAGCCATTCGCCGTTGACTGAATGCCTTTTGCAAGGGTGTCTTGCTCTGAAAAAGGTTGGGAACCATTGCCGTATAGACCATTATATAGTATTCTGCCGCAGGTCTTGAAAGTTACGGAGTGCGTGATATTGTACTTAGTTGATTCAAAAGCTACACAGATGAAAGACAACGCTATAAAGAGAACAGCAGATCCTATGAAAAATTCACTACCGTATTTCTCTCTGGCTTTTAAACATCTGGATATCTAATTGTTCTCCATCTGACGCGCCTCAGATGCTTGCTTGTGTGTGACGGTTGCATAGCAATGCATACGGTAAAACTATAAGCCTATAGGCTTATAGGCTTATAGTTTTACTAGCAGAGTCAATATATTATATTATTAGTATTATTACTATAATATAATTATACAATAGTATTATTACTATAATATAATTATGTAATAGTAGTAATAATAATTATTAGTACTACTATTGTAGTTATATTATTGTAATAATATAATAATTTGACTTTTGGTCAAATTGTGACTGCTTGGAGAAAGAAATAATGCAGGGCACAGCAGTGGGAACCAGAGGTGCAAAAAACCAAACTTTTTCAAAATGAAAAGTTGGTTTTTTGGTTTTATTTGGTTTTGGTTTTGGTTTTTTGTTTCTGAGATTTTCCTGTTTCGGATCATAAAGCTCATAAAAATGGCATAATACCGTTCAAATTAATCAGATGCATATAAATGAAATTAACTAGAACAGTAGAACCGTAGAATGTCATAAAACAAAGTTAACAAAGACCATAGCCTACAACAATTGCCAAGAGAGTTGAAGACACGACATTTTGGCATTTATAATTTTGAAATTTGTAAAAAACCAAAAAACCAAAATTTGCGGTTTTTTGTTTTTTTTGGTTTTTTAAAAAAACCAAAAAAACCAAAAACCAAAAAACCAAGCCTTTAACAGCCCTGGTGGGAACGCGAGCACGTGGAAGACCACGAACTACTCGGATTGAGAATAAAAGATCTTGGACGGGTTTAAATATACATGTATCAATTGATGACGGCAACGGATTCATCTGGAGACAGTGCAAGTGCGGCCAAACTTTGGATCGAAGATGGCTATGTGGTGATGATGATGATGATGATGACGATGAAGATGATGATGATGATAATAATAATAACAACAACAACTGCAACAACAGCAGCAGCAACAATTGTCACAATAGCAACAACAGCAAAAATTGCAACAACAGCAACAACAACAATCCCAGTTAGCCTACTCCTGCAAGTTGCCACTAGACTTAACCCTCGGGCTACCAAAGGGGGGGGTGGTGGTTACCACACCCCTACGTTTTTATGCATAATTTTTTTCCCATATGGAATATAATATTTTCATTTTAGGTAGCTGTAGCAGATTCATTGGCGCACATTTTGAGGTAAACATCATGGTGGTGGCCCACGCCATTCAAAAGTTATACCTGATATACCCGAGGCACCAAGGGGGGTGGATACCACCCCTTAGTTTTTCGACTATAGCTTATTGACTATTCTTCCTAGAAGAGAAACAATTATACCATTCTTTAGAGGGAATGCAGGGCTTCATATGCATACCTACATCTTTGTCTTATGAAAACCGGAAGTGATCAAAATAAATAATAATACGCGTAATATGCGTGAAAAATGGCTGAATGGAAGCACTCCCACCTTAGTTTTTTGTCTGTAGCGTCTTCATTTGTCTTCCTGGAAGAGAAACAAAGAAACCATTCTTTAGAGGGAATATATGGCTTCATTTGCATACCTACATCTTTGTCTTTTGAATACCGGAAGTGATCAAAATAAATAATACGCGTAATCTGTGTGAAAATTGCTGAATACAGCATTACAACGTAAACCGATATATATGTATAGATATATATATGTATGGATGTACATTTATACTATATAAACATGTGTAGGGATGATTGTGTGTATCTTTTATACATAGATTAGTTTCAAAACACACATAATCTTATATTTGTTTATCCAAAAAGTACAAAATGTTCGCAATAATATAAAATATTGCTAATTAATGGGTTCCGTTGTTAAAAGTGATGTAATTTCGAGGTGCATTCACATAATGTACAACTAAATATACCATTCTGTGCAGAAATGAATGCTGAATCCATTGCTATATTACAAGTTATGATATGTGAAACCAAACACGAAATCCAGGGGTGGTGGTAACCACCCCCCCCTTGGTAGCCGATGTCACAAAAAGCTTGGTAGCCCGAGGGATAAGCATATGGAGTACAATACAACACACAATACAACACATCACAATACAACTGGGGCGCGGTGGTGTAGGGGTATGTTCGGTGCCTTGCAGCTGGAGGGTTGCGGGTTCGGATCCACCTCAAAGTCGCCGCGTAGGGACCCTGGGCAAGTCCTTCACTCGCAATTGCTCATGCGCTTCGGCGTGAAACTCCGATTCAGCGTTCGCGCAGTAGTCGGGAGCGCCTCTGAATGGGAAATCTGGTTGGGGCGCTATAACAAGTGTTCAAATACAATACAATACAATACAATTAAGTTTTTAATAATTGTTTGTTTTCAATTGTGATCTTCTCAAAGACTGTAACTAAAATTGAGAAACAATAAAGAACGATTTGATTGATAAGTTTATTACGAATAAGCCTGTAATGAGCGCTGAATGTAAATTTAATTGAGCGGTCTCTTTATGACGTCATATAATGGCCGACGTCATCAAATAATCGCCGACCCATTGTCTTTATCGTTCGAAATCCTCAGTCGTGCTGCCGTTTGATCTTTGGTTAGATAGGCCTACGTTTGAAAATTTTGTGAATTTGAGAATTTTTCTTACAACTAATCATCGAAATACCTCGCTCCCTTGTCACTTCTCTGCGGACTCGGGCCCTCACGGCCTGACCGTGCGCAGGACAATCAGGTCAGCTTAAATACTCGTCAGTAATTTACATTTTTGTATCGAATTAACCAACTTTCATCGTTCTTGATTACAACTAGCCGCCTTGTAGGCCTAAGTCATCAGCGCGATGTTCTATTCGAAACTTGATAAAGCCAACTTTATTTATAGGCCTATGAACTATTTCAAGGTGAACTTTCTTGTGTGTCTATTCCATTGTGTTTGGTTAATGACAGCTGCAGAGATACGCTTAGGCTTAAATGTTATTTATCTTTGTGGTTGCATTATTTTGAGAGATCGTCGAAGTCTTCGCCCTTAGCCTAGACGAAGAACGGTTGGAAAGGATGCTGATGAATGCGAAGTTCTGAGACGCTTGAGGAAACGGCGAGTGAAGGACTGAAGGTCGCGAGGTTTGGCCGTATTCGACTGGACGAGGTCTTTGCAACGGAAAGTAAGTGTGCTCATGCGTTTTATGGTCTTAATTTAGTCTTGCAAACTGACGGAAATAAGAAGTGAAAAGATGATTTCGAACACGACGAGACCATCGACAGGTTCAAACAGTATTCGCGTGATGGCGCTGTTCATGTTCACAGCTTATGATAAATTAGAATTGTGGAACATGCGGCCAAATATGTAGTTTCTGTTTTCCAAAGTTGTGATTAATTTATTTTGTACAATGTAAAAGTAAAGAGGGAATTTGTGCAAACCATTATTTTTGGTTTAGGGTATTTAATTCACTTAAACAGTTGTAATTTCGAATGTTCATATTTTAATTACTGATAAAATTGGTTTGAACAGTTCTTGCGCGTCAAACACCAAAGACGCCCTTCATTTTCGTTCTTCTAATCGTAAACTCCAAACTTCTAAAGCGCCACTCGAAAGCCAAGCGCAGGGCATCAGCTTATTCGCGAGCGCAGTCAGAGGGGTAGGCTATAGCGCCCTTTCAGAGGCGCGCCCAGCTCAACCACGACTGAAAAGAGTAGCTTTCGGAGAGGTATAAAGTGCAGGTGAAGAGTTCCTAGGTAGGAGTCGGGCCCACAGCTGAGAAGAGCTGATGTTGCATTATAGAAAGCTTGATAGGTCGTCTGGACGTGACTCTCTAAGTGCTGTGGTCCGCAAGCTGGTAGCCTACGCTTTGGCTTCCTACCAAAATCTTTCCCCACTTTTGAGGAACTCTGTAAAAAAGCCGACCATGACCTTTTTAGAAATATCTTAAATAATCCCAGACATATCCTTCATTACCTACTACCCCCTGTCCTATATACTGGTCACGATTTGCGCCCACGCTCACGTAACCGTGTTCTTTCTAGATTTGATTCCCTCACCAGGCGTGGTTTCCTGGCTAGGATGTTGTACAGCTAAGCCATATAGTGTTTTTTTAGTTTACTATTTACTAACTTTTCTGCTACTATTTGATAACTTTGTGTAACTTTGTATGTACAGCGCCGTGCGTTTGCCAGCGTTTAATAAAGAACACACTTACTTACTTACTTACTTCGTTCGGCTGCCAGGCTTATTGGCATCGACCTATATTGAGTGGACACAGCATAGCACAGCTAAAGTTGTACTGTAAAGTGAAGCTTCCGCTTTACTGAACTTTCTGCCAGCCATGACGTCAGACAGAGCTCATTAACATAATACGTTATGTGTCCATCCAATCAACGTCGAGGATAAGATTATTCGAAAAGTTCCTATACCAGCATGCATCACGCGCCCTCATTCGTAGCTTTCTGATTAGTAGTTCATGAGCCGTTTGCTTGCCTGTGACGTCATGGCTGGCAAATAACGTCGCAGGCAGGCAAACAGCTAGGCTTCAGTTTGAATCTCTTATGCTGTGTCCACTCAATATAGGTCGATGCTTATTGGCCGCAGAGCCGTATATATGAAATTGGCCGTATTCAAAAATATACCCCAGTCGCTGTGTGTGCGATGCTCTGCGTTGGCTTCCTGTTCGCAGCGCCTCTTCTGCAGGATATTAACACTTGTTTGGCGGTCTCTCTGTTCTCCTATTTAGTAATTGGCTGACCTCTGTCGTCCGGGCTCTGATTTGGCCCCCCCACCCCCTCCGTCGAGCGGTGCGCTCCTCAGCTTGGGGTTAGCTCCTTGTCCCCGTATTGTGCAAAAGTCTGCATTATTATTTTGAGTCCGTATTCTTTGAGTTTTTTGTAGCTCAATGTTACCACGCATTTTTTTAAAATAAAAATTAGTTTGTGTTATAAAATTGTAAACTGTTTGTTGTAGAAGCAGTGAGAGATGTTGGAAATCTAGAATTTAAGTCGTATCTAAATTGTAATGTTGTGTGATTGTTTATCCTTGCAGGGTACAAAAGTGTTCGTCTGGAGAACAAAGAGTCTGCAGTCTTCAAGCTGAATCAACGGAGGCTTTAAAAATTGAGGCACAGCTGAATGCAGAAGTGTCCTTACCCTCAGATTCTCTAAAGACGACTGACCAAGCACAGCAGTGTGTTTGGTCAGTCGTCTCCAGATAATCTGATATACTGCTGTTTCTATGAACCAAATGTCGTTGACTGAGGTGCGAAGATTGCTGCAGCCCATCAGAAATTCCAGCATCCAACTGCACTGTGCTCTGAGAACCTGGGTTGTGGATCATCAGCCTTTTACAGTAAGCTTACATCTGAGACATCGATTGATGACTGTTGGTTTGGCTATGGGCAGACATTCTGTGTTCTGCTTTCCGATGGCCTTCAGAGTTCAGACGTTGTTCCATGTAAAGTGGTGACGTGCCTTCTTTTGGTCGACCTGAGATCCTGCCACCTGATACGATCTTTCTACCTCCTTCCTTCCTTCATTTTTGCAGAGCCAGTTAAGTAATATGTCACTTTCTTTACATTACATTACATATAAAACTTTAGTTTTTGTTCAAATGTCAATGTGTATTAGCAAAGGCATCAGTCAATGTCGCTCCAGACCACTTTGCTGTATTGGTACCCGGTATGTTTGCAGCTTGCCCAGGGCTGAAATGCCATCGACACAGGTTAAGCATTGCGATGCTGTTAAACTGAATGCTTTAGACCATGTGCAAAGAGTTCGATCCTGTTTGCAATATATTTTGCCTGCTTGTAATTATTGTCGTCTTTGTCATATATTCTAGGTATCAACCATTGGACCTGACACCCACCAAGGCCGGTTGGTTTCAGTAACCTACTGACTTCTGTAATGTAAAAGAAATTAGGATAACCCAACATTGCGATGCTCGGTTTTTGCTCCCACATTTTTAATTTACTGCAGTTATAGGGGAATTCATGCTTGACAACTGATTATTGTTTAGAGATTCAAGTGCATCCATTAAAACTGCTCATTTGTCTTTCATTATAAGCCTGTTATTATTTAATCTCTGGTGCAGTATGATTTGAACCAAGGACAAATGGGGTAGGCCTACTATGCTTCACAGAGAACACTGTGGAAATAGGTTTCTGTACTCAGTACTGTATGTACTATGCACTAGTACTTTTTATGTACTAGAACTCTTTCTATCCATGCAGTCTCCTCTCTACACTCTTTCCCTGTACTAGGTTTCTGTATTAAGATAATTCAAAGGTGACAGTGCGGCTACTTCTTAATTTCCGTCTGTTTGTTTACATTGCCGGTTCGTTGATCATGCAACTCCGTTGAAACTGTGCACAATAGCGAGTTCTGCGAGGATCAAGAAGATCAACATTGATCAGCGAACGGTGCCTTCCACAGAGGGTAATGAAGACTTGGCCATCTGCAATGCATTTGTGTCAAATTTTTAAGTGCTATGATTGGAAGCTGCCAAAGAGTGTATTAATATGTGAAATTGATAGAAGATAGATACACTGTCTTCTCACACAAATCAACTTGTTTTATTTTCACAAGATTTCTGATTTCTTCTTCCTTTTCTAAGTCCAGTGTCCTCTCCATTTCCTTTCTCTTTCAGACAGATGGATTCTGTGAAGGGAAAGAAGATGGAGAGGAAACTGGATGGAAAGGGAAGAAGATATGAGAAGTCATTTGAAAGTTAAAGATTTGGGTTGTGTAAAGAGCAAGAAGATGAAGAGGAGACTGGGTGGAGAGGGACGAACAGCATGTGATAATGAAAGAAGAATCACATGATTTTTTAACTCTTCAACGCTTTCCATCTAGTCTCCTCTTCATCTACTTTTCACACAGTCCACTAGATTCATATTCACACGATTTCTTATCTCTATTCACCATTACAAGCAGTTTTCTCTTTACATCATTCTCAATGTAAACTATCAAAACAGAACCACTTTAAATTAATTTTAACTGGTTGTGCTTTGGTAAACCTGTAGCCGCGGTTGCCCTATTATGAGAGATGCATCTGTTAGATGAGATTGATTTTAACTGGTTTTGTTTTGGTAATCATGCAACTTCCATTCTGTCTGTAGGACAGATTATCTGTCAGCTGAAATTAATTTCAACTCGATGTGTTTTGGTAATCCTGTAGCTTCCATTATGCAATTATGACAGATGTATTTGTCAGATAAAATTAATTTGTTCTGTTTCTGTGATCCTTTTGTGCCATTATGGCAGGTGTATCTCAGTTGAGAATAATATTTACAGGTTGTGTTTTGGCTATGTTATGTTGTGCCATTGTTATAGATGTAAATGTCAGATTGGATTAATTTTAATTTGTAGTCTTTTAGTAACCCTGTAGGTTCTATTGTGCCATTATGACAAATGTATCTGGCACCTTAGATTAATTTTAACTGGTGCGTTTTGGTAATCTTGTAGCTTCTGTTGCATCATTATTTCATATGTATCTGTCACCTGAGATTAATTTTGTCGGGTTGTGTTTTCGTAATCCTTTTGTGCCAACTGTGCCATTGTGACAAATTCATCTATCATCTGAGATTAATTTTAACTGGTTGAGTTTTAGTAGATCCTGTAGCTTCTGTTGTGCCGTTATCCTACCGCTTTGTCCAACCGCTTTGTCCTACCGCTTAAAGATGACAAAAATTATATCCTGAGGATTTTATTCAAGAGTTTGATGTTGCCCCCTTCACCAAGTCGCCCTTTGCTGGCACATATATTTAAAAACTATTAATTATTTATATTTTTCTTTTTTACACAATGCTACTTTCTGTAATGGGTTGCAGTGTGTCAACCTAGAGATTCAATATTAAACGAATATATATATCTGTCAGTTGAGGTTAATTTTAACTGGTTGTGTTTTGGTAATTCTGTGCCTTTTGTTATGCCATTATAAGAGTCTGGGCCAGGTTTGCAAAGTGAGTACGGTGAGTTTGTAAGGTTTATTGGAGTTTGCTTGAAAGTGTTGGAAAGTTATAGATTTTTGGACTCTTTTTAAATAGTGATTTTACATATGAAAAGTTTGTATGTACTTCCTGTTTTGAGATGTTGAATATAGACTCACTTGAGATGTTGAATATAGACTAAATATATAAGTTTAATAGACTCAATTCGAGCATTGAATCTATCTGTTTATGCGTGTAAAAGGGTTGTGGGAGAAAGGTGATGACCAAATGCATCAAATTTTCTCCTTAAAGTGTCTGTTGTGGTGCATTTGGGTAGTTCATTCATCTACAGCTTTTAGGCCATTAAATTTATTTTACATTTATTTGGTTGTGAAGAGTCTGCTGTTATATCCTTGCAACCTGTCCATGCATTGAGATTTATCTTTTTTTGTTTCTTACTTGCTTCTCCACATCTGCTTAGTGATGTAGCTTTTCCGGAAAAGTATGTTGCGGAAAATTTTCCGGAAATTTTCCGGAAATTTTCCGCAGAACCGGAAAAATACATTTAGCTCATGATGTCAGATTTTCAGCATGAGACGATACTGGAAAATTTCTTTTTTTTTAAAGTTCCTTTATTTACAGTATTTCTGTCAATGTGGGCAACATTCACCTTAAAAAATTAAAATAAACATTAAAGACTGTTCATTAGCAGTTCAGGCTACAGTAGCCTAGTTTGATACGTACATTGTTAGTGTTATAAACTATCAGTATATACTGTCTGGCAATTTGACATTTTGTCAGCTGCTCAGTTATTAGTCCGCTCTGCCCTTAGTCCATACACCGCTAAATGATGAACATAGATGAACAATTAAACTAAAACACATTCTTTTGAGAGAGAAAATTTAATCATTAGGATGATATATATGGGATCTCGGATTTAGAATAATATGTGTAATTTAGAATATTTGACTGTCTTGATCTTCTTAAGTATTAATGTATGTTTATTACCATGTCTGTACACCAAAATGTGGATAGCAATTGGTCAATTAAAGAATATTCTTATCTTATTGTAATCTTTTTTGCTACTTACCAAGAAAAGCAGATTTGAAAATAGATTAGTGTCAGACTGCAATGGCAATGCCAATAACATTATATTTCAAGACATAAAATAATAGTATAATAGGGCTCATAAGAATTAATCTGTTGCAGTACTGTAGTACTACTGCATCAATTGCTGTTTTGTCTCATATTTTCATTTATAACTAAAAAATATTAAGGAGACTAAATCATAAAAAATATTTTCTCTAAATTAATTAAAGTGAAGTTTAATTCCAATTAATTTTTACTGTATTGTTGTTGTTGAGCCTTGTGAACACATTGAACAGTAAGCACTAACGCATCCCATCTATTGAATAAACATAATAATATTATGGGTAATGAGTTAGATAATCTATTTGGAGCCTATAATATGGGACATAATGACGAACTGTATAGCTTAATCATCTTTAATGTTATTGATATGCTTGAGTTATTGTACACCAAAGTGTGGTATGCAATTGGTTTCAATAAAGAATATTTCTTCTTCTATATCAGTTATAACTACATAAGACAGTATAGAGTGAGTGATGTTTAAACATTGTTATGCATTTAAATTATTATTTAGTAATATTATATTGATGGAAAAATATCGAGAAAATTTTCCGGAAAAAAACACTGGAAATTTTCCGAAATTTTCCGGAAAAATATGAAATTTTCCGGACAATTTTTCCGCCTCACAACACTACATCTGCTTCCTTGTGATTTCGTAATCCTGTATAGCTGCTGTTGTCCCATTATTTCAGATTACCGGTATGTGCTAATTCAGATTGATTTTAACTGGTTGTGTTTTGGTAATCCTGTCACTTATGTTGTGCCATTATGAGATATACATAGATTTGTCAATTGAGATTATTTTTTACTGTTGTGTTTGTATATTACATTTTACCTTTTCGGTAGGCCTAATCTTGTATGTTACATTTTACCTTTTTGAGAGATGTATCTGTCAGTTGAGATTTATTTTAACTGGTTGTGTTTTGGTAATTCTGTAGCTTATTTTGTACCATTATAAGATATACATCTGTCAATTGAGATTACTTTTTACTGTTGTGTTTTGATAGGCCTAATTTTGTATGTTACATTTTACCTTTTTGGGAGATGTATCAGTAAGTTGAGATTTATTTTAACTGGTTGTGTTTTGGTAATCCTGTAGCTTATGTTGTGCCATTATAAGATATGCATCTGTCAATTGAGATTATTTTTTGCTGTTATGTTTTGGTAGGCCTAATCTTGTATGTTACATTTTACCTTTTTGAGAGATGTATCTGTCAGTTGAGATTTATTTTAGTTGGTTGTGTTTTCGCGAACCTGTTGCTTATGTTGTGCTATTATAAGAGTCATTCCGGGCCAGGGTTGCAAGGTGAGTACACTGACTTGATAAGGTTGATAGATGTTTTGTTGACAGTGTTTGAAAGTTATAATTATTTCGACTCGTTTTGCGCTGTGATTTTAGTTTTTAGTTATTTGCTTGCACGGTGTTGTTCGAGACAGGTGTCTGTTGTAGTGCATTTGGGTAGTTCATTCAGGCCATTAAATTTATTTTACATTAATTTAGTTTTCAAGAGGGTTGGTCTGCTGTTAAGTCCTTGCAACTTGTCCATGCTTTTTGCTAATTGAGATTTACCTTTTCTTTGTTTCTTGCTTGCTTCTCGACTTCTGCTTTCTTGTGTTTTGGTAATTCATTCATCTACAGCTTTGAGGCCAATATATTTACAATAATTTAGTTTTCAAGATGGTTGGTCTGCTGTTAAGTCCTTGCAACTTGTCCATGCTTTTTACTAATTGAGATTTACCTTTTCTTTGTTTCTTGCTTGCTTCTCGACATCGGCTTTCTTGTGTTTTGGTAATCCTGTAGCTGCTGTTGTCCCATTATTTCAGATGTATGTGTTAACTCAGATTGATTTTAAGGGTTGTGTTTTGGTAATCCTGTCGCCTATGTTGTGCCATTATAAGATATGCATCTGTCAACTGAGATTTTTGTTACTGTTGTGTTGTGGTAATCTTGTATGCTACATTTACCTTTTTGAGAGATGTATCTGTCAGTTGAGATTTATTTTAACTGGTTGTGTTTTGGTAATCATTTGTTTTACATTTTACCTTTTCGGGAGATGTATCAGTAAGTTGAGATTCATTTTAACTGGTTGTGTTTTGGTAATTCTGTAGCTTATGTTGTACCTTTATAAGATATGCATCTGTCAATTGAGATTATTTTTACTGTTGTGTATTGGTAATCTTTTATTTTACATTTTACCTTTTTGGGAGATGTATCAGTAAGTTGAGATTTATTTTAACTGGTTGTGTTTTGGTAATTCTGTAGCTTATGTTGTACCATTATAAGATATGCATCTGTCAATTGAGATTATTTTTACTGTTGTGTATTGGTAATCATTTGTTTTACATTTTACCTTTTTGGGAGATGTATCAGTAAGTTGAGATTTATTTTAACTGATTGTGTTTTGGTAATCCTGTAGCTTATTTTGTGCCATTATAAGATATACATCTGTCAATTGAGATTACTTTTTACTGTTGTGTTTTGATAGGCCTAATCTTGTATGTTACATTTTACCTTTTTGAGAGATGTATCTGTCAGTTGAGATTTTAACTGGTTGTGTTTTGGTTATCCTGAAGCTTATGTTGTGCCATTATAAGATATGCATCTGTCAATTGAGATTATTTTTTGCTGTTGTGTTTTGGTAAGTTTCTGTGTTACATTTTAGCTTTTTGAGAGATGTATCTGTTGGTTGAGATTTATTTTAACTGGTTGTGTTTTGGCGAACCTGTAGCTTATGTTGTGCTATTATAAGAGTCATTCCGGGCCAGGGTTGCAAGGTAAGTACACTGACTTGATAAGGTTGATAGATGTTTTGTTGACAGTGTTTGAAAGTTATAATTATTTCGACTCATTTTGCGTAGTGATTTTATTTATTTGCTTGCACAGTGTTGTTCGAGACAGGTGTCTGTTGTAGTGCATTTGGGTAGTTCATTGAGGCCATTAAATTTATTTTACATTAATTTAGTTTTCAAGAGGGTTGGTCTGCTGTTAAGTCCTTGCAACTTGTCCATGCTTTTTGCTAATTGAGATTTACCTTTTCTTTGTTTCTTGCTTGCTTCTCGACATCGGCTTTCTTGTGTTTTGGTAATCCTGTAGCGGCTGTGTTCCCATTATTTCAGATGTATCTGTCAGCTGAGATTGATTTTAACGTTTTGTGCTTTGGTAATCCTGTAGCTTATGTTGTGCCATTATAAGATATGCATCTGTCAATTGAGATTTTTGTTACTGTTGTGTTGTGGTAATCTTGTATGCTACATTTACCTTTTGAGAGATGTATCTGTCAGTTGAGATTTATTTTAGTTGGTTGTGTTTTGGTGAGCCTGTAGCTTATTTTGTACCATTATAAGATATGCATCTGTCAATTGAGATTATTTTTACTGTTGTGTATTGGTAATCATTTGTTTTACATTTTACCTTTTTGGGAGATGTATCAGTAAGCTGAGATTTATTTTAACTGGTTGTGTTTTGGTAATCCTGTAGCTTATTTTGTGCCATTATAAGATATACATCTGTCAATTGAGATTACTTTTTACTTTTGTGTTTTGATAGGCCTAATCTTGTATGTTACATTTTACCTTTTTGAGAGATGTATCTGTTGGTTGAGATTTATTTTAACTGGTTATGTTTTGGTGAACCTGTAGCTTATGTTGTGCCATTATAAGAGTCATTCCGGGCCAGGGTTGCAAGGTGAGTACACTGACTTGATAAGGTTTATAGATGTTTTGTTGACAGTGTGTGAAAGTTATAATTATTTCGACTCGTTTTGCGTAGTGATTTTACTTATTTGCTTGCACAGTGTTGTTCGAGACAGGTGTCTGTTGTAGTGCATTTGGGTAGTTCATTCATCTACAGCTTTGAGGCCAATATATTTTACAATAATTCAGTTTTCAAGAGGGTTGGTCTGCTGTTAAGTCCTTGCAACTTGTCCATGCTTTTTACTAATTGAGATTTACCTTTTCTTTGTTTCTTGCTTGCTTCTCGACCTCTGCTTTCTTGTGTTTGGTAATCCTGTAGCTGCTGTTTTCCCATTATTTCAGTATCTGTCAGCTGAGATTGATTTTAACGTTTTGTGCTTTGGTAATCCTGTAGCTTATGTTGTGCCATTATAAGACATGCATCTGTCAATTGAGATTTTTGTTACTGTTGTGTTGTGGTAATCTTGTATGCTACATTTACCTTTTTGAGAGATGTATCTGTCAGTTGAGATTTATTTTAACTGGTTGTGTTTTGGTAATCTTGTAGCTTATGTTGTGCCATTATAAGATTTGCATCTCTCAATTGAGATTATTGTTTACTGTTGTGTTGTGGTAGGCCTAATCTTGTATGTTACATTTAACCTTTTTGAGAGATGTATCTGTCAGTTGAGATTTATTTTCACTGGTTGTGTTTTGTGAACCTGTAGCTTATATTGTGCCATTATAAGATATGCATATTTCAATGGAGATTATCTTTTTACTGTTGTGTTTTGGCAATCTTGTATGTTACATTTTACCTTTTTGAGAGATGTATCTGTCAGTTGAGATTTATTTTCACTGGTTGTGTTTTGTGAACCTGTAGCTTATATTGTGCCATTATAAGATATGCATCTGTCAATTGAGATTATTTTTACTGTTGTGTTTTGGTAATCTTTTATGTTACATTTTACCTTTTTGGGAGATGTATCAGTAATTTTAGATTCATTTTAACTGGTTGTGTTTTGGTAATTCTGTAGCTTATGTTGTACCATTATAAGACATGCATGTGTCAATTGAGATTATTTTTACTGTTGTGTTTTGGTAATCTTTTATGTTACATTTTACCTTTTTGAGAGATGTATCAGTAATTTTAGATTCATTTTAACTGGTTGTGTTTTGGTAATTCTGTAGCTTATGTTGTGCCATTATAAGATATGCATCTGTCAATTGAGATTATCTTTTTACTGTTGTGTTTTGGTAATCTCGTATATTACATTTTACCTTTTCGAGAGATGTATCTGTGTTATGGTAATTCTGTAGCTTATTTTGTACCATTATAAGATATGCATCTGTCAATTGAGATTATTTTTACTGTTGTGTTTTGGTAATCTTTTATGTTACATTTTACCTTTTTGGGAGATGTATCTGTAAGTTGAGATTTATTTTAACTGGTTGTGTTTTGGTAATCCTGTAGCTTATTTTGTGCCATTATAAGATATACATCTGTCAATTGAGATTACTTTTTACTGTTGTGTTTTGATAGGCCTAATAGCTTATTTGTATGTTACATTTTACCTTTTTGGGAGATGTATCAGTAAGTTGAGATTTATTTTAACTGGTTGTGTTTTGGTAATCCTGTAGCTTATGTTGTGCCATTATAAGATATGCATCTGTCAATTGAGATTATTTTTTGCTGTTGTGTTTTGGTAAGTTTGTATGTTACATTTTACCTTTTTGAGAGATGTATCTGTTGGTTGAGATTTATTTTAACTGGTTGTGTTTTGGTGAACCTGTAGCTTATGTTGTGCCATTATAAGAGTCATTCCGGGCCAGGGTTGCAAGGTGAGTACACTGACTTGATAAGGTTTATAGATGTTTTGTTGACAGTGTGTGAAAGTTATAATTATTTCGACTCGTTTTGCGTACTGATTTTAGTTATTTGCTTGCACAGTGTTGTTCTAGACAGGTGTTTGTTATAGTGCATTTGGGTAGTTCATTCATCTACAGCTTTGAGGCCAATATATTTTACAATAATTCAGTTTTCAAGAGGGTTGGTCTGCTGTTAAGTCCTTGCAACTTGTCCATGCTTTTTACTAATTGAGATAGATTTACCTTTTCTTTGTTTCTTGCTTGCTTCTCGACATCTGCTTTCTTGTGTTTGGTAATCCTGTAGCTGCTGTTTCCCCATTATTTCAGATGTATCTGTCAGCTGAGATTGATTTTAACGTTTTGTGCTTTGGTAATCCTGTAGCTTATGTTGTGCCATTATAAGATATTCATCTGTCAATTGAGATTTTTGTTACTGTTGTGTTGTGGTAATCTTGTAGCTTATGTTGTGCCATTATAAGATTTGCATCTCTCAATTGAGATTATTGTTTACTGTTGTGTTGTGGTAGGCCTAATCTTGTATGTTACATTTAACCTTTTTGAGAGATGTATCTGTCAGTTGAGATTTATTTTAGTTGGTTGTGTTTTGGTGAGCCTGTAGCTTATGTTGTACCATTATAAGATATGCATCTGTCAATTGAGATTACTTTTTACTGTTGTGTTGTGGTAAGCTTGTATGTTACATATTACCTTTTTGAGAAAGTTATCTGTCAGGCGAGATTTATTTTAACTGGTTGTGTTTTGGTAATCCTGTAGCTTATGTTGTGCCATTATAAGATTCATTCCGGGCCAGGGTTGCAAGGTGAGTACAGTGACTGGGTAAGGTTTATAGATGTTTTGTTGAAAATGTGTGAAAGTTATAAATTTTTCGACTGCTTTTGCATAGTGTTTTAACTTTTCGGAAAAGTTTGCATGTACTTCCTGTTTTGACAAGAGACTCACTTGAGATGTTGAATATAGACTCACTTGAGATGTTGAATATAGACCAACTTCATATGTTTAATAGACTCAATTTGAGCATTGAATCTATCTGTGTTTGCTTGTAAAAGGGTTTTGCGAGAAAGGTGATGACCAAATGCATCACATTTTCTCTGTAAAGTGTCTGTTGTAGTGCATTTGGGTAGTTTCATTCATCTACAGTGTTTAGGCCATTAAATTTATTTTACATTTATTTAGTTGTCTGCTATTAAGTCCTTGCAACCTGTCGATGCTTTGTGCTAATTGAGATTTACCGTTTCTTTGTTTCTTGCTTGCTTCTCGACATCTGCTTTCTTTTGATTTGGTAATCCTGTTGCTTTGTCTGGGGAGTGACAAGTTTCGACCTCAGCATTGTCAGGAAGTTTAGGGGCAGAGCCTTGGAAGTGCATTTGCAAGAATCTTATACTATATGGCTTGTAGTTTGTCCTTCCGTTTGTTTCATTGTTTGTATGTTTGTTTGTTTGTCAATCCGGGTAAAGGCTCCGAAAGGGAGCGCTTTAGCGACTGGAAAAATTTTAGAAAACATTTTAACGGTCATTTGTAGGTAAACGCGACTATTTTCAGCTCACAATTTTCTTTAAATGCTGATTATATGGACATATTAAATATCGAACCGTTGCAAAACGCCACTATTTCTGATTTTTCATAGCTTCCTACAACACACTCTAAACAGAGCATTCGCAAGGCATTTCGGGATTTTTCTAACAAGAGAAAGACGTCATCTAGCCAGTGTTATTTCTATTAACTGTAACTGTAACTGAAATAGCAAAATAACTGAAAAATATCTTGCAGTTAACTGTAACTGTAACTGAAACTGAAAAATACTGAATAACTGAAACTGTAATAGTAACTGAAAAACGAAAACTGTATAACTGAAAAATAACAAAAGTTAACTGAAAAATAAAACATGAGTGTTTTTCTCACTTATTTTTTTAATGGTAATCCTACTCTAGTCTATGGTCAGTTTTCTATAGGCCTACTCATTCACTTCTGGTTTCTTTTCAGTTTTCTATGCTAGTTTAACTTCTGGTTCCTTTTCAGTTTTCCATGTTCGTTTCACTTCCGGTTTTTTTTCCTTTCGTTCTAAACCGTAAATTCGTAAAACAATCCACGACTACGAGAATAATGTTTAAGCCAAGTAGTGGTCGAAAAGTAGAAAGTGGCGTGTTGGAATATTTTGTTTACGAAGCCGCAGACGACAAAAGTCGATGTTGTGTGCACAGTGCACACCCTTGCTGGCAAGGATGTTGAAAACCACGAGTGTGGCATGTTAATTGTCGGAACAGAGCAAGTTACAGTTACAGTTAATAGAAATAACACTGCTATCGACATTTCGTCACCGTCGGATCGTCCGACGTCAGCACACAAAAATACTACTTAAGCGAATGACGTAATAGTGGTTGACATGGTAGTGCTTCCTGTGGTCACCGTGGTGTTTCGTTTAATTTTGGAGTGTTAGGCCTGCGTAATTCATTGCTAGTTCGAAATCTGTTTTTTGAGTGGCACTATAGAAATTTGGAGATTAGGCCCTACAATAATATGATTACGATTTGCAAATTCCTTTCCAACTAACTGCTGCATTGGAGTTCAATCATTTCCATTTGCATGAAGTCTGGTGCTGAATTGGCATCCATGGAAGCGGGAGACCCAACAAATTTGAAGTCTATTCATTAGCGGTAAAAATCAGCAAACTGATACTGGAACTCGCCTTTCAAGACAATTATTTGTTCTGTGTACTTCTTGAAATTTGTATTTGCATCAGCCATGCTTGTAGAATCAGTTAAACATGGAAAATGAGCAGTGTTGTCTTCTGATATTTGATTTTTCCAGAGTTGTAACTAGCAACTTTTAAAGTTGCGAACCTACCCATTCTGTGGTCTTGTTTCATACAGAGTGTAAATTACATTGATGATTGAGTAGTAAACTTGTTTACTAGACTAGAGGCCGGGTCCTTAATAAATAAAAAAACAGATGGTTTAATGTCAGCGTACATACAGAAATCCAGACATTCGTGTACGGCCGGATAAAAGGTTCCAAAGTGCCAGGTACAAAGCTAATAATTATAAAAAAGACATGTCAAGGGCTGGTTCAAAGGTCCCCAAGACCGGATCCGGCCCGCGGGCCGTATGTTGCGCCCACCTCTGTTATAGCAAAGCTAGAAGTTGGATGAGCGATGAAACATGGTATTAATGCTAAATGATTACAGTAGGGCCTAACATTAGAAGTTGGCTGAGTATATTTGTAGCAGAATTGGATTTTGGATGAGCGATGAAACAATGGTATCGATGCTAAATTATTGCAGTAAAACTAGAAGTAAAATGAGCAATCAAAATATTTATAGTAAAAGTTGGATGAGGGATAGAAATAAGTTATTTTAGCCATGTTTTCATCGGTCATCCAACTTCTACTCTATTGTTGTTTTGATGATGGACGGACAGGACATAATTATGACAGTCGTTAATTTTTATTAAGGAAAGGTCAATGTAACTCTGCCCGCCTTAGCCTGTCTGTAGGCCTATGTCTCTTCCTAAAATTCCGAATCTCTCGCCGGTCTGAGATTTTGTGTGGCACCCTTCCTTGAAGGTCCTCTGACTCCTCTCAGAAGCTCTGTGAACATGGCTGACAGAGAGTTGCTAGATTTCGGAACAGCGTGATCGCGAAATCACCTCCAAAAGTAGCCAAAAAGTCGCGAGCCGAACAGCTAAATGGAAGTATTAATAAATATCTGCTATAGGTACGTCAATTACTTTATTGGTTTCGCCAAGACACATGATGAAACCATTGACGTACAAATTTTGATGGCAGATTGCTTCGTGCTCAGGCTACCGTAGACTAGTCCGTGCTCCGTAGATTATGTATTTATTACTAACCAAGCAATTCCACATATGAATAGTAGCTAATAGGCTAACAGTGACCCAGTAGCCTACTGCGGTAATTTTATGAGCATTCATAATGTCGCAGTAGCGAACGCGGAACAATTCAAAAGTAGCCCAAATATCGCGAAGTCGCGAGGACGAAATTTTCAGTCGCGAGCGCAGTGAAAAGTAGCCCAAATCGCGCTTTTCACGACGATCTCGCAACCCTGGACAAGTGAGCATGAAGCCATGAACATACCACATACGAAGGCAAAAATATTAGATGTTGCAGAATCTGAATAAAATAAGTAAGTAAATTGTCATGTTTTAATTAAGTTTTGTTATGCTGAGGTCATATGGTAACGCTTAACAAAATTTCATCCATCAAATTCAGGATAGATTAAAGATGGAAAAATTCCGATTGATTGATATATTCTGTCTATAACGTGATATTCAAATTTCATACATGACCTCTTCGTCTGTTTTTGCCGCTTTTCCGCAAGCGTTTGAAAACCATTCTTTTCGATTGTGGTTTGGTGTTATCAGGCCGGGAGCGCCTCTGAGGAGTTTCTCCTGAAGTGGCGCTATATAAATTTACGATTACGATAACCTCTGTTGTTAAATTTGCAAACTAAGTAGCAAAAAGTCAGTAGGGTAAGCCTACATTTCCCCAGTATACGATTGAACTTGTACGAAAACGAGCTTTTTGAAATACGGCATCGTTCAAGGCTAAAGATCCCGTCTCTTCTGAGGTCAGAATAACCTTAAAAATAATTTCAGATGCCGACCTCTGTGTACCAAAAGCAGCGAAGAAATGAAACGCAGCATAAGGAGGCTCCAAGGTACGCTCGCATATAATAGAGCGGCTTGACAGCGCTGCATGGCTATAGGTCTAGTCATATAATGTATAGCTGTTTCTGTCTTTTAAATAGTTCGAACACGAAGTACAAACCGCAAAACGGATTTTTGGATTTTCGGAGTCTAGAGATAGGACGTTCAGTCGCAAGCAGACAAGCGATTGATGGATTATATGGGTCTACCGTCTACATATATATATGGAGAGGCAGGTAGAGAGACAGAGAGACAGCGATGCACAGAGCAAGACAGAGAGACTGAAAGAGATGGACTTAGACCCGAATTAAATGCGGAACTAGGCCTACATTCTCGTCCATTTCAGGTTATGCGCAGAATAGGCATTTCAAAATTCGAGTCGTCGCCAATCTAAGTCAAGCAATCAACTATAGGCCTACATGTCTATCTGGCCTACACATGCAAATGTAATTACGCATATATTGGAGTCTACGTGTAGTTACGTGTAACATGCTCCTGTATCCATATCTTGGTTCCGAATTTATAAAGATGTAGCCTATAGTCTTACATCCAAAGACTTTTGCTTGCAGTAAGACTATAATATATTTTTTTATATATAGGGATAATATAGGGGGCATACTGTAGGCCTATTTGTAATCGCCTTCTCTTGCTGCCTCCTCTACCTCAACTGATCCCTAAACGACATACTTACTTCTGTGTTATCTACATCTTCTATCGCATTTCCTTGTCCTTTTCTCTTCATTTTTAGTCATTTTGTGTTGGCCGACTTCACCTATCCTTGTCTCTTCCAGATTCTACTTAAGAAATTTCTTCTCATCTGCTACGCTTCCTTTGAGATCCATGATTCCTTCTTGCATCCTTTTTTGGAACTCGTAAATCTTTCTCCAACTTGCATGACTATTGCTCCTTTTCTCTCGTTACTGGTAGCCAGTAGTACTGCACAAATAACTCCATATTGGCATGAATGGGAGAACCAAGTGGACTATAGACGGTCCCGTTAATCGAGTGGCCCGGTTACTAAGTACAACCTGACTCAGAAATGCTTCCTTGCCCGGATGCTATACAAATAAACAATGTTTTCCATAGATCTGGCTATTTATGCTCTTCATTTTCCCCTATGACTAGCCATAAAATGCCCCTAATTGTTCCTCCCTTATGTTCCCCTGATATAAAATAACTTCAATTCTTTGCTTGTATATATAAATGTTTGTTTGTTTCTTTGAATGTCTTAATCTTGCCATGTACAGTGCTGTGCGTTTGCTAGTGCGCCTCAATAAAGAATATACTTACTTACTTACTTACTTTTCATCATCATCATCATCATCATCATCATCATCATCATCATCATCATCATCATCGTCATCATTATTATTATCCGAGGCAAGTGCAATTCCTCAGGAGATAATAAATTGTCTGGAGACAGTTAATGTTACTTGGAACGGCTGCATCTCGTCCAGTTCAAGCGAGGAGAAATTCCTACGACAAGCAACGGCGTTGAAGTGTTCAATAATTAACAAGAGGCGTTGAAACAGAGGAATAGTTTTGTAGCATCCCGGGAAATTCGAATTACGTTGCGTGCCAAATCCGTGACATTCGCTATAGCGCAGTGGCAAGTGCTTCTGGCTCGGACACACTTATAATTCAGGAAGACGGTAAATAAATTATCCACTTCAAGTCCGCCATGGATCTGCTCTGCAGAGTTGAGTGTCGTCAAAGTAAAGCAACTGAACAAATTTCATTATGTGAATTCTATCCACTTAATCATTTCTGTCATATAACATAGCTACTCAGCCCGCAATATGTGCGCTGTCTTCAACAAGCACCTGTAATTCAGTGAATACAATAACTCATGTGCCTGCCAACTACGGTACCACATCCGTGCGATATTCGCAGGATTATTCTCCTTTTCCATTTTCTGTCCTGATTTGTTCCACTAATCATGTGACTAGTGTCATGGTATTCAGTCGTACGTAGCGACTACTGCAACTCGATATACTTGCCGGCATTTCAAAAGCTAACTTGCTGAAACATCAAAGCCTCCAAAGTAGACTACTTTGGATAGAGCTAATACTAAACTTCAAAATATCACCGATCCTAAAATCACTGCATTGGATGCCAATTGAATGCTGATTGTATACAAGAATTTACGTTTCAGTCAACCTTGTCATCTTCAGTCTATGCTGACTCCAAAGATAGCTCTGTAGTCTGTACTCGACCAGGACTTTTGACTCTCTCAGTCTTACTGTTCCATGCATGGTAAAGGACAGTTCTCCACTGGCGCACCTTTTCTGTTGCTGGTCCTATAGACGCTGGAACACTTCCGGCAAACGTTTGCACTGCAAGGTCTGTTCAAGCCTTCACACCTTGATTAAAAACACAGCCTATCTTTTCCTGTAGTCTCAATTTCCTCCATAGGCTGTTTCCAAATCTTCCCTTCTTGATTCCCTTCTTGGCTTACGACTGGACTCATCCTGGAATTTGGCTTGCACAACGACATCGCTTAGTAGCGGTCATCCACAAATGATTTGAATATTGTTACAATGGTTTTGTAGAAGATCCTAGATTGGATTAGATATGCATGGGCCAAATCCAACAGTGCTATAGGCATGCTTTTGTGGTATTAGGTCTACGCCAGCAGTGTTGGTGTGCTGACAAACTGTTCTTAAGATGAACATCTGGTTGCCAAGATGCACCAACAGCGGCTCTTCTTTGGGATCGCCTGTTCCCAAGATGCACCCTTCTGACTTTAGATATATTGAAGCATTTAGATGCTACAATGCGATACTTGCCCCCTTTGATAGCGCAAATATTTTCACATGAAACAATCACATCGAATTCATAATTATTATCATTGTGTAATCATATATACTGGTAATTATTATTACAAGCTAAAATAGAAAAGTTGATATACGTCTTGGCACGCTCCTGCTATATATATGTATATAATTTTTGCTAACTACTTAAACCAAATGTCACTCTAATTCTGACTAAAACTGGTTTAACGCCATTTAATCGTAAATTATTACACACGGCTCGGTTAGGCATCTCTGATCAAATATCACCGATGCTACACGTAAATACTTAATGTAGTCGTCCTTTTCGTTGATATGCTATGTCTTCAAATTACCTTGTATATAAGGTATATTTAAAGACTGGACTCCGCAGCAGGCAGTGTTAGAGTAAGACAAGAAAAGACACTGGTGAACAATTCTGTCTAATTACTTCAAAAAGCCGTTACAGAGTCTAGTAGCTTACTTTATTAATGGTGTATAGATATTTAACAAATGTGAGAATTTTGGAGACATTCGGTCCGGTTGTGTCCAGAAATAACGCCCGAGAGTGGCCAAACATGTCTGTCTGTCTGCCTGTCTGCATGTTTGACTGTCTGTCATATGTATAGCCTACAGACATCTAAAACGTCTGTGTGTCTGATGGCTTGCAAACGTCCTGCTTTGGATTGCGGTTGAGTGATCAAAAGTGAACCTCATAGAATGAAATCTAAAAGTAGTTGAACACTTGCATTTGCCATTGTTTGGAAGTGTATACCCTTATTTTAGGCCTGCATAGGCCCGTTTTACCCTTTCGATTCATCCTTTCTTTGTCCTTCTATCTCTGTCTGTTTCTGTCCTTCTCTCTCTCTCTAGTCCGTCTCTTTTCCGGTCTCCTGTGCAGCTCATTCATCCCGTGATCTGTGTACATTCCAAAGTCCCCTCAAAGCCCATCCTGTTTTCTACCATCCCATCAGTCATCGAACCACTCAATCCGGTAGTTAGTCCCCCCGTTGTTATCCCAGTAGCTGATAGTTCCACCCTCTTTTGTCACCCTACAGCAGAGGGCAAACTCCACCGCTGACGTCGGCCCTGCACCAACAGCCTCATCATCCTCTTCTTTCGGCGGCTGGACTGGCTTCCTGACCGCGAAGCAGAACGTATCGTAGTCGAACCCGAGGTTGGCCACTCCTGACAGGTATTGGGCCGGAAGATCCGCGTAGGTCGCCCAGTCGTTGTCCGTGCACCGGGAGAATACGGTGATCCCTCTTCCGTCCGTGTGTCTCACCTTGATGCTGCACAGGATCGTCGTGCCTTGCCTCTTTCTTGACGGTCCAGTCCCACTGAGATCGTCGTCGCTGCTCCTCGATGAACGGTCGTCAACGCGGACGTTTTCCAGGCACAGGAAGTTCTCGCGCAGCTTCCGCTGAAATCCGTCGAGATCAGCGAATGGCTGATCGAAGCGCAGACGGAACTCGTGACGTCCTCTGTTGACTTCTGCTTCTTCTTCCGGTCTCGCTACTTCCGTTCCCCGTGTTTCCGGTTTCGTCACTTCCTGTTTCGACGATGGCTTCTCTCGTGAGAAGCGACGATATTTCGACGGATCCTGAAACGGCTCTTTAGACCGGAACTCGAGCGAATCGCAGTCGGGCCAGAGCGCTTTATCATCGTCGCCATTCGAGAGGAACAGCCCGAGGTCCGTAAAAGACCATCGAGGTCCCATCACTCTGAATCCATCGGTTGCCGTATTTTGGTGGATGTAAATAGAAGTCCGGTCATCGGAATTCCACTTCCTGTTGTCGGGGTGATGACGCCGGTTGACGACGTTGTGCGCCTGCGCACTGAAGCGCGAAGGGATCATAACGAAAGTGTTGAGGTTGAGGCCGAACTCGTCGGCAAACTTGACGCTCCCTCGGCGACTGTACTTCTTTCGGGCATCGTCCTTGGCCGGCGACACGTGATCGTCAGTGAGGCGACCAGGAAGGGACCTTCGGCTGCGGTAGGGCGGCTGTCGTTGGGTCGTCGTTCGATCGGGGTCCTGGCCGTCTGAATTACCCCCAATGTGTCGTTCAGAGTTAGAATCATTGAGTCCCATCTTCACCGTCGTGTTGAGCCTCTGGAGGAGCTTGCGCAGGTCCTCGACGGAAGAGTAAGTCGGTCTGACACCCCCGAGGTCCAGCTGTTTCTTCGAAAGATGCTCGAGCTTGTCGTTCCAGCTCAAGGTCTCAAGACTTCCGGTCTGCCAGGACCGAATTCTCTGAGCTGAAGTCACCCTTTCGTCCGGAAAAGTCAGATCCGCTGAGGGTCTCTTAGAGAAACCTTTCTGGTAGTCGTCGGTGACGATTTTCGGGTACCCAGAAGATGGTTCACGCCTACCCTTACAGATCCCGTTAGGGTGATTTCCGCGACGTTTTACACATGCGCGTTCGTCTACGTGACATTCGTTTCCTTTGTTCGAGAGGTCGTTGGGTTCTGAGTCGGCATCACATTCAGCAGAGCTGTCGGAAAGGATGAGGTAGTCGGAAAAGTTATACGCCATTTCCAGCAACGCAAAGTCAGGTTGGTCCAAGGTCGCAATACAATTTGACAATGTGGTCTTCAATTTGAAGTATCACCGAGCTGCTTTGCTGGTATATCACGGAGTCTTTCGCAAACGTCTCTAACCTCTGGTGAATATCATCAAATGTATTATATTATTCTTTATTGTACTATAACATATCAATAACAGGCATAATCTCAAAGCCAAGTACAAAAGGAGCCCTACAAAAGCTAAAGCTTATATAAGGTTAGGTCTCTATTTCCATATTAAAGTCATTACATTGCTGAGTTATCATGACAAAATAGTCCAGGTCTTGAAACAATCAATAGAGTACATCTATAGTACGGTAGTAGAAAAACTTATCAGTTCCAACTTGAAATATTCATTAATGTGACATTAAAACAACTGATAACAGCTCCAACTTTAAGTTCTAAGGTGCTTGTAGTGATGTTATACAACATAAATTTAATATTAATCTCAATGAAACAAAATTATAGACATAACCAATAAATTGTTTAATATTGTCAAAATCTTTGGTGAATATAACAAAAACTTTTCTTACACTATGTATATAACTGAAAACTTATGCGTTTACAGTAGGTTAATGCGAACGACATCTCACATCTGTCCTAAATATAACCTTAGTCTGTGGAAAAACATTTACAGAACCATCGCAAAAAACCTGTAACACTTTCGTACAAACCTGCGGTAAAGCTCGTAGTAAAACTCTTGCTCTTCGCTTTTAAGACTGAGCGGAAGCTTCTTTACTTTTTGTCATATTCAGCGACTGACTTAATATATCAGATGCTGAACATAGTCTTTCAAATTTTGAGTGATGCATTGCAAGTAGAACAGACTGGCAGGCATGCAGGAGTACTCAAGTACGGAACCTCAAATGTGACGCGTTACCGGGTAAACACGCTCTTTTTACAACGTTCCCTTGAGATAAAAAATTGTCTTGTTTGCTCGATTCATGCATTCATTTCCTCGAGGTGTCTTTAATAATTCGTTCGTTGAGCCTCTGAGGAGTTTATCTGGGGGTGAAACGTATTGTAAATTTTTCCATTCCATTACAAAGGACTTAATAACCTGTTCTTTCGAAATAGACCTAATAATCTACATGTAGTTCGCTCAACTTAAAATTCGTTCACTTAATATCCCCGAACTACCCAGTAGGAAGTGTGCTGGGATGCATGCCGAAATGTTGGTCGGACAATAATATTTATAAATCGGGGAAGGTGAAACAGGAAGACTCCTCGGGATGTTTTCTCACCTCGTGTGTGTCGAAGGCAGGAAGGACCACGTCCAGGGGGACGGTGGGAATGAGTCACGAAACTGGTAAGACTCCACTCTTGATAATAACGTCACAACAAATTTTCCTCTCTATTCAACAACTTCCCGTCACTTCTTAGACTCCGTACAGATGCGACACTCCATGCGCTCCTACGCATTTGCCCTCTTTGGTGCCATCGCGTCCCAGTGACAGGTTGTGGGGCAACCATTCAAGGCGCAGATCTGCCCTCACTCTGCGGTCCTACCCATCCGAAGCCTGTCTAGATGCCTCTGCCCATCTACCACTCTATACATCTGTCGCCGAAATCGGATATTGTGATGTTTACAGGACAAGGGTCCAAACTTCTTCGACCTAGCAGCCGTATGTCCACGTGCAAGAGAAGACCCACTTAGATAAACACACAGACAGATGCACATATGCATGCATAGATATATACACAGATGCACACAAACATACATACGTAGCCTACATACATACATACATACATACATACATACATACATACATACATACATACCACTATATACATACATACATACATACATACATACATACATACATACATACATACATATACATACATACACACATACATAGTTTACATACATACAATCATACAATCATACATACAATCATACATACAATCATACATACAATCATACATACAATCATACATACAATCATACATACAATCATACATACAATCATACATACAATCATACATACATACATACATACATACATACATACATACATGTATACATACATACATACATACATATACTGACGACATACTTTAAAATTCCTATAAATAAATATGTACAATATATTTTTTATCTATCCGACGTGTAGGAAGGTCCCTTGGCACACCAAAGGGGGTTCCATTGTCCTTTACTCCTCATTAGTCTCCTCGGTCTCACCAGAGAGCAGTGACCTCGTGCTTGGTCTACTTCTGACTCGTGTCGCGTGAGACTATATTCAGGTAATCTGAAACTCATTCGTAGACTTGACTCCGCAGACTCTTTTATTTCTGTCCACGTGCTATTATGGAAACCGGTTCATCTCTGAGGATTACGCTGTTGCTCCACGTTAGCTACTACCGCTTTTGTTCTCATATTACTTGCGAGATGGCGCCAAATTTTGTTATCTGACTGTATAGTAGGGATGACCCAATTATCCGTTCGCTAATCGGTTCGGGCCGGATTTTGCACTAATCGGTATTAATCGGAATCGGCGATCCTATGTATGCCTTAAAATCCGAATAACAAAAAAGTAATATTTTCGAACAAAAACAATTCCTTTTTCATTAATGCAAAAATACTAACCTGTTATGGTTTTGGTATAATATTTAATCTTAAATATTGACAGTCCGTGTAAAATAATAAAATTGTGAGTCGACGCATCATCAAAATGGGGGGACAGTCGGGGTTTTTAGTAACAAACAGTGCCTATAACCAAATAAAAGTGCATATTGCCGATTAATCGGATCGGAATCGGAATCGGCGAAGAAAAGCAGGCCAACTAATCGGAATCGTAAATCGTCAAAAAATGCCAATCGGCTCATCCGTACTATAAAATAATTATAGATGTAGAGCAGCTGCGTAGAACGGCAGATGGGAACCTGCTGCTTTGGCGGATCCGGGCCAAGTTCTGCACCCGATACTCCGTCCTGTATAAGGAAACTCCCCGATTCCCTGCGTCCCAGATCGCATGACCGAATTCTCCCACGGGTTAACAAATTGACGAGGAAAGCTTTGTCAACAATATAATGCTCTATAATGCTTAATTTCCTATAAACCAAAGTGCGATTATGCAGTTGGATAAATAATATTCTTACTTACTTACTACATGGACCGCAGAATCATGCGCACAAGGCTATTGTTACTTATCTTATTTATTTATTTCGCAACCTACAAGTTTCCCGTTGGAATAGCTCTTCACTTATTTATAGTGATGAAATATAACTGCGCTGTTCTTGTTGAAAGAATGTTAGATGATTGGGATGCCAGATAATTGCACGACATGCAAGATTATTATTAGTATTAGTATTAGTATTATTATTAGTATTATTATTATTAGTATTATTACTATTATTATTACAGTAGTTTTGAGCTAGTGTAAACACGCCGAAGCGCCATCTTACGTCTTAAGATGTGAATGAAAGAGAAAGAAGTAAAGGAAGACGAAGACTGCGTTGGATGGACAGTACAAGAAAAGATGACAAGACTCCGACTAAACCTCGGAAGAGCAAAGGACTTGAAAAACGACAGAAAATAATTAAGGTTAGTTGCACCGATGACCGTCAGATGGCCGGCATCAAAATCTGACGATGATCATGTTTATGATGATTATGATAATGATGATAATAACAATAATAATAACAATAATAATAATAATAATAATAATAATAATAATAATAATAAAAATAATTATACTAATAATAATAATAATAATAATAATAATAATAATAATAATAATAATAATAATAATAATAATAATAATAATAATAATAACAATAATAATAATAATAATAAACTGATGATGAAATAATAGTAATCAGGGGCGGATCCAGAGGGTAGGCAATCCGGCCATGGCCCCAGTTGATATTTACACAGGACGCGTAAATCACGAAGTAGACGACGATCACTAAGTAATCTTTCATGAAGAAAATATATTGACGAAATATAAATAAAATAATGAAATAAAACCTGACAATTCGATTTATTAGTTTATTAGTTCATTGCAAAGTGTTTGGCTATTGATAGTTGAAACTAGGTGTTTGAGAGTATCTTGCTTACTTTATAGTTGAAAGTGTACAGTGGTCCACAGTCGCCAAGCACCACAGAATGAGTCACGTTGTTCAAGCATTGACGTCATCGGATGTCTGGCAACTTTGTTTAGCGGCAGGTTGCCAGGCCGTCGCGATTCGCGAAAAGCGCGAATTGGGCTACTTTTCAAGACGCTCAGAACTGAAAATTTCGTCCTCGTGACGTCGCGATATATGGGCTACTTTTGAATTATCCCGCTTTAGCTCTGGCTCAGAGCAACAGGTAAAGGCGAAGTTAAGAGTATGGTCCTCAATGTGTCGCATGAAAGATGAATTGGCACTACATGCTCATCAACTTCTTTGGCAATTAAGGCTTTGAATTCATGTTCTGCTGACGCTCTTCCAACATTTCAAATCATGTTGAATATATTGGCCACACTTCCAGTTTGTAGTGCTGAAGTTGAAAGAGCTTTCTCGAAAGTTGAACAAACGTTAATTGCTCTCCGAAACACAATGACAGAAGACGCAGTAGCCTACTAAATAATGCTACAGGCTCATCGTGAAATAATACCTTATTATCCTTATAGCGAGTCTGAAATCAATTTTTTTGTCACTGGTGCTCTTCGTGGACTGGATCTTAAATTACATTAACTGTAGCCTATTAGGCCTACTATATATAATACAGGTTTCATCTTACAGCAGACTAGCACCAACATTGTTTTAAGGGTAAGTTATATATATATATATACCTAATATTAAGGATCCTGAGTGGCCGAGTGGGTTGGTGCCCGCTTGCCGCGCCGGCGCCCCGGGTTCGCTTCCCGGTCGGGTCGGATTATCAGAGATTAATTTCTCGGATCTTTACTGCGGGTGGCTCGGTCGCATTATAAACGTGGAGTACAATACAACACACAATACAACACATCACAATACAACTGGGGCGCGGTGGTGTAGGGGTATGTTCGGTGCCTTGCAGCTGGAGGGTTGCGGGTTCGAATCCACCTCAAAGTCGCCGCGTAGGGACCCTGGGCAAGTCCTTCACTCGCAATTGCTCATGCGCTTCGGCGTGAAACTCCGATTCAGCGTTCGCGCAGTAGTCGGGAGCGCCTCTGAATGGGAAATCTGGTTGGGGCGCTATAACAAGTGTTCAAATACAATACAATACAATACAATTAAATTACACGAATTAGCACATTATTAAACGCAAGCAATTATTGATTTTTCATGCTTGTAAAAATAATCTCTGTTTGGCTGACTGTCTGTCTGTCTGTCTGTCTTTCTTTCTGTAAGCTTATATTTAGCTATTAATTTAATTTGGCTATAGACTAGAGGATTATCTTACATGGTAAAATTAATAGCTATGTAAATGCTGTCAATATCGAAGGGCTTTTCCTCTATAACCGCTGACCATCGACTTTTCCATGGATTCCACTTGGGCTCCATACGCCCATTTGCCCCCTCATAAACCTTGTGGATCCGTTACTGATAGTAATAATCATTTTATATGATGATGATGATGATGATGATGATGATGATGATGATGATGATGATGATGACGATAATGATAATGATGGTGATGATGACGATGACGATGAAATAATAATGAAATAGTAGTAGTAGTAGCAGCAGCAGCAGCAGCAGCAGTAGTAGTAATAATAATAATAATATATAATAATAATACATAATAATAATAATAATAATAACAATAAAATAATAATAATAATAACAATAATAAAACATAAATAATAATAATAATAATAATAATAACAAGATGATGATAATGATAATTACGACGATGATAATAGCGTATGTCTGTATGCATAATATATGTATCTATGCATGTATTTATCTATCCACTTAGCCTAATATAATGTCTTCTAAAATCCCTAAAATTACTCCTTCGAATGGCTGACGTCAGAAGCTGATACTTCTGCTGATGACGACGACGACTATGATGATGATAATGATGATGATGACATGGACATTGGACAATGCATCGGTGCGTGAGGAGAATTTACACGCCGCCCGCATCTGACAATCCTCCACATTGCGATAGTGTTTCATTTACCGACGATATCTCTCTATCGATGGCACTCCTCCCTCTCTTGTACGTCATTTATCTGCACTGCTCTCATTTTTCCTCTTTGGCATCTTCTCGGCCGTACGGCAAATCGATTGCACCGACTGATCCCCGAACTGTCAATCAGACAGGATGTGACGTCATAGGCAACCACTTCACTCCTAATGAAGTTTCGGTGATGGCCGCATGCGTCGCCAACGGAATGATATCCAACTGCACCCAATAGGGTAAGAAGAGTTCATTTCATAATTCCTGAAACTGATCGAAATGACTTGGCAAATTTTTTCTTTAATTTTGTTATTTAGTAATTCGTAAACGTCTATAGCACGCTAATCACAAGGTGATCGCCCACCACAGCACCAACTACCTTTTCACTGCTAGGGTGAACCTAGAATTCGTTTAGAATCTAGAACTCATCTTTTCTGAACCCATTTTCCTCCGTAGGCCGACAATGTAAGTAAGTGTCTGCTCAGATTCCCTTCTTGGCCTTCGACTGAACCCACCCTAGAATGTGGCTTGCTCGACGCTTTTGCTTAATAGAGGTCTAGGTAGCATCGACTGATGATGCCTTGAGCATAACAGTGGCGCTATAGAAGTTCTTAGATAAGGTTAGATCGCCTAGAATTTGGAATTGGCGAGCGAATTTCCAGTAAACCCCTTTTGCTGCGAACCTCTCGTAGTATCTAGTGTGGTTTTTCATTGGTCCCTATTGCTTCGTGTTTCTTTAACAGACGGTTTGGGTAGACATGGACCACTCTTACCCTCCTCAATCCCTTTTGGTTCTGCAGCGAGAAAAGCAACACGAAGAAGCATTTATCAGTCCCTCTGAATCCGCCACTGCATGCTCATAGCTTTATTCAATATTGCCTTCTCTGAAACCTTTTTTAATAAGGCATTAGTAGCCGCATTACTACCCAGAATGCCTTATCCCACGACGTGACGTAGTCCCTTAACTTTATCCGTACGTTCCTTCTGCCTGTAGTCGAGAGCTGGCTGCCTCCGACATAAGAGTCCTTCGCAACGAGGGCGGCTCGAACGAACCTTCTCGATCGATTTTTCGTGCCCAAGTCGGTTGGTGGTCGGCCAGAGCAGGAATGTCCTTTGTGATACTCAGCAACGCATATACTCTGCTCTGCGGTTGGCTATGAAGTGGTTCAGGTAGAAGACTCTTTCGATCGCAACGTTTCAACTGGTTTCAGTTTGTCTTTGTATTCAGATAAATGTTGCTACTGATTTCTAGTTTCAGTCTAGATTTCACCGAGGTTGTTGCATTTCAGGTTTTTCAATAAATGCTGTTGTAGTAGTAGGCCTATTACTAAAAGTGTTCCACGTTGAGTTTCTCTTTGATTAGGGTTAATAGTAAATAAATTTCAATTTAATAACTTGAAGTTTTGTTTGAACGTAAAGGCTATCGCAATCAATATAATATGCTGTCATTTTCTGTGTTACATTTAAATGGCAGGGCTATTGATTTTGAGATGCTTTGTTTATTTATGACTCAAGTTACAAGGAAGTGTATTTATGGCTGAAGCTAGTGGCAGAAAATAATGTGGTAGGAAGGAGCGTTTGAAATGGACGAGGAAAATGCTCATGCAGCGGAAACGAACTACACCAGGGAAGCGGAAGTAATCCTCTTAACCTACGGATCACATGAGTTCCGCTTATTTTGGTCCTCAGTTAACTCTCCCAACTACATCTCCACTTGACGAGCTAGTGAGCTAATCTATTTCAACAAATAATATTATGTAAAAGTCCATATTGTTCAGTGAACGTTAGGGCCATCATGCCATGGCGAGATCACTGGTAGGCCTATTAGTTGAAGGACAGATTCTAGCTTAGAGGTCTCTGCAAGGAGCTCCATAAGTTTCCCCATAAGTTTCCCCAGAGGCTACTGATATAGGCCTACATAATTATGAACAAAACTTAATACAGCGATGCTATTAAGTCGTTGAAACTGCAAATTATCAAAATAAGGCGAATAAATCCACCCAGAATTATGCTGATTTGTACTTTAATCGTTAAAGTTTCGAAGACGTTGAAACAGCAATATAGAGGTTGATGAGAGTATCCAGGTTCCATTCGGAAATATACGAAGACATGAGACGAACTATACACAGTTAAGTAACAACATTTTCGAAACAACGACAGTCACAATATTGAAAGTTCACAATTTAGGTCTAAAAGGCTACGCTGCAGCCATTTTGAATATTTCCCGGCTGTCTTACCGAAGAGTAAAGATCGACCAAGAGCACAAACTCATCAAAACCTTCGCTTGCGACATCTTGGGTCAGCGTAGACTACTCAAACATGCACAATGAATTATGTAATGCATAATAATGTCCACTGTTTTGTTCAAGTACAGTGTGATAAGCTACAAACACCGACAACAGCGTCATGCATGGTAAATGACAAACATGATAGACGTATCAATATTCAGTATCGAAATAATTAACTCGCGTAGCATAGGTTTCATTCTTGGAATCAATAGCTAGGCTAATCATTCAGGTTGAAAACGAAACGAAACTCCAAAAGTGTAAATATAGGTAGGTAAGAAACATACACACAAGAGTTGAAAACTTCATAAGCTTGATTTGGCAGTGGATTTGGCAGTTTGAACTGTT
The DNA here is from genome assembly GCA_020284085.1 of Aporrectodea caliginosa. NCBI lineage: Eukaryota > Metazoa > Annelida > Clitellata > Crassiclitellata > Lumbricidae > Aporrectodea > Aporrectodea caliginosa. The sequence goes on from JACEVL010001058.1 coordinate 799,871, forward strand.
ATTCTTAAACACTTCTGAATCTCTAACGCTGTAGCCAATAAGATCGAAGGGCAAGGCCAGAGTGAATTCGATTCAACCAATGACGTCCGAGACAAGAAAAAAGCATTTTCAGAAGACCAGTGACGTTTTAAAACAAAATAGGTCACTCTGGATTTCTTTAACATGTTAATTCTTTTAAATAATTATCTGCAGGGCGGACCACCAAAGAGTGATTTTACAACTTTAAAATGAACCCTAGTGAAAATCAATGGCAGTACTCAGTAAAGACGCAGGTTCGTTGCTAAGCAACATCGGCAGTGTAACGGATTTGATGGCGTGTGTTGTCATGGTGAGAGGAATCATGATTATGCGCTCTAGACTTAGTTTAGTACCCAAGCATGATACAAAATGATATGAAATGTCACAACATCCTCGTTCTCAGTCACAAAGAACAATATGCTAAACTATGTACATGCAGGAGTGCAATATCGCGTAAAATTTACAATATGTGTTGTTGTTGTTGTTATTATTATTATTATTATTATTATTATTATTATTATTATTATTATTATTATTATTATTATTATTATTATTATTATTATTATTATTATTATTATTATTTTTATTAATAGTAGTAGTAGCCTAGTAGTAGTAGTAGTAGTAGTAGTAGTAGTAGTAGTAGTAGTGGTAGTGGTAGTGGTAGTGGTAGTGGTAGTGGTAGTGGTAGTGGTAGTGGTAGTGGTAGTGGTAGTGGTAGTGGTAGTGGTAGTGGTAGTGGTAGTGGTAGTGGTAGTAGTAGTAGCAGCAGCAACAGTAGTAGTAGTAGTAGTAGTAGTAGTTGTTGTTGTTGTTGTTGTTGTTGTTGTAGAACTGTTGTTATTATGTTTAAGCTGGAAAACAATCTCCAGATGTATGTGCAAGGGAAATTTTATATAATTACCATTTTGTTAATATTATTGTATGTAAAACCTTATCAAAGCAATTTGGAATTACACTGATACACTGACATAGTAAACAAGATTAAACACCTTGTCACAGTCCTCGTTTTCACACATACATGTATGCTGCGTTATCGTCTGAACTAGGCCTAACGTCGTTGCAAAATGCTTTGCTCGTCGAAGTCTTGCATTACATAAAAGTTCATCGCCCTGTTATTCGTAAGCAAAGAGGCAAGTCGGACCAGCAAAACGCCAAAATCGCAAACAGTGGCCTGATTAGGATCTTTCGAACAGTCAACCAGTCAAGTAAACACCGCAGTGAGTATCCCAGTATGCATTGCCTGGCCTCGTTTACCAGAATTAGGCCTTAGCTTCGTAAACCAAGTAAGGATCTCTATTATAGCTTCCTTGGAAAACACGACATTATATTTCTTCTTCGGTCAAATGGGGAATTCCATGGTGCGTCCAGAGAATGTGTACAAAGTAGAGGTTATTTCAGTTGCAGACTCAGTTCCACGTAAGTTTATAAGCTAAATAAACGAGGCCAGACCACATTAAGCATGTTTTGTGCGTGCTTGCTTGCAGTGTTTGCACGTGTGCATGCATGCATATGCGCACAGCTGACAATTTATATAGCACCATTTCAGATGCTCTCATAAGCGTCGTATGAGCGGCTTACGAGTTGGCGGAAAATCGGCGATTTTTTGTAAGAACACACAGAAATCCAGACATGGACCTATTGCAATTTTTGCTTTCGTACTGTCTCTCAAATTTGAAAACGTCTAGGCCTGTATGCAGCTCTGTATTAAAGACTGTCGACCTTACTTACCATACCAGAGTTTAGATTTTTCAAAACAGACATATTTTGATTATACCGGCCTACCATAGCAGAGACCAGAATGCAACGCGTTACTCAATTTCCACCAAAGCGATTGGTCGACCTGGTCCGTCTTGCCTCCAGCTTCGGCCAATCAGCGGCGTCGACGTGGCTAGACGATGACGCAGCATACGTCATCTTCGTCACCCACGCCGGCTGCCATAAAGCCCATCTCCGCTATACTTGCCGACGTAGTTCTGAAATGTCGCGAGCCGTACTGCAAGAGTCGCCCCGCCGCTGCTCCGAAATGGCTGCCCGTTCCCGGCGGACCCCCCATTAGATGACTGTTGGTTGTAGCCTCGAAAAAGACAACAGTCGACGTAGGCCACCTTCCGCGTTCCGATTGGCTGGGTCGCCCGCCTGTTCGAGAGCATCTCACCATCGAATTCATCGTTCGGACGAGTCTCGCTTTCGCAGTAGGAGCGCAGTGTTCGGAATTTGCTGAGCTGCGTCGAAAAATGGAGAAAAGATCGATGTAGGAATTCAAAATTGAACAGTGAATTAAACCGACCTATATTGGTTCTTATTGATCGAAATCGAAAAGCGAATAAAATCGATCAGAACAAACCAACTGATTGATATTGTTCAATGGAAAACGTACACTTAAGGAAATCAGTAGGCCCTAAGAATCAATAAACGTCAATGGAAAATCGATCGAGCGAGGAACTGTGATCTTGGCTAAAATCAATCATCTAGGAAATGAATGAACGAATGAATGAATGAGTTCAATCAATCAATCAATTAATCAACCAATCAATCAATCAAACTTGAAATAGCGCCCCTTCTCAGAGGCGCTCCCGAATCTGTGTTTGAAATCAAAATGTCCTATATAAAACACGAAGACTCCGATGGTTTGGACATGTAGAGAGAATTCCGGTTGACAGAATTCCACGCAATGCAATACATGCAGGCTTCGAAGGAAAAAGAAATAAAGTCAGACCAAGACCACGCTGGACAGAATATAAATGAGGACATAACATCACTTGGACTATATAGCACTAAAGGGAGCAATGGACTTGACATATGACCGAGGACAACGGAAATCATTATTTGTACCCATCGCCGTCAAATGGCTGGCGTCAGGAACCGATGATGATGATGATATAAAAGTATTATTGTTGCTCGAAAAACGATGCAACGAGGAGTTTATTTTAGATAGGCGCTACATAAATGGCTGCTTACATTGCATTACATTACATTACAGTCATAAATGTACAATGTACGTATAGTTCGAATGCTTTAGTAACGCATATATAGATTACCGCTTGACTTACCACTTTGGCGCTTGTCCAGATGGGCTTTTCCAGTACCACCCACGTGACCGTCTCGTAACAAGGTGGAGTACTAAACGATCCTTGGTATGTCCAGTACTTGTTAAGGTCATCTGGTGCAGATAGAAACACAGAATACTCTCACCAAAGCACTTACAGTACAAGCAGCTCCCGCTAACACAGGGCCATACTATTCTTAATGACACGAGGGTATACTAACACCAATACACCAAACTATTCCACACCACTACCAGCTGCAGAACCAGCTGCACCATCACCACCATCACAACCACCACAATTAATATTAAATAATACAAAACAGCACTATACATAAATACATGCAATGCCATCCGCTGTACTAGGATAGGAGTGAACTGATACAGAACCCGCATTACTAACTATGACAGAACTTATCAGAACCTGTGAAACAGGGAACTTATCCAATCTATATATATATATATTCGTTTAACTTAATTGAGAAATACAATCTGGCAAAACGCAGGAATGCTAACATGAGTGGTAATGGATAATTAAAGTTCATTAGAAAATTTTAGAATAAACTAGTAACTATTTTTATATAATGATCTGGGAATAAATTGAGAGTTGTTTTTCGGTGGGAGAGTATGGTTGTGTGCTCTACAGCTCTAGGTCTTAATTGTTGAAAGGAGAGGGGTCGGAGTGGAGGTAGGAGTTGGTGAAGTACATGCTAAAGACTTCTATAAAGCCAGGTCGAAATCTCATCGATCAGAGAAACCAGAGCTTTAGAGATGAATAATGATTGAAAGAAATTGACAGAACGAATTGAATAGGGCTGCAGCGAATTCCAAGGCTTCCGACCGGCGACAGAGAAAGACCGAGAGCCCAGCACCGTTAGAGTCACAGCATCCATTGATCGAGCTCAGTAGGCCATGTCTGTTTGTAGGAGGGCGAGAATGGAACAGAGATGGAGCGGTAGGCTAAGATGCAGCACTTTGTGACAGCTTTTGAAATGAACTCCTCGCTCTATAGGAAGCAGAGTACTGAATGCAATATGGACGTTATATATATATATATATATATATATATATATATATATATATATATATCAATCAATCAAAAAGTTTTATTGCCACCGTTTCAAAATATTAAGCATACATTTTTAAAAGCTCACTGTCAAACACCCAAACTCACAAATACACAGACACACTCATATTCACAAACTGTCAAACAGCCAAACACATTGCAAACCCTCAAACACTCACATATACAGAAACAGCCAAACATACAAACACAAACACACAAACGCACACAGTTGCAAGTGCTTTGTAGTTGTTGAATTGAGCCTAAATGGGTGCGCGCCTAGGCGAAACTGGTTGTATGGTACAAAAGAATTGAAAGCATGCATGTAATAGTACTAAGAAACAGCGCAAAATGGTGACCTTGCAATACTTGAGCAAAGATGGGTGGAACTTATGGGCGCTATATGAAGTGTATTGAGTGCTTGCGTATGTGAACGGATGGTAATGTCAGCCTGTGTATAAAAATTGGCAGCGTGCCCATGTGTGATGGACCCAAATAGAATTGAGAACAGGCAAATAATGAATAATTAATGAGCTTTGCTAAGCCATGTAGTGCGAATGAAGAAGAAAGGAGAGGGGTAGGCACACGCACGCCCCCTTCTAAGAAGAGAGAACCTTGAAAATGACCCTTGGCCAAGTTTAATGTGTGTCTGTTTTGCCCGAGGCGGTCGTTTGACCTTTGAACTTTCGATGACGTCATTGAGCCAGGACCGGGTGGCCCAGGAACGGGTGGCCCAGGAACGGGTGGCCTAGGAACGGGTGGCCCAGGAACGGGTGGCCCAGGAAAGGACTATACTTAACTACTAGAGTGTATTTCTGTACCATGCTGGAAGAAACCTCTAAAGGCCAGAGGGAGTAGGCCATGCTCGTATCTATACAGAAACCCCCCAATTTGAACCGTTTTGATCTGCTCAATGTTAAGCAATTTAAGGATAGAGAATAAAGGAGCTGTGTGCTCTCGTGGACAGGCTCCTGCCACAATGCGTATTGCTCGCTTCTGAAGGATTACTAGTCTGTTCAATCTTGTGTCGTATGTTGAGGCCCATATCAGAATACAATATATATATATATAATTATATATGTTTGTGTGCGTATATATATATATATACTGTATATATGCTGCTCTGTTAGCCTATTGTTAGGGGTACTTTTCATGGTCCTGTCAAGAGAGTTTTGAATCATTTGTAGTTTATTCAGATACCAATGAGAATCGAGTTACTTCTGATACAGAGCTTGCATTAAATACGGCGGAAATGATACACCCAATTCAAAACGGGCACTTAATTCAGAAGATGCTGTTATTATACTAACCAGGTAGTAGAGCTTTGACAGGGAATTCCTTTGGCATTGGCATATTCTGTTCACGATAGAGAATATCTTCGAGCAGTTGACTCCAGAGGGTCAGAGCATCATTCGACTTGTTCTCCGACAACTGGACACAGAATGCGATCGTACAATGCTACAGGTTATGCGCTGAGTGAGCGAAAGTGTGAGTGAGAAAGGAAGTAAGTCATGTGAGTGAGTGAGTGAGTGAGTGAGTGAGTGAGTGAGCGAAAGTGTGAGTGAGCGAAGGTGTAAGAAAGGAAGTGAGTGAGTGAGTGAGTGAACGAAGGTGTGAGTAAGAAAGGAAGTGAGTGAGTGAGTGACTTGACTGACTGACTGACTGACTGACCGACGGAGTTCCTGAAGAAGAAGTTAAAGAAGGCGATGCATATTTGATGCTACAGAATGAAGATGGAAGATAAATAAAAAGAAACGTGTGAAAGAATGTTGAAAGGAAGTGAGTGAGGAGGGCGTTAAGCAGCAGCGCGCAGGGAGGTATAGACAGAACGACAGCCAGGAGACAGCGCAGTGAAATGATCTGTGAGTTGCAGACAGAGAGCTAGGGAGGCGGAGGACTAGAGAGACACAGAAGCAGGCACAGTGGCAAAGAGTGAGAGAGAACGGTCTTAAGCGCATAATAGATGCATGAATTCATGGACGGACGGAGAGAGGTGTGAGGGGGTATGGGATTGTCAATATCTTTCTGCGACTGTTTGGCTTTCAGCTGCAAAGGACGGAGGAGCCGAGAGAGAGAGAGAGACAGAGAGAGACAGAGAGAGAGAGAGAGAGAGAGAGAGAGAGAGAGAGAGAGAGAGAGAGAGAGAGAGGGGGCTGGCTGTAACTTCGTTGCACCTTCGGCAGTCGACCCGTTGTACGGAATAACACAATCATCTTAGCGGCGTCCACTATTCGTCCACTAATACAGAGCGACCAGTGTCCAGCCCATCGACTGACCGACTGACCGACCGACCATTCTCAGATGACAGACCATTAAGATGCTCAGCATGATGCATCGAATATATTACATTCTATCGGCGTTCCACAGGACGCCCGTCGTCAAGGGATATCACTCACAATCCGCTAGATCGTTTTCTAGATGAAACCGACATCGATTGACAACAGAGAGAATCGACGCTAAAGAAGGGTCTCCTGACAGTGTCACTGACGGTATGACAGTCCCGACTGGCTGCCTGACTGACTGACTGACAGGGCGTCGGTATGGGTGACAGTGTCAGAGGATTGAACGTCTACTGAATGCTGAATATGAGAGGAGAACATTCAGGGCTTCTCGTGACACGGCGAGTTTTCCTGTCAACTGTCGGATAATGCCTTGTGAGGTTAAAATGCCAATTTCTTTCATTTATCCTGCTTATTGATGGCCGATTGGTTAGAGGCTTAGAGCGGTCGGCCTGTAACGCGGGGAGTACGGGTTCGAGTCTCGGGGCGGTTACCTTGAGCAAGTCCTTCACTCACAATATTATTGTTGTGCCATATAATTGTATCTGCGACTTCGCTGTGTGTGCACTTCAAAGCTTGTAAGGAGGGCAATATCATATTACAGTCGTGTTGTATTGCATTGTATTTCGCTGCTTCCCTGTTTTCTCTGCCTGTCTCCCATTTTATCTGTTAAAACTTTAAAAACATTTCGTTCTTCTTTTCGCTTTTATTCTTCTCTTCTTCAGCTTTTCATCTTCCACAGGTCACTACAGTACAGGAAACGTCAGGATACTTAAGGAGAGGAAAGGTCACCTAAATGTCAGGACAGGCCGGACCAAGACATGCCAGGACAGACTAGGACAGGTCGTGCAAGAACAGACAAGGACAAGACAGGCAAGTCCAGGACAAGAAAGGACAGGCGAGGACAGGACAGGTCACGACAAGAAAAAACAAGCAGGACAGGGCAGGCAAGGGTAGACAACACCAGGCCATGACAGTCACACTGAGGCGGTGTCCCCTACTGTCCCTCGAAGACCGTTTCCTACCTGAACGAAGACCGCCAGAATGACGATACCATCGTCACTTCGAACTGCTTCTTCATAACTTCCGTACAGATCTTCATTCCAGTGCACCAGATGAACCTGCAACCAACATCAATGACTTCTAAAGCGCCCATTAGTAACATGACTCAAATGTTGCTTGCGACAACTTGGCTCAGCGCCCATGGACTAGCAATATGCCAGCCGTTATACATTTACCCGCTATCGAGCAGAGACTCCGCACGCTAGTTTGGCAAAATGTCCCTTCTGCAGAAATTACATACTGTATTACTGTTCCTCGTTTCTTCCTCATTTTCTTCCATTTTCTTCCTCCTTTTCAATTCCATCCTTTCCCTGCACCTCCCTCTCTTGTTACCTGTACACGGGTCATGAAAACACTTAGGCCTATTAAAAATCATTCTATTATTCCTCGGACAGCGACTTGGATAGAGTTATACGAGTAATCGATTGATTGAATTTGCATTTACGTATTCACTTCTGCCCTGTTTATTCATTCGACCGTTCGTCCATTCATCGATTCTTTCATTCATTCGATCATTGATTCGTTCAGGCGCCAAGTAATATAATCAGACAATTAGTAAATCAGTCATAATGCAGTGTTTGTTTCCATCCATCCATCCATCCATCCATCCATCCATCCATCCATCCATCCATCCATCCATCCATCCATCCATCCATCCATCCATCCATCCATCCATCCATCCATCCATCCATCCATCCATCCATCCACCCACCCAATACCCACCCACCCACCCACCCACCCACCCACCCACCCACCCACCCACCCACCCACCCATCCATCCATCCATCCATCCATCCATCCATCCATCCATCCATCCAACCACCAACCTATCCATCCATCCATCCATCCATCCATCCATCCATCCATCCATCCATCCATCCATCCATCCATTCATTCATTCATTCATCCACTCACCCAACAACCCATCCTAATCTCGAAAGAATCAGGCAAGCAGCAGTAGCAGTTATCAACCATCCTCTCAGCATCGATCTCCTCCTCCTTTTCCTCTTCCTCCTCTTGCTCAGTTTTCATCGTCGTATTTTACCGTTTGCGCCCTGGAGCCCCATCCTCCCAAAGGGCTCCGTGCCATGCGCCGCCGCCGCCGAAGGGAGATGAGTCATAACCTATCGATTTCGCTTCTCGTCGACGGCGGCGGCGACGGTGTGGCAGGAAATTGAGTTCGGCGGAATATTTGAACCCCGGTCAGATAACTATTTCTGTTAACGACCTGCGGCACTTTAACGAGTATGGTGAAGACAGTAACTCGACGCAGTTCTAATCTGCTCTGATCCAATCTAATCTAATTCTGTAGCGCATTTTAAGAGCCGGAGGAGACATCAACCGAGGATTCATTTCCAGTGAAACCGTCGTTAAGATCGTAATCTGTTGGAATAGTCCAATCGAAATCAAATGGAGCACGAACAAAGCTGAGTAAGAGTGGAAAATTCCTACCTCCCTTCCTCCCTGTTTTCCTCCTTCTCTCAGTCCGTCTGTGTGTTCCTCGTTTCTTCCCACCATTTCCCTCTCCTTCAATACCACTCTCGCTCCCGCATTTCCCTCCGTCCGTTCCTTTTATAGCGCCTTCAGAAAGTCATTAAACGCGTTATAAAATGTTATAAGTAAGGAGAGCTTATGAGATGAAAACTATATCGAAACTTAAAGAAAAGAATAGCACATGTAGGCTATACGAGAATACATACATACCCACATTATAGGCCTACACAATTACACATATACGTGTATGTACTTTTTGTCAGGGCCATATAATCCATTAGGCACAGTAGGCACTGTGACTAGGGCCTACGAACCTTTCAGGGGCATTTTGTAAAGACTAAAGAGACGAAAGATAGGCTAGTAAAAGTAAAACAGGAAATATTGCATTAGACCTTAGTGGGTATATCCACGATATTAAATAATCAACATTACAAAAAGTAAATTGAGATTTAAAATCAAAACTGGGTCTGTTCGTGAATCATGATTAAACATGACGTCAATAAATAATTGTGAATGCGTAAGTAAGCGTTTAGCTATAATGCAGAGTCATTTGGGGCCTACGAATACAACAATGCCTACGAAGACTTTAAAATGGCTCTGCTTTTGCCCAGCTACGCAATCGGAAGCTACCTAGACCTACGTCGTTTTTGGGTATTTATTTTCAAGCACACCCGGTGTTGACGGTTTTTAGGTTGCCCGCAAAACACGGCAGCGCAGAGGACGACTAGAGGACCTCCTGAAGTCCCTCCTCCTCCTCCTCCTCCTCCTCCTTCTCCTCCTCCTCCTCCTCCTCTTCCTCCTCCTCCTCCGCTGTCCCTGTTTTCCCGTCGGCCCTTTACTTCCGTTCCGACGTCGCCGTGCCGGATGGCGTTTTATCAGAGCGAGGCAGACCGGAAGGGAATCATTGGCCTCGACGGGGATGGATGGACAGATGAATAAACGGAGGATGGAACGATTTGATGCAGGGAGAGGGAGAGGGAGGAAGAAAGGAATCGACGGATGGATAGATGGAAGGGTGAATAAAGAGATGGACGGAGGGATGCAGAGAGGGAGAGAGAGGAAGGGATGGATGAAGAGATGGTAGGTGGAAGGATGAATTAACGGATGGACGGAGGGATGCAGAGGAGAGGGAGGGAGGGATGGAGAGAAACGGATGGATAGATGGAAGGAT